>JAOBAS010000007.1:6989792-7003268 GCA_025311575.1 Elanoides forficatus | reverse complement strand
GGTAGAGAATCTGGGAACGAAGTTGTGCCCGGGAAGAAGGGAGGAGTGGAGGGAAGGTGTTTTGAGACTTGGTTTTACTTCTCATTACCCTGCTCTGGTTGATTGGCGATAAATTGACTTAATTTTCCCCAAGTTGAGTCTGTTTTGCCCGTGACGGTAATTGGTTGAGTGATCTCTCTCCTGTCCTTATCTCGACCCACGAGCCCTTTGTTATATTTTCTCTCCCCTGTCCAGCTGAGACAAGAGGAGTGATAGAACGGCTTTGGTGGGCACCTGGCATCCAGCCAGCGTTAACCCATAACACTTGCAAATACAGTACCTGCTAATGAGAAGCTCACAGAATTTGTAGTGCCCTTTGTCTGCTGCAATGGTTAAAGCTGTATCTCTTGAGGAAGGTACTGGAGGAGCATTTACATCTGCACCTTTGTCCAGCAGAACTCTGCCCACTTCTGCATATCCACCAGAAGCAGCTTCCATTAACGGTGTGAGACCAGTCTAAGACAAGCAAGCAGGAAACATAACCAATTAGTTGGGGGTGGAGGGGCTTTACTTGGGAGCCAGGATTTATTTCAACTTCCAGCAACATATTTCTAGTTCTGATGTATGGATTCCAATTGTTACCTGGCCAATTTTATAACACATTAGCAACATTTTGAAGGTGACCTCATCTTCAGCTGACTTGAGAAGAACTTCCACTGGCAGCACGGTGGCCCTCTGCTGCTGCGCAGTGCTAAGCGGAATTCAAAGCCCACCGATGTTGGTTTCTCAAAACTAACCCAACCAACCTTGTACAGATGAGCATCATCAGCATTAAGTCCCATAAACTGCCATTTTAATACACAGATGATGCAAATCACATTTACTACCTTCATTAGGAGATCCTACATAGCAACATCCAGAAAGCACCTGGCTAGGTCAAGGGGACCCGTAACTCCAGCAAGAATACCTAGCAGCAATCAGTACCGTGCAGGTTGTTTCGAGCTCCTGTGTGACAACCATTAAGTACAGAGGAAAAGGAAAATGAAATGCCACATTTGTAGGTCGTCTCTTTTTTTCCACCCCCTCAATATTCTAGCCATTTTTCCAGCGAACAGCCTTTCCTCCCATTTAAAGAGTTGGGGTCAGCTGACAGACTCTCAAGCACACATATCCCCTTTCAATTCTTCATCCCCACCGTGGATGTAAGCAGCTGGCCAGACAAAACAGATTAGACCATGAGCATACCTAGGCCAAGATTCTAGCTGTTTTTGAATACATTACAACCTTCTATTTTTATTAAGTTAATGGATTACTATTCTGAGGGTTGTAAGCACCTGAAGATGTACTAAGGCTTCAGAAGAAACACTTATTTTTGATTAATTCTTTAACAACCAAAACACTGGCCCTTAAGTGCAGCCATTATTTTTCTTTCCAAGACATGGTTCAGCTCAGTTAACTGAACTACAGAAGTTAACTTGCACAAAAGGCAATAAAATCAGATAACCACAGAAAAGCGATGACTTACAAGTGTCTCTTTCTAGAGACTTACTCAGCTGTTTGCTCCTTACCTTAGCTCTATGTTCCACATTAGCTTTTCTATCAAGCAGCAGGCTAACCACTTCAGTTCTGCCTTGGAAACAAGCCAGAGTCAGCGCTGTATTCCTGTTGGTCTCTATCTGGGCATTTATATCAGAGCCCATGTCCAGTAATAGCTTGACAGCAGCAGTGTGCCCATTCATGGCTGCCAACATTAGGGGAGAAATGCCCAATTTGCTACCAGTTCTGAAAGAGAAAAAAGAAAAAACAAAAAACCTCTTTAAATCATAATCACGTTTCTGAAATTACTTCACCAAAACTAGTGAAGGCAGAGTATTTAGCCAAGACTGAAAAATCAGCTACATAACAACTACTACTGAAACTACAAGAAGTTCTCCATAGTAGCATTGCTTAGGACAAATATTCCTACTTAAGAGATACTGTGCGTGTTACCTTTTAATTACTGTAAATTTAAAGGTATCTCTTATGAGGTGCCTAACTTTGCTTGCTCCTTTCATTTGACTTGTGCAGCACACAGCTGAGCTATTTTCTACCTCCCAATGGATGCAAAAGCATTACATACAGGCATACAGACACAGAAAAAGCTTTCATTTAACTACACAGGGAAAACAACGAAATAACACACACACACCTTCTTCACATAACCCAGAACTAATTTCAATCCAGCAGGCCAACCAGAGGAAAAAGAAAGATTTCCATCTTTGACAAAAGACGACTGATCATATGATACAAGAAAGAAATTTAAAAAATACATAGAGAGAGATTAAAGTTAAGAGACCATTAGAAAAGCACAGTTAAAACCTTTTGTTTCTAACTTAAGAGGAAAGAAGCCTATTACAAACCAAACAATACATTGGTTGTGATCATGTAAGAATAGTAAGATTTTGCTCCACATAGTTGTCAACTCGTCAAGAAATCCTTCTGGAAAGGGTGATAACTCAGAACACTACGGAAACCATGAGAGAAGGGGTGAAAAGGGAACTTGCCTGGAATTTATTTCTGCCCCAGCATTTAGCAGGATCTTGATAATGTTCACGTAGCCACCAGAAGCGGCGAGGCTCAAAGGTGTGTAATCAGAAACATTCCTGTGCTCTTTGTTTGCCCCTCGAGCTAGCAGCAACTCCACCACCTGCAGTGTTTTAAGAAATAACATCTGGTTTTCTCCCGAACTTGCAAATCTATCCAGGGCAAATGTTTTTGAAGCCTAAATATACCATTGACATCTTCCAACAGTAAAAAAGCCATTTTACTCAGTTGCTTCCCTATAATCCTCACCTCCCTGAACAGATGAGGCTGCAACTATGTTCCCAAAGCCACTATAAAACCTCCTTTTAAAATCAATCATGATCGTTAGCATGCTTAAACCATTCATACTGAACTGTGTAACAAAGCAAGAAAAAATTGAGATCTTTTTATGATTATTTCAGCTGTCTTTAAAGACTGTCAAAAACAGATTCAGTTTGAACAGTGTATACAAGGTAGTCTTGGGTTTTGTCCTCTCTCATTTTAATGCTCAGTTCACTACCAAGTTAAAAACTCATCCTCAAAACGAAGCTACGAAGCAAACAAGAAAGCAGTTGCATCCTTTTATCTCATCTGTTTACACCACTACGTCAAATGGTGTATAGCTTGTGCAGAGAAATCTCATGCAAGAGCCATTAGAAAAATTAACATTAGCATCCCTTGCCGGTTTTCTCTGTACATTAACAGAAACAACACAAATAGTTATTACATTATTCCTTCCTTACAGATTCATTTACAACCCAAACAATTCACAACTTCCCACATTCTACAGAAAGCTTACATTCTGCAATAAAGTTTCTGCAGAAGACTTGACAAGCAACTAAACTGTCTGACTACATAAAATCAAAATGAACACTGAGGTGAAAACCCACTGTGTTATCTCCAGTGCAGTGTTTAATTTGCTCCACTTTCAGCTTTTGAGCATAAAACATGTTTACATTAGACCCGCACAACTGAAGCCAAGGGCTTCTAAAGCAGAGTATTTTCCCATGAAATCACAGGACAAATATACTGCCAAATACAAAAATCAGGGCAGGAGGGCATCCCGACAACACCTCTACTGCCCAAAGCCCAGTGTTTTCCCATCTTCTTTCCCAAAAAACATGAAAGAAAACATGATGCATTCCTCCAAGAAATACTGTTTGAGAAATACAGATCAAGCAAATCCCTAAAAAAGTAAGCGTAAATTAACATTTGCTGTATGAGGTTGCTGGCCACAAAGGCTGCTACGACAGACTTAATAAAAAGCAGGCCTTGCCCTTCCCCAGAGAGCATATGCCTGTCATTGCAGCTAATATTCCACAATGTCTGAAATCTTCCGCATGGCACTAAGAACAGGCCAGAAGAGCTACAACTTTTCAGTAATATTTTGTCTAGCGAAGTAACCACCTTTTAAATGCCCCAGTATCACTGTTAAGACAATCTGCAGAAGCAGGAGAGGTATCTGCACCCTCATTAATTTCTAGATGGCCGCAGAGGAAGATGATTCTGCACCAGATTATACAGCTTCCACTGCTGCTTTTGCAATCCAAATAGTAGAAGCATTAACAGAATTATGAACTTAACCTTTGTAACAACCATTAGAAAAAAATCGAAATGCAAATTTCATAATTAAATCACAGAACACAGTATTTCACATAACATTCAAAAAAAACTTCCCCTACATTTACTTCTGATCAATCATTTGAAAACTGTTTTTTGTGTTTTTAGTCAGAGACACTGGAGTCATCTACAGTACTGTGATATCCTATGGCCTACACAGAATCCATTAGAAAACCCTCGACTCACATATAGAACTGATCCGTATCTAACTCCAGCTTTGCAACAAGAACATTCACTGCATTCACTTTCATATCTACATCTAATTATGCTGGTAAAAGCCCCGTAATGAGCCACTAATCATTACAGTCATGAGGTCATCTGCACAGCACCGGTCCAGCTTATAAAAAGAAAAAAGCAATCTATGAGACACGCTGCAACATACAACTTGGAAAAAGTGAAGCGCTCTGCATTCTTTTTAAAACACACCATCCTGAAATAGAACGGTGAACTAAGTTACTCTAACTTTTCTGGAAAATTGCTTTCATTTACTGACACAATGTGATCTACACACTGCTTTTGAAGACTTAAGTTTTACTTCACCTCTTGTCTCCCTCCTGAACAAGCCAAAGACAAGGGAGTGTCCTTGGTTCTCTCAGACTGGGCTTCAATATCAGCTCCATTATCCAGTAAAATTTCAACAACACCCACGTGGCCAGCTGTAGCAGCCAAAATAAGCGGAGTAAACCCTGAAACGACAAAGGATATTTGAAGAGCCCACATTCATAGCTTAAGTGACACAAGTTAAACCATCAGAAAAGCAAGCCTAAAAACTTCACATAAAGACAATGCTTATGGTTTATTTATTTAGTGTGATATGCTGAAAAACCAGAGAGTCTGTACTGCAGTACGGAGATACCTACCTTTCTTGTCCCTGTGTTCAATATTAGCTCCTCTCTCTAGCAGTGTTTGTACTAGCTCCTCGTGGCCACCAGCACAAGCAAGTGTCAATGCTGTGTCATGATTACTCTCAGTCTAAAGGAAACAGACATCATATACACAACAAGATAAGTATTTCCTTTTTCAAGTACAACCCATGTTATATTGCATATTAGCCCAAGAACAACTATACCTGTGACAAATCAAAAAGCTTCTGTAAGTTTTGTCAAGACATGTCTACCAATTGCCTCACAGTTATCTTTTGTGTTCTTCATAATAGGATTCTACTTCTCAAGTCAGCTCTGTTGGGAGAATTATGAACAACTTCTGACAAGAACTGAGATTCTTCAAGAACTGAGATCTCATCTGTGCTTTGCTAACTAGATCGCCTTCTTTACTGCTGCATGACTGTGACCTTTAGATGGTACCATGAAGGTAAGAATTCTATCTTGAATTCTCTGTGTTGCCAGAGCCCCTGTGAATGACCTCCATTCTATTTGAAAGAGCAACTGAGAAACTCGGAGGACTACTGGTACTATTAGTTACAGCATAGGAACTGACTAAAGTGACATCTCTCCCTTCTTTAACAACAACAAACACCAAAACAACAAAAACACCCAAAACCCACACACATCTCTTAGCTACTATGAGAACTTAGTTTTACTTTATTATGACACAGGCTAGTTGGCAACTTATGATAATGTTAGTCTGCCTTGGTGTCAACCGGCCAACAATGAGGCCGGTCAGGTTGTGGTGAGAGCTCCTGGACATGGTCACAGCAGAAATCAAGCCAAGTGCCACAAGCAGCTGAAGTAGCCAAGTCCAGCTTTCCAGAGGTTTCTCTCCCTTTCTCCACAACTATCTCATGCCTCTCCTCTTCTCTACACTTCCCATACCTTAGCCGTGTTACGTATAGTCTAGGGCTATGCATATATGTATGCTAGTTAGTATATGCATGCTTTTTTTTTTTTTTTCTGATGGCCAGCTAGCTGCAAGTCAACATGAAGTAGCCCTTTTAAAAATTCATTTCAATACAGAAATGCCTGTTCTTTAGTGGAAATGAGAGCTTGCATCATTTCCTCTTGTTAAAAAAATTACTAGTTTCAATACTTCCATACTTCTGTTAAGCTGGGAGATTGCTGGCCAACAACTTCAAGTACCACCAGAAACAACAGTGTGCAACATTTTAAGACTTATTTTTGTCTTAGGATACCAGGCCAGAAAAATATTTGATTTCTGTCAGAAGACAACTTTGCCATTTCTCATAATCACTCCCGACAACAAAGAAATAAGAAATACTAGCGTTTAGTCATTCAAACACCTTCTCTTTTGCTCAGCAAGAGCACAGAGGAAAGTGGGTTGCAACTCTCCAGGGAGTTGTACAGGCTTTCTAAAAGCAGCAAATCAAGCCTCTAGAACCCAATTCATTATATGACAGAGCCATTCACCATCGCTCAATTATTCAGGATGCAGAAGCAAAATAGCTTCACACATCTGTGCTGCAGTGACAATTGCAGGCTTACCTGTGCATCGATATCTATAGCAGGGTAGATTGGCAGCATGGCTGAAGGAGAAATGATAGGACTTGGAGTTGGCGTCTGAGGTTGGGAGACAGAAGTTGCAATGCTGTGGGTAGGAGTGTTTGACATTGCAGATGCTCTTCCACTCACTGCTGTTGAACAGAATAATTACACTTAGTAAAAGCAAAACACTTTACTTCAAAAGTTAAACGTGACAATAAATGGACAGTGGGATAGAACTCCCACCGACAGACAGAACTCCCTAAAACTTCGTTTTCCACAAATACGTATTTTCCACACATTTAACCCAATCTTTGAACCTTTAACTTTTTGAATTTAACGACTATGAAAAAGGTTATCTGTATTCAATCAAAGAAATAGGTAAGTATCAGATCGGCATGTTTTCTAGAAGCCCACCACCACAAAAAAAAAAAAGTTATTTTTATAAAACCAAAGATCTTTCCTACAACAAGTTAACCATTATGTGGACCAGGAGTTCCGTACTTTTAGAAACACGACTGCAGCACAAGTCCAATCAATAGGCATGTATGCATTTTTTCTTAAAACACTTTGAAGATTCTCATATAAAAGTCTGTCCAATCTTTACCCCCCCACCTCCCCAGCCCCCATAAACATAACAAAAAAGCAACAGTGCTAGCATCAGGATGCTCACATGGCAGAATTTGTTGAAACCACAGAAGTGGAAGCTTCTTAACAGCCATTTTGCAGAAACTTTGATGAAGGTTGTTAGGAGAAGCAAAAGGTAATACCATTTTATAGTTGATGACAGTGTATCGACATGACACAAAATAGCACCGACTGCCACACTTCCCTGAAATTTATTTCATACATATAATGTTTACAAGCACAGATCAAACTTGAATCTAAAACAGCCTGTGGGGGGAAACTCCCATTTTCCTACTTCCCCATGCCCCCCCCCTTCCTTAAAAGCACTCCATGTTTTTCTACCTGACTTTTCTCCAGTATTTCTACAGGTCTTTTTCAGGTGTGATCAGCAAACGAGAAAATAACATATTATACACTTCTCCTATCAAATTGACAAAAACACCTTTAACTGCAAAATGAAAGAAATGCAGTTTCCACATATTGTCAGTGTTCATCTAGTATGCACCACCAAGTAATCTTATGGAACATCAAAATAATGCCCCTTTATTCCCAACTTTTCAAGTCTCGTTCATTTTTCAAACAGGTTTAATAATCAGCTGTGTCTAACTGCCAGACATTGATAATTAGCTCCTGTATTCAATTTGAAGAGCTAAGTTTTTCCAACAGATGCCACAAAAATTGCATCCTAACATGCCAATTTGCACAATCCCTCCTCTGCAAGGCACCTAAGTTTTTCATCCACTACTAATTTAATTTCTGGACTTCCTATACCAAATTCCAGTGAAGAAGCTAATAAATGTCACTGAGAGAAACAAAGAAGCCCCAACTTATAACACAAGAAGTATGATTAACCTTATATTTAAGAGTAAATCAAGATTTTAACTCCCTTGATCTTCATACTAGAATACCCTTTCGAAAATTCTCTCATCTTACGAGACAGAACACTCTAGGTATGGATTAAAAGAAACATACAGAGGCTAAGGCAAAATATTCTGACATAAGGTCAAAACCTATAGCCTAAGGGAGTTCTGTACTGAGGAGAACTAACCAAAGATCATAACAAAATATCATTCAGTGGAACATCTAATTTAAACTCGTCTCATGCCTTATCCTGACCGTAAATTAGAAATATAACCTAAAAACACAACTCCAAATTGGTTTCATACAGAAGGATAATAAGTTGTCAGTTTCAACTCCTGCTTCCCTCTTTATATACACAGTCATAACAAGTCATTTTGAAAAACTAGCATATTGACCTTCTTGCTGTAAGTTCAAAAAAGAAGTTAAAGCAGCATAAACCAGTAATGAATTATAAAGCATACTGATTCTTGACTCTCGCAGCTAGTCCAAAAGAACCCAGTAAAGATGGTAAAATGGAGTGGAAACTAACCACATACACTTAACTTGCATGATATAAATGCATGATCATCAAATAATCCACACAGGCAAAGTTAACCCTGCTACAGTAGCACATGTATTTTAATTGCTAAGAATTACTGCTATAGTCACAATACGCGGGCTGGGGAGCATCTACTGTATTACAGGAGGCACTATTAAAGTTCTTAGACTTAAAAGGAGAAAAAAAAAAATCAAGGTAGTTAAGAAGGTCTCAATTCAGGTAAACACTTTTTAAAATACCAATGTGTTACAGTGAGGGGAGGAAAAACAAAACAAAAAACCAAGAGAGACATGTTTAAAAGCCAACACCCCTCTTTCCACAAGGAAAAAAACCTTTATTGTACAACCCATATATAAATGTTTTTATGCATGCTAGTAGAGGAGAATATGCATGTTGACTTACAGTTCTCATATCAAATATATTTCAAGTGTGCTTCAGCAATAATTCACCAACAAATATAGTTCATATCCCTACAGCACATTTCACTGAGACAAGATATTAATTTTTATGGGTAATGAGTTAGATTATAGTTATTTCAACATCACCTGTGCAGACTTCAAATTTGTAATGAACATGCCAAGGGCAATGAACAGAACCTTTACCGTGTCCAAACAAAAACATTAAAAGTCTTTGATAAGCCAAAAGGTTTTGACAACAGTCTTGAGCAGTGAAAAAAAGTAACCAACTAGCTTGATCATCAAGTGTACAGGCACTGATGGTCAAAGGTTTATCTTTCCCCTCCACCCCTCCATCTACGGTAATGGAACAGGGGCAAAATTTAACTGTAAGTCTGTACTTCAACATTAAAACATCATTACTTTATGCCTGGGCTAAGAGTCTTCAGAGCTAGTTCACTATTACAATATTTTAGCATATACATGCCTTGGTACGGGACCAACTACCAGTCTTAATCATGTTATGAAACAAGGTCAAGCTTCTTTGTCAGAATACATCGCTCCAAGCAACCATTTGACTACTCTGGTCAAAGTCTTTTAGATTTGTTAGAACATCAGACAACCAGTTTTGTGCTTAATGATATTCGAAGCATAGCTCCTCTTCATATTGCTTTCTTTCTGGAGATCTCAACTGTCTCTTAGCTTAAAGTAAAAACAGGACATCCTCACAGTTGCTACCTTCTCCCCCATGCACAACAGCCTCACCATCCAGAGAAGCATTTGGCTTACTAACACAGCCCTAGGATCAGGGGAGGAAAGCAAACAGCCAAGCTGACAAATTAAAAAACCTGAAAACTAACAAAAGATAATTGACATTTGAGCCAACAGGATTTTTTCCTCACTGATCTACGTGTCCTAAATCAAAACGTATGCCTGGAAAAAAGCCTGACGTTTTGAAAGAAACATGGGGTTGTTCAAGTGCTGCTTCCTTGAATACTTCGGATTTTCACAAAGTGCAAGATGTTACAGAAACCAAGCACCTTTATAATCCCATTTCATCTTTATGTCGATCATTTAAGCTTCTTAGTGGTGTTGTCTGATTGTGGGCACAGCATTGTTCTTATGCATTTATTCCTCATCTCCTGTAATGTCAACAGCAGATGTATAAAAGAACTGTTTCACATTACATTGCAATAAACCAAGATGAGGGACTGAAAAAAAAAAAAGTTACAAGAAATACGTTAGATACCTCAGCTTTTTCAACTTGTTTTAAGCCAACTCAACAGGCTTGTACCACATCAGCTTCTTCTCCTCTGCCCCCAATTTCTCTGTAGTATCTTAAGTTACTAAAAGATATGTTCCTGCCACACATGCTTAAGATCAATACAGAACACTTCAGATGCATAACATGCCTCGAATTACAAGAGTCAAAGTTATGTTCTGAATTCAAACACAAACACATAGTGTTGCTTGCATACACTAACAGCTCCTAACACATGGATGAAGCCCGAAAACCACACCACACATGTAGTCTTGATGATTACTGGTTACAGCGTGAATGGTGGACTGTGACAGGCTCAGTCCCACACAAAACCAGCTGCCTAGCAATAGAGGGAAGTCTTGTGGTATCTCAAGAACAAAGGTCTAAATGCGTTTACCATCCATTTGCAAGAGAGCATAACCATTGCCAGCAACCAACTGTACTTACACCAGTGCATAAAAGCTTGCATCCTCAGTTTCCTGCAGCTCCTGCACGGGTCGCGAGTGGAACAGAACCTCCTGATTTTTCTGTGCTGCTGCCGCTCTACAGTTATTTTTTCAATATGTAGTTAAGAACTTGAATGTGTATTCTGTCTTATGTATTAATTTAGACAGCTACAGTTAAAACGAACTCATCCCAGAAGGTGGCTTCCAGGAATGAATCTTATCAAGTGCTTCAAGATTCCTGAAGCTCTTTGTGAGGCTCTATTACTGGACATTATCCTTTGAATAGTACCTACTTTTAAAAAAGTTTGCTATTAAAAACCAAGGATATACTTTTTTCTTTATATATTTAACACATCATTTAACATACACAATGTTTTCCTTCAAGTGTTACATAACTAGCCCTAAAAAAATATTTCTATTCACTAGCCTCACAGCAAGCAAAGAACCTGTCCAACATCTGAAGCTGAAGAGCAAACCTTTTGCTTGTCATCAATTCCAGGAGAACCAGAAAGGAGCCAAAAGTTAAAACTGAAAGATTATTTACTACATTTTCAAGATACCCTATTTCGTTCTTTAAAAAAAACCCCAAACCCCTTAACTTGGTGCATTCTGTCACTGTGTTTCCAGGCAAATTGAGTATACCTCTAGTAAAACCAACTAGCTTCTCTAATAGCAAGGAATCCTACTCTGAAGTCCCTGAGTTGATCTAGCAACAACACTTGACCTCTACAGCGATACCCATGTCTTACACTCACCTCTGACAAATACTAGCATTTGCGTACCTGGACTTGTTTGAAACAAGTACCTAAAATGGGAAACTTAAACTCATTGTTTCCAACTAATTAAGCACAGAGATGAACACTGGATAGTTTGGCACACTCAAGGTGAAGCTTGGGTTCTGTAACCCGTGCTGCCAGCCACAGCTCTGTGACGGAACTAAACAGAAGCCACCTCAGGGACAGAGATTTAAATCCATGGGAATATTCTAGAGGGTTCCTATTAAAGCAATACCCAAAGCTACTAACAAAATATTTAGCTGCTGCTTAAATGTTTTTTATTACATCGAGCCCATTTCAGCTCCATGCTGAATTCTGATGCGTGGATTCAAGCTGGCACTTAAATTGTATACTCAGGTCTGTGTCTGCTCTTGGTTAAAAAAAACCAAACCCTAAAATCAACCACTTAACAGAAAAGCAAAGACAGAATTACATCTGTACAGCTTTTAACAGACTTGCTGCCAATGCCTTGCAGAGCACGATTTTTTTTTGCTGGGGGGTGAAAGCAGCCCTGCAGAGAAGGACTTGGGGGTACCGGTAGATGAAAAGCTGGGCATAAGCCGGCAACATGCGCTCGCAGCCGAGAAAGCCAATGCTATCCTGGGTTGCATCCAAAGCAGCATGGCCAGCAGGTCAAGGGAGGGAATTCTGCCCCTCTACTATGTTCAGCTCTGGAGTCCTCAGCACAGGAAAGACATGGACCTGTTGGAGCGGGTCCAGAGGAGGGCTGCAAACATCGTCAGAGGGATGGAACACCTCTCCTGTAAGGAAAGGCTGACGGAGCTGGGGTTGTTCAGCCTGGAGAAGAGAAAGCTCCAAGAAGACCTTACTGTGGCCTTGCACTACTTAACAGGGGCCTGTAAGAAAGGTAGGGACAGACTTTTTAGCAGGGCGTGTTGCAATAGAACAAGTGGTAATGGTTTTAAACTAAAAGAGGGTAGATTAAGACTAGATAGAAGGCAGGATTTTTTTATTTTTTTTTTAAACAATGAGGGTGGTGAAACATTGGCACAGGTGGCAGATGCCCTGTCCCTGCAAACCTTCAAGGCCAGGTTCGACGGGGCTCTGAGCGACCTGATCTAGTTGAAGATGTCCCTGCTCACTGCAGGGGTGTTGGACTAGCTGACCTTTAATGGTCCCTTCCAACCCAAACTATTCTACAATCCTATGAATTTAGACCTCACTCCCAATTGCATGTGTGCATGCACATATTAAGAATGGGGACTAAGGAGTACAAAAACATTCACTCAAAATTCACATTGGAAATACCTTTATGTCTAGGCTTCAATTCTAACACCAGATTTTCAGAAAAAAACACTCTGTAGCTCCCATAAGTTTCAGTAATCTTTAATGAGGCTTTGCCTGAACAGCAGGTAACTCATTAGGTGCCTAACATGAAAAGCATTGTTCCAAGTATTTTAAACAATCACCACTTGGTATTTTTAACCATTACGGTATCTTCTATTCACTCTGCGCCACTATTGCACTCCAATAACTCTTGCAGTATACGCAGGACCAGCTCCACACCTCTGGGCTCAAACACACTCGGAGGCCTGCCTTTCCTTCCGCATATGCCCCTCATGCTAATGTGCTTTACAAAGCAGACTTGTCAAAACAGACAGCAGTTTTAAAAATGAAAGTTCATCAGCCTAACCGAAAGCACCTCAGCAAATTGACATGATTTTTTAAATACTTTGTCGTAACAGTTAATCTGTATTCAACTAAGTAGTCGGAATGAGCATTTCAGCAACCACTTTTACACGGAAAGGGGATTAAGTGCAACTGAAAGGGGTGTAAAGGAAACAAACACTAACAACTCAGATTTCCTGTGGTATCTAAAACCTCTTTCATTCTTTTATATTACTACTCAAGGCCTTAAAGGACTGATGTCACTGGGTAAAGAATTCTCCAAAGCGATTAAGAAGAATTTGGTAAGTCTAAATTTGGTTTTCGCTGGCAAAGCAGCCATTTTTATGAGTAGACATTTTAAAAAGTCATAGAACTATCTCCCCCCC
>JAOBAS010000007.1:6961822-6981594 GCA_025311575.1 Elanoides forficatus | reverse complement strand
GGTGGAGGGCATCAGGGTGGAACAAAACACGAACAGTTGAGAAGCAGCTCGACGCTATTTTAGAAGCTTGCCTCTTCCGCAAGAACAATACCGAAATCCTCTAACACCCAGTACTCCTCTTCGTTAAAGACTGCAGACGCAGAACCGTATGTGCAAAATTATCTGAGGAACACAAATTCTAAGTAAGTTACCGCTCAAACCTATTTCTTCTTTTGTTCTGCCAACAATTTACTACTAACATCAGAAGCAGTCTAATAAATACAGGAGTATTTAGAACTTCAGTCAAAAAAAAAAAAATCTTCTCTTGCATGTAAGAACAGGTTTTGATGTTCTTCCTGAAGACTACAAAACCTTTACATTACAAACAAGCCACTCAATGCCAATGCTCCCCACTTTGTCAAGGAGAGGGAATTTGGTTTTAAATTCAACGTGCAGTCGCATTATTTGATAAATACAATGTATTTTAGTTATAAAAACAGTGCATGTGAGGAATACAGTTTGTCCTCACATCCATGCAGTCTGTTAGAAGACAAGATTTAAGTTTAACAATTTTGCTTCCTTCCTTTCTTAAAAGCAAGCCGTGCATGATGACACTGCTCGCCTCTTGGCTCCTGCAAAGCTATTGCTCTGCTCAATTTAATAGCAGTCGGGACTTACTTTCTCCAAGAGAAAAGCCAAAAATAAGACCATTTTTCAGAGGTTCCTCATACATCACAGGAGCCACCTGAACTACAGCCTTGCCTTGGCAGGATTTTCCAGATACCATTATCAAGTTGTCAAACTCGTTTTACCAAAAGGTAGCTCCTAAGCTTGCTTTCTTCCTTTAGTTTCCTTTAGAAACAAAGAAAATATTTCAGCATATGATCTTCGTCATGTTTTTAGTATGCCATAAATTCAAGAACTATTTGAAGTGGCTTTTCAGCTATATGTTTACACTGGAGGCCTGACAGTAACTTATCCAACTGACATTCAATTCTGCTTGTTTAGACAGAAACAGAGACCAACTTGGTCACTGTGGTCCAACAACAGCACAAACTCTCCAAGCTGGTTTTCTCCATGAGGCAATTGCCATCATTCCAACTTGGGAGTAACCATAATGAAAAAGGTCTGACACACAAAACACAGGAGGGCTGCACAGAAAAAACAGCAGCTTACCAGGAATGCAAGGCTATCCCAAGGTTGTCATTGAACAAAGTACACCCTGATCTCAGATTAACTAATAAGAGGCAGCATATCGCAGCCATGGCCATCCTCGGCAAGCTAGAAACCACAACCCCAAAAAGCTCTTCTCCAGACAAAACACGAGACTGCATCTGACACTTTTGTGCTTCGTTTTCTTAAGTATTTTAGATATCCAGGGAGCAAAGCATGATTTCCTCTCAGAAAAATATCTAGGACATTAACTAGGACATATTCATCTTTGAGATGAAATGACAATACTTTTTTAGGGGAAAAACTCCAAGACTCCATAAAGAATCTTTCCTCAGGGAAATGCAGAGATGGTGCCTCAACCATGAGGCTCTGGTAAGACGGCTCACTAATCATCCCCGATTCACAACAAGCATGGCAAACAGCAGTACGAAGGTATGCTTCTAAGGGCCAAGCAGCCTTGAGAAGAACTGCTGGTGTTTAACCACACAAGGAAATTCTATCCATGCTTTAACTAACCTTGCAACTGGGTGGTGCTGTTCAGCTCTTCTACAGCAGCTGGAAAAAGCCTCATAACTGCTGTTAGATCACAAGAAGTCATCTGACACATCTACACACGCGCACCAGGCGTATTTTAAATATCAACCGCTGTGGGCAATCAGTACTCAGCCCTCACTGTGGAAGCCCTCACTGTACTGCACTAAGAGGAAGTGCCAACTAGACAAACCTGCTTTTCAGTCCCACAAGGCAAGTCACATTGCCCAACGACTTATTTGCGTTAAACCAACCTTAACTGCTGTCTATAAAAAAAAAAGCTCTCGGTCAAAAGTCTTCCTGAACGCCTTGTAGGACAAGGTTTAAACAGTCTCACTGGCTCGTACATAAGTGCTATGCCACATATAAACAATTCAGTAACATATATTTGAGTTCAATGCTATTCCGGGGAAGGTATTTTTCTTTGGCTACTTAAGAGCAACAACTGTTTCTGCAGAAAAAACATGCTGAGATGAGAAGCTCCTGGACTGCTTTATTTCAGCCTACAATCTTTTTAAGTACTGTTACAGAACGCTGCTCCCTCTCTTAAGCAGAGCTGAAGGTACGGAGGCTCTCAACTACCTGTCAATTCTGAGCAGCAGCATGGAAATGCCTACTTGGGAACCATTTCGTGCAGAAATAAGGGCGACAAGATTTTTTTCCTATTGCTCCCTAAGTCTTAATAAAAAAAAACCAAAACAAAACAAAAAAAAAACAGGTCTCAACACTTCTGCGAGTCCGATGGACTTTTATTACATCTGTTGCTGGAGGAAGAAGGGGGCGGGAAGAGGGTGGCAAGGGAAAGAAGGCTTGCTCTGTGAAATAGCAGCTTTCTCTGCAAAATTCTGATCTGTCAAGAAGCCATCCTGATGACAAGACTACTGTAACATCAGACAAGATAATTTTATCATCGCCTTTCAGGGAACTCACTGCAAGGACAAGGCCCATGATATTTAAGTGGCTATCTATTAAGATTTCAGAGGAGGAGATAAACAATAGCTGAAGTCCAGTTTATCTGCACGCCTTCCTAACGACTTCTTGAGAGGTATAATGGTTTCTGTTAATGATTCCCATATCTGAGGCCATTAACTTCCTTGAATAGACCTAACTGGCAGATTTTAGAGCCATTACAGTTATTTCAGGGAAGGGAAGGCTAAATAAAAGGCTAAATAAGGATTTGCGGCACTCCTCTACGGCCAGAGATTCACAGCACAAGGCTAATGATGTGAAAAACTCAACTCGTGAGAAATCTATTTCCAGAGGGAAGTAAAAAGGAAACTTAAGAGACAAGTATTCACTTTTACGTTTAAGTTCCATATTCAGATGAAGGATTTGGAATACGGTGGCATAAGGGATAAACTACTGACCTACCTAAGAATGCTGCAACTATGCATCCTAAATAGTAGAGGAAACCTCTGCAGTAAGCATTGCACAGCAGCCTACTGCAATTCAGGGTCACAAAGAAAACCTGGGGAGTCTAGAAATGGAGACTAATTCTGCTCCATTTAATTTCATTTTCATTTCTCCAGTTGAAAATGTTTCAAAACATCCTCAGCTCTAGAAACACAAACCGACACCTCCTGGATTTTACTCATTCTGCTAGCTTACCCCTGCCAACCCCTGGTATGGTGCAGGGCTAATAAACTCATGGCAGTGTATTCATTTCTCCGAGAGGGGGTACCAAAGCCTAAACAATTCCTGCAAGAGAAATAAAGGGAATAAATGGGCACATTTACTCCATCATCAAAAAGATATCTCGGAAGGAAAAGCCCCAGCAATTGAATCCCATTACCTCAGATAATACGTAATAAATAGGTATCAAACAGGATATATGCTTTAAAGAAGAAGCAGATATATGAGACTTATATAGCTGTTCAAGCCTAAGAGTACTTCAAGCAGAAAAACTACCTGAAGACATCAATTTAGCAAGTTTTCTTCACCATGGAAGCCTGGAAGAATCTCAAGTCCAGCATCAATTATACCATTCCAGTGTTAAAAGTGTACCCACACAAAACATTTTCAAGGGAAAGCTTCACACTTATTTGTCTTCTACGACAAAAAACTATTATTTGAAAATCAGAGGGGTTCTCAGAACCTTACTAAATTTTTTAAAAAGGTAATCTATTCTACACTGTCATTTTGCAATTGCCTCAGAAGGGCAAAGCAGCAACATGAAAGTACTCTTATTAGCAAAAGGTAACAGTTTCCCCTTCCATTTCCTAGTTGCTTCCCAAACAGCTTTTGATCCTGTGTTTTAAAGGAGCATGTGGATATGCAAACCATACTGAAACAAGTTGCACACGCACACCTAAACATAACCACCCACAATGAAAGAGAACTTAGCTTACAAACTCTTTAAACGTGACATAGATATGCTAAATGACTCCAATTGTCAGGCTGCGACCATATTCACTACTACGTTTAATGCCTTAGAATTGTTAAAAGCATTTCAGCAACAACTGAGAATCTTCCACTTTACGTTATTTAATTTGGAGATTCCTGTATAAAGGATTTTCCCATCTTAAACTGAAAGTTGCTCACCCAGAAGCCTGAAAAATTACACAAAGAAAAAAAAATCTGTTCAAATAAATTACTATTATTTACTTCTGGCTATCTCTTGAAGACATTCATGTTTCTGATCTGAGCTTACAAAACTATCTGTTTCAAACCAGGCCTCCATGATTATCAGAAGGGCAAAAAGCAAAGAGCAAGTGACATATAACAGCACAAGGAGAGATGTAACCTACAGAAGCTGCTTTGGGACAACTAGCACAGCGTTCTCCACTGACTTCTGTCACTTCAGGAGAAAAAAAAAAAAAAAAAGAAAAAGAAGTGCAGCTAGACAGACAGACACCTACTTACTTAAAGGATGGGTTAATAGAGCTCTTCTGCTAATGCCTACGTGATGCAAGTTGTAGCTGATGTCTCTTAAGAACTCAACTACTTTTGTTAGCCATGAGAGGAATGAGTTCAATTTTAATGTTTTAGCAAGTACTGTTTTTCAACCAGGTATTGCCCCTGCCCCCCCCAGTTTCTTCTGCAAAAGGCCCATCAAGTACACAGGAGAACCAAAACACTACGTAGTTAGGTTCTGTACCAAAAGGAGGCCAAAAGAAATCCCTGTTCATCTTCAGGAAGAGAAGAGAGAGTACATATGCCTCACTGCTCAAGCTGTACATCTCTTACCATGCAAGCCTCCATGAGAGCAGTATGCATTTCATCTGTCTTGTGTTCCTGGTCTGCACCAGCTTCCAGCAGAAATCTCACCATTTCTAGATGGCCTGTATAGAGAAAACAATTAACAGATAAAAACTACTTTAGAAAGCACATTTCACAAGTCATAGAAAGGGTCTAATGTCCATGATGAAGGTAACAGAAGGCCATGTTACAACATTAAAAAAAAAAAAAAAATCTCATGAAGCACTCTTGAAAGACTTGTTCATATCTATCTATGCATTCAATGCACACAGAAGCTTAACAGTGTGGTTACTATAAAAACAATCCAGTTCACTTAGACTCTAAAAGCATGTCTGCAGTACATGTGTTCCTTGAGGTGACATGAGAGCTAAGTAGAACACGCTCCAGAATCTTTACCAGGATGATATATATTGTGCAAAGATATTTGGATTGTTTTAATCAAAGAAACCCCAAAACAAACCAGGTTGGTTTTTTGTTGGCAGTCAGGGTTTCCCCTCTACTTGCTTGACACTATGGATTTAGGGTTACTGTTTTTATAAATGGCATTGTAACCAGTCCCTGAGCTCACACCAGCCCTCAGATCATAAAACATACGAAGCAGATAAGACCTTCACACTTCCAAACATCCTCTTCAGAATTCCACCATCTATAGGAATTCTCCATCGATAAGGACACCTCACACCTTGTTGAAAGTATTTGCTCTCAACCACTCCATTAATTCATGGCTGTATTTCACCAAGTCCTGTATGTGTGCCAAGTTCGGTCAACTTCGCTACACAGTCATGACCAACACAATATGCAAGCATATAAAACCAAGTCAAAGAAAAAAAAATTGCCGTTTCATAGCTCAACGTGACTGTGGCTAAACCTTAAAACTAGAACTACACCTGGCAACACCACAAATAGCACAGCTACTGCTCAATAGGAGGCTACGTTGCCTTTTCACCCTTCCCCCTTTCATCTGGGAGAAGTCCTATATATCACATGTCGCTCTACTACAGGAAGCAAGCAACATGAGAAAATTAAGAGCTTATTTTTACGCCCTCGACATGAGATTTGGAGCAATACAGCAACGCACAAAAGATAGAAGTCACACAGGGATAAGGTGAAAAACATAAAAGCCTGAATATGTTCACTTCTGCCCCATATATCACAGTGAACAACAGACTAAGCACAGACTTCTCATTTTTCATCTCTGCTTTCCAGCCTCACTTCAGGATTCAGAGCCCAAGCACATTTTCTCAGGGAGGAATGTTTTGTGGTCCCACTCCCCTCTTTCAACACAAGCCTTTGCTCCAGCAGCCACCACCAAAGGAAATTACTGTGGCTTACGAGGGTGCCCAGCAACAGTGAACCAAAAATTTATCAAGACAGCTAAAAGAAAAATAAATGAAAAAGTAAGACCACCTTCTACTGAGGTGCCACAGAAGTACCTCCACCAACAACATCAATTACTCTATGATGCCAAGAGCCGCTCTAACAGCTCTAATAAAACATGTCCTAAGTGCCTATAACAGCAACTGCTCAGCCGCGTGAACACCTTTGGCCTCTTAAACGTGTTCATCCCTTTCTTGGGTGATGCAAGATAGCGGCCTAACGCTCTACGGGAGGGAAAAAAGGCCTGTTGCCTAAGCACTGACACCTAAAAGGCAAGGTCCTAGATTCTGCATGTTTCCCAAGTGCCAAGACCTTTAAAATTAAGCGAATTCTGTATTGAAGCAGAGGTATCTTATGTAATACGGCTGCAATATAGAAACTGTACCGTAATTACTCCATGGTAAAGCGTGTTAGTTCCTCGTCTCCCAGTTCATTTAACAGAGAATCTTTTAAAGCATCATAGCGATTCAGGCAAAAGGTTTATATCTTGATAATTACGCTCTCCACACTGATCATCATTTTACATATGGTGCATACATTGTACGTTTTATCACAGCCAAGAGAAAAGCATTAGGAAGTGTCTATTCATAGCCTTTAAATCCATTTCATCCTGGACAGCAAGGCTGAATAAATACATGTTTGAAAAGACTTTTCACACCTGTCACACTTTTCCACATTTGTTAGACCTTTGTAACAAGTATGGTATTTGGCACTATACCTTTGTAGCAAGCCAGCGTAAGCGCGCTCTCCTTGAATTCATTGGAATGCGTGTTTATGCCTGCTCCATTTTCTAGCAGCACTCTGGCCACTTCCACATGGCCGGCACTTCCTGCTTCCATCAGAGGAGTGTGACCATTCTCATTATGGTCCTCAATACTAGCGCCTGATTCCAGCAGTACTTTCACAACATCTACATAGCCTCCAGCACAGGCATATGTAAGGGCTGTATTGCCTAAATAAGGAAGAGAAAAAAGTTTGAAAAGAGAATTTGATAGCATTTCTACACTGGGAATGCCCACTTATGCTCCATTTCATCCCTTTTACCTAGATACATTACAGAATAGGGTTTTTTCAGGCTACAGACCAAGAACTAAAAGGAGGGGGGGAAAAAAAGCAAGCAACTGCACAAAGTAGCTCAGTGCTGACAGACTGAAGATCTCCATGTGCCTGGTGACTCTGTTGATTCACTTATCTTCCGATTTCTATCCCAGCTAATCCCAGCTTCCATCACAAAAACCCATCCCTTTTCTTGTTCGTCAGCAGGGTCATCCTATGCTGTAAAAAGAAAAGCTCAAAACAAGGAACAGAATGAAGTGCTGCTTCTGTATCTAGTCTTAAACATCCCTAAAGGGCTAGTTCAGAAATGCCCACAGTCTTCACAAGGAGATGAAAACAACCTCCACGGAAAAACTACAGAAACATGTATCTGAACAAAACAGTCAAAGAATCTACCTTTATGCAAAGATACTTTGAAAACAGTTAAAAGGTCAAAACAGTACTACTACTCCAAACTACCTCACTAAAAAAAAATAGATAGATAGATACAGATAGATAAATAAGGTGTCTTCTGGTATCCCAACTTCCCTCATAATTCAGGTTCAGTACTCCACTCCATTTGTCAATGACTGTTCATTACACACAATCTCTCCACTTCAAGGCTGCACAAATTAAGAAAAATTCCCAATTTGGTCACTTCAACACAAATGCCTACCAAATTGCCATGGGAAAGAAGCAGGGGGAAAGGGGGCCACCTTATTAGTAACTAATTTCCCTTGGTTTCCTAAATCTGACGCCAAATAATGTTCTATGTACACAAAAACTTCCCAAACTGTGCTTAAAATGCTATGTGACAACAAATCCTATGTACACAAATACCTTTCAGTTACTAATTGACCTTACCTACCTTTGTATGTCCACAACCAACTAATATTTTACAACTTTGTTAAAAAAAAAAAAAAAAACCACAAAAAAACCCAGAAGCTGAACAATAAAACCACAAGAAAGCATTTTGCATTGCTTGGCTGAGAGCCATTCCTCCCAAATTTCCACACAAAGTCCCCCGCACACTGCAAATCTCAGCTTTTCAGTTGTTTTCAACACGCTCTAACACACTTATTTACCTGTTGATGACTGTGCATTCACATCAGCACCATGAGCTAGCAGCAACTTGACAATTTTGACATGTCCACCATTAGCAGCAGCCATTAAAGGTGTTATGTCTCCTTTAATACCACGGTCCTCCACATTAGCATGCATTGCCAGAAGAACCTGTGAACAGAAGGGTGATCAACACCACCAGCAAGTGACAAACCAGCATACAACAAGGTGGCCAAAATGCTACACAAAGCCCTCACCTTCACCAACACACAGTTTTGTGTTAGAAACACATACAGAAAGTAAGCGCAAAGAATGCATTAGCAACATTCAGTTTACGTATAAGTCTTCATTTGCCAGTTAACTGACATTTTCCACTACCTTAACATTGCCTTCCAGGTGCATAAGACGGGAATAGATTAATTCAACATTTACTTTTGTACAATACACACATACTAAAAACAGCTAGGAAACTAACCTGCGCAAGCTCATAATATCCCGCTGAGCAGGCTAAACAAAGGAGGCTTTCCCCTTCTTCTGTGTGCTCGTTCACACTTCGTCCTTCAATTAGCAACTTCCGCACAGCATTTACATCTCCTTCTGAACAAGCCTCTGCCAAGCTGCGGCTAGTAAGATAGAAAGCATTTACAAGTGAAAATGGACTATGCTTGAAAAGCTTGCTCCATGTGCAGAGTAAAAATCCAACATGCCATAAGGATGCAGTCAACGAAAAAGGAGACACAATCTAAAAAGTGCCAACTGCTAATTTAGTAAGTGCCGTTTTTACACCTGAGGTTTCCACAGAACTTTTTCAAAAACTGAGTAATGTGCATACTGAGCCACTCCTGTTAATAAATTTTAACAGGAGTTTACAAGAAAAACATCTGCAGGATGACCATTTAGGTTACCAAATTCTGCATTATGTACAACTAAAGCAGAAAACACGTTGAGAGAAGATATAACTGCAGACCTGATTTACTGCCTCAGCACTATACATGCGGCATGATGTTATGTCCTACAGAAGTACAAAACCTTTTTTGGTAATCATTTAATAATGTGAGAAATAAGTAATAACCTTCCCTTTCAAACGGCTGATCATATAGGTCTGCAAACAAATCACTGTTGGTTTATATTATCAATTACAACAAAATACAGCCTCAGCCTATTCCTGCTTTGTAGTTCTCATTTAAAAACACAGGTTTTGTCCCACTCGTTTTCTGAAGTAAGGTTCAAAGAAAAGGAAAACTGATTAAATCACGGTAAGAACACCACCGAGAGCATTCCTTTCCAAAACAGCAACTGCTACTCAGAGTTACACTCACATTCTCTTTTGCCCCAGGACCAGAGGAGACCAAAATTGCCTGTCCATCTTAACAAAATTTTAGCTTTTGTTCAGCACTGTAACTGTTAATTGAACTAAAAAAAGCCACCTGCTACACACTTCTTTCACAAATTAATCACTTGGCTTCTGTCCTGTGCTGAAAACCCCAGAATTTTGTAATACAATCCAATGTTGCAGTTGCGGCTCTAACTCAATCGAGCAGAAAAGCGCAAAATTCTCCTGGTTTGGCAAGGCCTGAGTGAGGGTACTTGTGGTTGTCATGTCACTCCACAAGTTCTCCGCTTCTATCATTCCAATTCTGTTTCAGTCAAAAAAGGGTCTACTGGAAGCATATTTTTCAATCCCACCAATTCTGACTTCTGTCTACATTGCTTTCATTCCAAAAGAGTTACTGCGTTGTGAGAAAAAAAGTTCAAGCCTGACATATTTATCTATTCAGCTCCAAATAATTAGATCAATAATAATAAATCCAAGAGTATTGGCCTCACCCCACCCACTGCCCTTTCATCTCTTCTCCATTTAAGAAGTCCCATCAAGGCAGAACTAACTCAAAAGGGAATGGAAAAATAAGGTAGACAGAAAAATTTTGGAAACCATATAATCTATGCAGATATGAGCAATGCTTAAAATACTAAAGCGGGTATTTGTGTAGCAAGGACTAACTTATACCTGTATATCGTGCCCCGGACTTGTATTTAATTTCTGCCACCAGATGCAGTATTAATATATGGAGAATCCTTTCTCAAATATGTCTGTTCACTGCATTTCCCACATTTATTTTTATTTCCCACATGCTCTGTCCCAGTAACAACTTTGGCAACAGCCACCGTCCGCAAGAAAAGAGGTAGCTGGGGGCACGGAGGAACACACATAGAATAGAAGCAGACGTAACTCCAAACTATTCTGCTCTTCTTCATATGTCCTTGTCAACACACCAAGAAATGTTTCTCTGGAGTTACTCCAACGAGTTACTTACAAGGAACAAACTGCCAACTAGCACAGCAGCACTTGGTTGTTCCTACTAACACTCTGTTTCTGTTGTATCGAAGCTTAATGACAGCCTACAAGGCAATCTTGTTTTGCTTTCCCTCATAAACATCCTAGTAACACAAAAAAGCACAAAGGAAGCCAAAAAGCCCCGTTAAAAAGCAGTGACGCTCTGGCTGATGCTCTGTCCAAGGTCCTACCCAAGACGAGAAAGCTGCTGACCACTAGGAAGGCTCCCAGTCGCTCAAGACTCTTTTCCTTCCTCAATTAAAAAGGCGCTCTGAAGTTCTCTAAAACAACAGATGGGGGTTTGGGGGGCTTTTTTTGGTCCCAAAGCTAGTTTCATGCTATCACTGAATGACCCATTTGAGGATCTGCTATTTTTTGGTACAGTTCTAAGGCCCATACTATTTAAGAGCTTAGAAATTTTGTTTCTATAGTTGGTCAAGTTAAATTACTCTGAGCGTGATTTCTGAGTTCTAAGCAGTATTAATTGCTTCACTCCCCATTGTAAACCCTGACAGTCCAGGAATATTTAACAACAAGAGAATCACAGGTGATAACTTGGCACTAATTCCACTTGACTTAAGAGTTTCACCGCCCTGTAATCAGAAGTGACACAACACAAAATTCTGCTTCTAAAAGTAGCGAACGACTGAAAAAATCCAGCACAAAATATGGCTTACTTGTCCGTCTGCCCTGCATTTGCTGTGCTTTCTGCTCTCATCCGGGTAAGTGCAGCAGCAGCTTCATCCAACGCACAACTGACCGAAGAAGTCAGTCTGCGAAGCACCTCAGGATCTGCAAATGCTTTACCATCAGCTGTAGACAGCTTACCTATTCCTTTCATTCCAATTTACAACAAATTGGTACGCATGCCAGAAAAGGAGAAAACAGAGAAGTTGAAATTGAGCCTATGAGATCTGTTGGCAGAAACATTCCAAGCATAATGAACTACAGTTTCTAAAATGAAGGAATTTACTGTTTACAAAATTAATTTAAAAGCTGCACTCAGTTGTGGTGCGCATGAATCAAACTCTCCGATCCACAGAGGGCATTCTTCTTCAACTATTGACAGCTACTTAGCATAAGCAACTAGTAAAGCTTTTCATACAATAGTTGTTATAAAACAAAGCCTCACTGTGCAATTTAGTTTTTGATATAAGGCTGCGAAGCCAAGGCCAGGTGTCAATTTTTACTCAGGCTTTTAGAAATCCAGCATTGAAGGAACCTGATAAGAAGCACAGCCTTCATATGAAACTCTGATTTTCCAAAATTTGAAATACTTTAATGAACTTCTTTCTCTACAGTGACTTGCACAACCTTGCCAAGTTCACAGCGCCTTACGTTCTGCATTTATATTATGTTCATATGGATTAGACTTATGCAAGCAGTTCCAGTATGGTCTCGTGTGTAAGGGCTTCGGGGTTAAACCTGTATGGGACACGAGTACTTACCTGCAGCTTCAAGTAAAGCTTCTAATCTTGCCTGGGTTTCTGGATCTACTGTTCTCAGGTCAGCACCATCAGCAGTACTTGACAAAAGCAATTTGGAAGCTGTTTCCAACATAGGGTTTTCGAGATCATCCTGATCCAAGATAAATGATTCCACCTGAAAAAAACCCAATCTGGTTTAAGAATTATATAACTGACTGAATAAACTTAAAACACAAAAACCCCACAGTTGTAGTTATCACTTAAGCATTTGCTTTTGAAGTACTCTGTTAGCCAAACTATCCTTAGTTGACTCAAAAGGGTATTATTTCATCAACGGAAGCAATGAGATTTTCCAAAATCCCATACAAAGAATGTACCTTTTATCACCTTATCCGTTAGCTCTGTGACAAGAAGCCATATGATATACTAGGAAAGTTTAAGACTTACTTCACATCTCCACACTGCACTCTACAGTTTTCAAGTCCAACTTAACACAGGGAGGGAAAAGTGAGAGAATAGGTATCACTCCAGAAGGCCTAAAGATAGTAGCGGCCACTAGTTTCTACACAAGCTGTTGCTTAATTTTGGTTTTTTACTCCCTGAAGCATGGAAGATACATATAACAAAGACAGAATTATTGTATTTCACACAACCCAGTCATCTTCGAAAGAAGTAACCTACCCTCAAATGGTATTACACACTACTAGCACACAAACCCAGGAAAACTAAGTCATAACTATTTTACTGCCGACTGTTTTCTTCTGACTTGCAGAAAAATCTCTCAGCTATCTCACTTATTTCAAGTCTGATGTCTCCTAATCCAACATTAAAAAAGAAAAAAAAAAAAAAAAACCAAAACAAAGAGACCAGCAACATGCTCTAGATATAATCAACTCAAATGCAACATTCAAGGGTTTCACAGAATCCTTCTGGAGGAAGCATTATTTAAAACATTAGCTAGAGAACATGCAATTGCTGATATCTGCCTTTTTCTTAAAACAGATGCTGAGTGGTCTAAGTTCTTCGAAAGATCCTACTTTCCTGTACTCTCCATTTGTTTTGGTTGTGAAACACTTAGAAATTAAGGAACAGGTCAGCATATTAGAGAGAAAAGGCCCTACCATCCATTTGTGTTTCACTGCCTGTTAAAAGAGAACTGGGTCAAGTAGTTTAGAGAAAACGCTCCTGTAAGAGTTCCATGAACGAACACCTAAGCCTATGAACTAGCCATCTCGAACCTTTTATTAGATTATAAAGGCAAAGTTTAAATACCTCCCTACAAAGCCTCAAAAATGCATGCCTTCAAAAAGGCAAACAAAAAAACAAAGTAACAAAACCACAAAAAGAACCAATGCCCATCCAAAATCAAAATCAAAAACCTAAATGCAAGTCTGCCAGACAAACAAACCACACGTGCCAGCCACCCCTACAACATGATTAAAAACTTCAATGATCTTCAGATAAAAGCATGTACTGTCCATAGTACAGCAGTAATCTATTTCTACATGGAATAGAGCTCAGCAATATAGAAATACAATTTATTTTATTTTTAAGATTCACGTGTGTCTCCAAAGTTTAAAAGAAGTCTCATGAGCATCACAAGTTCAGATTCCTGCAGATAAATGCCCTAAGAATCTAAGTGGGCAGACAAACCAGAAGAGCAACCATTTCATGTCAAGACTCCTGAAAATTCTCCCTCCATCCTCCCATCCATTCTCTTGTCACAAGTGAGGAGCTCACGCAAGAACTTTTCCTTCCACGGTCTGCCTCCAGGCTCAAAACTTAGTAAGATATGGTACTAGCACATAGGTTGAACCTAAACACCTTGTTTGTTTACGAAGGTGGGCTGAGAACTACTTTCAAAATTACTTCAGCTGATGACTTCAATGATACCACTGAGAAACCAAATCTCCTGTCAGATGGCTTTTGGCAATACAAAAGCATACATCTCAAGGGCGTCTCTGAAGCCTCCTTCTGCTCCTTTGAAGCCTCTTTGCCCTCCTCCTTCAAACCTGGGAACACAGCAAGCTGAAGGAGATGAATTCCAGCTTCTGATGAAAGCAGCTCTGATGTCACCAACTACCAACAACAGGACAGTCCTGCAGTATTCCATGTTGCTCCTCAGCACTACTTTTTCCAAGTGATACTCACACAGGCTGCAGTTTTCCAGTCTGGCAAACTGGTGCAGACAACTCCTAGTTTCCTCCCCAGTCCTAAGGAACGGTTCACTCTTGCCCCACCAGGGTCCTTCGCTGGTCACTGCCAGCTCTGCTCTGTGCATCTGCAACGCAGTTTTTTGGCTGGTTTTGGTTCATCTGAGGACTTTCCATTTGTCTTCTTCCAGAGGCCTAAGCCTGCTGCAGCACAAGAAAAGGAACTACTCCGCTGTTCAGGAGCCAAGCGACAGATTTCACCACCAGAAAGGCAAACTACTGAGCAGTCAGAAGAATTCTTGGCTCATACAACTCATGCAAAATCCCTACTACTTAAGACCAAGTGAAAAAAAAACCATCTGAGTGAGATATTTAACAGCTGGTCAGGGTTCTTCCTAACACTATGAAATATTTGCTAAGAAAAAAGTCAAAATAGGAAAACATCTCTCCCCCACTCACTTCCTCTCCCTTCCAATTAGGTCTTTCAAGCAGTTTAAGTTTCAAATGGAAAAATCTTCCTATTTTCCTTCCAGCTAAAAATATGAGCGTGGTATGATTAAAAAAACAACAGTAACACAAGAAGAGGGAGAAAAAGCAATCCACCTACAAACAATACAGCACCAAGACAACCACAAGTTATCAGAAAAAACTTCCCTCACAATGAAGTTTTGAAAATGTTTATATTACATGCTGTCATTTAAACCACTTCAGAGCAATGTCTCAAGAAATTAATTTATTAAATAACAAATTTAGACTATTTTATGACATTAAATATAGCTAGTTTTCCTTTTCTAAGGTAGAAGAGATACATCTTCAACCTGTGGCTTGCAGAACTTTTCATGAAGCCTCCAGATACACTCTTGCATATTCTCACGATTGCCTTTTAGCTTAAGATTTTCATTAGATCTACAGTCTTGTCTTTTCAGCTGGTTCAGCACGACACAGAATACCATACAGGGTGATAGTGATAGAAGACACAGTGTCTCACAGCGGTGAATAAAACTGTGTCCTGGTAGAAGTGAAAATTCCATTTTCGTTTCTCAAAAAATACTGCCTTCTCTACAGAAGCTACAAACTGAAGACAAAGCATTTCCAGTTACTAGGCCAAGTAAACAGACATTTCCTTTAATGGTCTTCAGATGTATTTTATTTCCTTTAACTAAAAAAATGTGTAGAATAGTCCACAAATGCTCCACCTCACATATCAGAATATTTAATCTGGGTTCTCAGTCAGTATTTCTCTGATCAAACAATACTCTGACATAATCCAATTGTTCAGACAGTCCCAAACAGAAGGCCTTTTACAAGATTTCTCCTCCTCTCTCATCCTGCAATAAGAATCTCATGTTCTGTACTTGCCCAAGTTTACTTTGCCCATAATCACTTCTAGTGTTTTTGATGCTTCTACAATCTAAAAACACGGTAGGAGAACAAAATTACCAAGTTCTGACTACTCTCAAAAAGAACAGCCTACAGTTTTGATGCACTGAACATAACTGTAAAGAGAAATTTTAAAATGGCTCAGAAAAGCTCAGTATTAACAGCTATATAAATCCAAACCTCAAGGAAACTGCATGCTACAAGTACCTTAGCATATGTTCCGAGTCCTATTTTTCTAGGCAAAAAAAGCCATTCTAAATTTTCCAAGTATTGTAATACTAGACTAAACTTGAATTTTCCATGTTACACACTTTTATCACCTCTTATTAAAAAGACTAGTCCTTCCGTACTTAGCAAGGTTTTGCAACATCATCAAGTTGGGTTCTGCGCACTCATCCTCTCCTTCAGTGACCTCTTTTGTCCTTTTCCCCGTGCACACTCCCAGGCTCCCACGTGGCACAGCATTGTGTGCACGCACTCACGGAGACCTAGGTTATTTTGTGTTCTCTGTTTTTGGAAGTACAGACTCAAAACCCCACCTGTTCTTTCCTTCTCCAACCCTGGGATCATCAGTTTGCTCCTTTTGTTTTCCCCATCACGTAGGGCACATAACATCAAGGGATTTCCTCTTCACCAGACCACAACCAGGAGGTCTAACTTTTTACAAAAACGATTCTGTGGGCAAGGCTGTATCTCTTCCGTCGTAAAGAACAGTACTTGGGCATTTTTAGTACTGTTTTGCCGTTTGGTACATGGACATAGACATCTCAACCAGGTAAAAGCTGATCCCCCAGGACTCATGTCTATACACCCTGAAGACAGTCCTGCAAGATGTCAGTAATTTTATATTTGACTGCCAAATACCAGATACTGAACATACAGTTTAATAAATGCCAGTTAAGAGCAGAAAAAAAAAAAGCACAATTGAGTTACTTTGCTCTAAATGGCATGGCTCTTGCCACCATGGGATACTAGATCAGCCAGAGACATAATTCAGTTCTTGTTGCTAACTCAAACTTCACCCATCTCTCATAATCAAGCCAGACGCGCATAAAACTTACCATCAGCACAGATCTCAGTGTGGACACACTGATGTAAATATATCCCCATAGCAGAGTCTTCCAAGTCCATACATATGCCTCCACATAGTCTCACAGAGATGTAAACCAAGGTCAAACAATAAACTTCCTCCCATAGTTTCACTCACAAAAAACCCCCAAACAAACAAACAAACCACCACGAAACACACACCATACAAAAAAACCCCCCACGCATTCAGGATTTGCAGAGGAGTCAGTCACCTATTGATTTCAATTTTACTACTGAGAAGGCTAAAGACAGATTAGCGTCTTCCTAATTTTATGTCAAGCCAGGGAGGGAGGGAGGAGGAAAGGTACATTCCGCCTACAAACAACTGTCTCTTCACATCTTTTACATTTATGAAATGCAGTACTCAACACCAAACAGCTCCTCTGGAGCTACGTCATCAATGAAGGCATCAAGCTAGTCAAGTCTCTTGACTACCAAAATTGGTATACAATACATAAAGTAACATTACAAGCCTAAAACGACAGCAACTCTAATCTTACTCTCAGCAGAAGTACCTGCCACAGATTGGCAATTTAGTATGAAAACTCTTCATACACATTAAAACACAAAAACCAGTACTACACATCCGACCACAACTCTATTGAACTCTGATGATACTGCACAACTACACTAGTGAGAAGTTCTAATCTTGCTTGATGCCACGCAATGAAAGAACCCAAGAGCAAAGCTAAGCCTTTTTGTTACGCTAGTGACTTTGGTACCTTTAAAACGTCACTCGGTTTAGTGTCTGAACTCCCTCTTCTCATACATATCTAACACTTAGTAATATTTACACTTTACATCAATATAGTTGCCTACAAAGCATTACCCAAGAACTTTGATTCGCTAAACTTCATCAGTAGTAGAGAATATAAAAGCAACTATTTAAAATTTCATTTATGAACAACGGCAGAAAACGCTTTCCAGCAACCACTACCTACTAAAGCCCTTACTGCAGAATAACAAAAGCCCATTATTTATCCATCTAATCAGTACATAGCTGCCATGAATAGCTCTGGTCATTAATTTACATGGCATCTCCAGCATTTGTTTATCACTGTTCTACAGTTTTTCCTTAATCACAGCTGTGCTACAAGGACAACCCAGAAGCATTAAGAAAAGGCTGTACGAAGTAATTTTCTCCTTCATATCTCAGGTTCCCGGCCTGACTTCAAGAGCCCATTTTGCCAATTCCACTCCCTCGTCCTTCTCTTTAAGGCCATCCTGCATGCAGACAGTATTTACATGCTACTGCTTTCCAGCATTTAGTCAGAAATTAACAAAGAGTAAACATTCAAGACCCTACATTCCACATAAATTATAAAACTGACATCATGTTACTGTAACATGTCCCATCTGAAAGCGGATGCACAGAGATGGAGGGCAGCAAACACTTGCTTAATTGTATGGTACATTTAGGCACACAATGTCATTAACCCAGCTGAAACGCTTGCTTATAAGAACATGAAAAGCACCCTTGGACAAACATCCAGCAACATCTTCCTGGAAGCTACGCAAGTTCCTAGCTGCGTTTTAGCCATTGTTTATAATGAGAAAACAGACAATATAATGTTTCTCTACCTTGAGGCCTTAGATGAAGACATGTTCCAAAAAAGTAGTAAACAGCTCTTTAAGAAGTATCACATAAACAGTGAAATCCAGTTTAAGTGTCTAGCAGTTAGGTTGCGAACAACAGATATCAAAGGCTGTGAAACAGCAAGTCGTACTCATTAACACAAAAGGATGAAACGTTTTTAAGCTCCATAAACAAGAGCATCTGAAACCTGATTTGGATGAACCACACTAGCCCAGATGAAGTCTTTTAAAAGGCCCAAAAAACACCTTTCGTGACAAAATAGTTTCTCTGCAAGTTTTTTTTCTTATTCTTGGGGCTGGACCTTATTTTCTAGGCTTACAATCCAACAGCAGCTTTGTTTCTCAGCTCTTCTCAGATGACTCCCATGACTTTTGCCTCACATTAGGCACCGATTACAATTTTAGAATTTGCTACATTTTTGCCTTGGCCCTTGGGCTTTTAGCATTTGATACCCAGAGGGTGTCAAATGGATCCTATGAGAATCAAGGCTTAGTACAAAGCCTTTCCGAATAACCTAGCGTACAAGGAACAGCTAGTGGCTACTGCCACGTAGCAAACCTCATCACCTCAAACAGACCTTAACAGACAGTCCTTCTGTATTATTTCTTAAGGTACAGAAGGACTTACTGCCAATTTGCAAGCACCGCAACAGCTGATTTTTCCCAGCTCCAGAATTTTTGGAGAGCAGCAAAAGGTTTTTCAAGACAATACGAAATTTAACATGGATTTTCAAGTCTGTCAGATATTGCAAATCCACCTTCAGACCAAAACGACAACCATTACCAGGTCAGTTAATAAACTTCAGTTCCACTACAGTGACAAGTTACTAGCGTGAAGAGCAAGGAACCTTCGGATTCTTCACTTCCTCAGCTAAAAATGGCTCCTATACAGCCATCAGTTTTAATCCCAATTTACACAAGGAACTCCTCATATAAACAGCAGAGCCTGACCCACAGTTACACTGCCTTCCCCTTGCGCTCTAGCAACTCATATCCAAGATAATCTCAGCTTTCGCTCCAGAACAGTTTTAGCTCTCACACCTCCAATGGCAGAGAGCTAATTATTTCTGTCCCTGCACTTCATCTCATTAAGGCAACAGATTGTTTTTACAGCCTATGTCATTTACTTATTTAAAGCTGGACCTACAGCACTTCCACCTCACGAACGGCATGTGCAGGACTGGACAGGCAGGAAGGGGGCACCGGGCCAGCACACAGACAAATCTTTTCTTGACGAACACAGACAAGTCTATAAACTCCCCTGGAGTCTGGGATCAGGACACCCCTGTCAAGATTCTCTTCTTGTATGAAAAATGGTCCCCGTGTATTTTTTAGCTGCTGATCAGTTCCACTGAGTATCATGTCAGAAAAGATAATGGATTGTGGTCTGGTCAATAAACCTTGAAAAACTGCTTAGAACTGCCAAGATTAGGGAGG
>JAOBAS010000007.1:6946395-6961803 GCA_025311575.1 Elanoides forficatus | reverse complement strand
TTCATACAGGTTTCATGAGCATTTCTTTAAAATAAAATATATTCCACTGTATGAATATACCCTACAAGTCCGTTTTACACAGGAATAGCAGCTCTTATACTATTATCTTGCAACTGGAACACACAAGAGGAAATAAAACAACATTCCCTGTGCAAGAACAAAGTCCAACTCTGACTACTAACTAGTTAAGTTTGCTTTGCACAACACTGCTAGGTCTTTTTAAGGTCTAATATCTAAACATTCAACACACATCAAGGAATTTGTGAGGCAACAGTGAATCAAAACTAAAGCAATGATACATTGGGAATGTAGCAAATCTAGCCCAATATTTCAAGCACCAGTTTTTCACTTGGGCACACAAAACCTAGCCTACAAATAGGAAACCCAGAACCTACAAATTACAATGCATCATTCCATCGCATTTTTAATCTTAATGGGCTACTGAAATCTTTATACGTAGCTTTCACTTGTAAGTGTCAAGAAATCACTTGGGAGTCTTAGAAAGACAAAACACTCATTATTGCAAAGGTTACTTCATAATGCCCATAAACCACACATGCACTGCATTTTTTGTTCATCTTAGTCACAAGTCAGCTCAGCGTAAGAAAGGGTAGAAAATTTTTTCAGCCCCTCGCATGTCCCATACTAAAGCAACCGCTTCATGTCTGCTCTCCCTTACCCTGCTACCTTTTAGCCCTCAGAATATCACCGCTTACACTTCCAAAGTACATTAACCCATCTCAGTTGAAAGTCAGCTTACTGGAAAAAAATGCTCCCATCTGAACCATCGAGACAAAGCAACCAACTTACACACATCTTGAAATAAAACAGTAGGAACAGACTTTGACTTTATCAAACCAAATATTAAGGCAAAGTGTATGGTTCTGCCTTTTCACCTAAGTCTACATGTTTTCAGGTGAAACTACCACTTAGTTTACACAGGTTTCAGGCCATTTTAATATGTAGATCTTCAGAGCATTAATAATGTATTATATTAAAAATTCCATTCAAAGCTTTACTGAAGACAAGCCTCTGGCATTGCTTGCCATTTCGGTGGGGACAATCTAGTTTTTATGACATAGCTCTGAAGTGAAAATGATAGTTTACTGGATATTTACACAAGACACCATTTTCTTTAGATAAAGATCAGCTTCCTGGTTACTGAAAGGGAAAGCAGACACTAAATCCAAGTGAAGCAGACTATTTTGCCTACTCAATTTCAGACTTGCAGTTTCTGTGGTTTTTTCTTCAAATCTATTTTGATACAGGAACAAGCTGTGCGATTCCCCCTTGCCCTACCCAGCTACTACAGCAGCACTGTCACCGCAGACACAAAGTCTTACAGCAGTATTTCTTCCCTGTACAGTGAGGATAGCTTCCAGTTATCTGGGACACATAATCAGATCTGTTGTCTTTCAAACATGCAGTGACCCTCCCCAAACCTAAATGCCTTGTTCAGCAGAAATCTGAAGTCCAGCAGCTGGAATGTCTCAACAGTGTCTTCTTTCATTTTATTCCATCAACTATACACTCCATTTCTCTTGCTGCTGCTAAAAAAAAAATACAAAAGGGGGAGGGCGGGAGAACAGTGGCAAGAATAACAGTCCATGCTGCTGAAATGGCATAACACCGTCCTCATGACTGGCACCAACAGAGTTTCTGCTGCAGGGACACCTGCATTATTACTGCAGTATTATTGTGTTTCTGATGATGAGACAGGTGCTGATGTATTCACACAAAAATTCCCTCCTCTCCTCTGTAGTCCTGATCCCCAGCATTACAAACAACAATAGTCAAACAGGCAGACTGATACCTATAGCTACCAGAAGGTTGTGAAACTACGAGGAAAAACGCCTTCAGTTTAATATTCTTTTTCCATTTCAAATCTTCATTCCAAACACTTAGCATACTTCCACATTAAGCAAATTTATGCATTAACTGGTATCCAGCTGCAATTGTTTTTGCAAGAAGAATTTCATGCCAACGTAAAAATAACACCTTAACTCATTATCTTATTAAGTTCCCTGCCCCAATTTCACATTTATGCAGAGGGGAAGGAAAAAAAACAAGTTTTAGTCTCTGATGAGTAACAGGACGCAAAAACCACAAAAAAAAAAAAAAATTAAACCACTCTGAAACCACCTGCCATCATGCTTCTGAAAGCTCAGCTTCAGACAATACTTTTATATTAACAATAAAAGAGCTGACACATTTCCAATCCAACCACTTGAACACAGGTACGCACCTTCACTCTCCCAAGCCCCACAGAAAAGCTGAACACGAACATTTGATAGAAACCATCTCTTTTGAAGTGGACTTAGAAAGAACTGACCACAGAAGCAAAGCTTTGACAGCGTACGAATAGCTCAGACCACTGCTGCTGCTGCACCAACCCCGAGATGTGGTGGTCTACATCAGAGCCACTGATAAATAGATAACACGAATAACAAAGGTTGTTCCCATACTATCTGTTGCAAAACCAAAATGGAAACAGCTTTCTGCATAATAACCCTGACAACTGAAGGATACTAAACAGCCAGCCTGATCCTATGCAGGCAATTTTTGCTGCCCTTAGCAAGTAACCTGTCATGTCTTCCCAAACAATACAAGTTTATCTATCAGAGAGACAGAATCAAGGGGACATGTAGCAACTGCGAAGAGAAAAGATGAGGCAACTGAGCTTCCCAGAATCACCCTCTCCCCTTGTCATCCAAGTCCCCCAATGTCACACCTGAACAACAACTGCAGCCCCCTAAGACTCTCTCTCAAGTATCTGAGGTAAGCATCACTTAAGCTACTTAACAAGTTACTTACAGGGCCACACAAACCAGAGCCTACTCATTACAGCTGTAAAAAGCTTAGAGGGGTTATGCAGCCTCTGACCACCTAGCCAATGCTCCACCCAGACTGTATCGCAGGCTCTTTAAGACAAGCCTTCAGAGCTATGTAAATGGCATTTTAAAGTTTTCCTATCTCTCCTCCTGCTGAAGGACAGCTCAAGGACTGCACATCTCTCTAGATAAGCTTGCACTTGAAGCACATCCTCAGGACCACCACCACAGACTCAGACTGACCCCTAATCATGACACGGCCAGTTTCAATGGATCTAGTATTAAGAACTAAGGAACACAGAGAACTTAAGGAGTACAGAACAACACAGCTGTATGAAAGTCTTTTCAGCTTTGTCATTCGGTACGTAAAAATAGCGGAGTACGTTAAGCGTGACTCCGCTCTTAAAAGGTTTTGGATGTCTACCTGAAGAGCACCTCGATTCACAGTAACACTAGCATCTCTGAATAATGTGTGCACTACTGAAAAAGGACTAAGCAGTCCTACTGAGCACTGTTACATCCTCTTCCTCACTGCCCTGTTTTCAAGGGACTATTCTCTTCAGCCTTGTTTTGGGAAGGTGAGCTCACTAGAAAGAAAATCCTTCTCTAACAGTTGGTCCCATTCCTTTTCCACTGGACTCATCTTTTGCCTTGACTGTATACTCCAAGGATAGATTTAACAGATCGGTTCTCAATACAGGCATTTCCAAGCCCACAATGAAGTGCCTTGCTACACTGACAGATCCACATCAACTGATTTAGAACCTTGAAGCATCCCCCTTTTAAATAACACCTAAGGAAAAAGTGAAAACCTAAAAAAATAAAATAAAATCCTAAGCTGTTAAAAGCACAAATGCATTGTTTCAATTCTGCTATCTCTACAAGAGCCAAGCTTGAAATCCCAATGATAATTTATTATCTTTATCACTGGTTAACTTCAGGGGGCTTGTCTGCATGTTTGTTGCCTGCAGAGTCTTCAAAGAGACGTATTTTGAGCTTTCTTTTCACAGCTCAATAAGCAGCTATTTCTCTGTCACTCTCAGGCTTTTTTGTAACAGATCAAGACCCTTAACTAATCCTTTGAGAAGGGAGTTTAGTGCAGCTTAGCGCAACTAAAGGTGGCCCAACCTCTCACAAGCGCTTTTTCTGGAATATTTTTCACCTCTTCCATTTCACTGGCCCAATGCACTCTGTTGACATTTCAGTTCAGAACTGTGCACACCCATCCATTTCCAGCTGAAACAAGTTGTTATTCTAAGGACTGTAGATCAGCACAGCTGAACAATGGAAACACAACATCATAACCTCTGTGTAGACAAAGCTAGCAGCAATAAAGCCCTATGCCGAAACAGTGCTGTGGAGCCTTGCCTTCATCCAGATTTTCTAACAGCATAGTTGAAATCTGCTAACACAAGAGCATTTCTCTCAGATTTAAACACACTCTTATTTCTTGCAATGAGGCCAGGCCTCAGTTGACTCAAAGCAGCTCCTCTGTAGTCCATGCCAAGGAAGCTGTCAAACTTCGCAAACTATGCAGATTCAGACAAAAGAGGACAAGAATTTATAGCTATTCATGCCAATCACAGGCAAGACCACCCTCCTATCCCTCAGTACGTACAATGTAGAACACCGGAATCCTATGTCCATTCAAAATAAATTTGCAAAAAGAAAGCCTCCACTAACACTGCTACGTGCTGAGTTTTCACTAACAGAGCATGCTCCATTTGCAAGGTTAGGAAGAGGGAAACCACCGACTTTCTCAGTCTTCGCAAAGATATGCTTCAGATTCGCTACGCTAAATCTGCCAGAAAACATTTCTCAGTCAGCACAACTTTCAACAATTAGCCTAGTCAGCTTGGCTTCACTCCTCCCTGCATCTGCAAGTGACTACAGCGGTGGTAAATCAGCTACAACTCCCACTAGGACTTTATTCCCATTCCCTAACTGTTGTCAAATGACTTATTTCTGTGTGTTTCCCAAGTCTGATCTTAAGCCAAACTCAACCCCAAAACAGAGGGCAACTCACATGCTCATTTATACCACAAAACCTCCAAACAGATGACAGACCACTCTGTTGTGCTGGCCACAAAATACACACGCAGGAAGACCTCAATTCTCTGAAACTTCTAACATGCAGACAAGCTATTAAGTCAACAGTATTTTGTTTCAACAATATCAGAAGGCAAGTGATTCATGTTTTCATCTCTGAACACAGATACTGAGCTATATAGATCAATGGGATCACAGGACAAGAGAAATAATGGGAACAGAAATAATCACAACAAGTTACTGTTCCCCTTGGGACTAAACCTCAGACCTCCTGATGCCTAATGCACTCCTTTGTTAACTCAAACACCATGCCCCCCATCTCTAGGAAACTCCTCCCCCTCCCCAAAACTTCAAAGGTAATAGCTCTGTGTTCTGCCGGAAGGAGGCCCTCCCGACAACATTTGTGGAAACCCACCACCAGCACCCACCGCCACCCATCCGGCAGCACCAGCTGTCCTCCGCTCCGCAGCAATGATGAATACCACACATGCTTCTCGTGGGAAAAGGAACCCACAATGCTACAGTTCCATGAAAGCATGATCAACCTTTGTGAATCCAACAGACACTTAAAAGGCTCTGTTCATCACAGCAGTCTATGTCAAAACTCTACTACTCACTTTGGATCCGGGGTGCACACAAACCTGATGCTTCAGAGACTTCCCCTTCCCAACCACAAAGCTGTTCAATTACCAAGAAAACTAAGGAAAATCAATTTCCCTGCTGCACGAACAACTCCAATTTTACTTCTGTAGTGGCACCTTGAACTCCCTCTCATGTCTAAAAATCACCAGGAGAGCTTTCCTGTCGGAACAGCTGGGGGGGGGGTCACCCAACTGCTGTGTCTCAAAGCTTTAAAAACCCTTATACAACATCAGACTAGCATCAAGGAAGAAGCCAAGACACTCACAGCTTCCGCCCCCTCCTTTTTTTCTCTGGTCAGGATCAAGAATACAAACCAGGCATCTACATTAACTGCTTCCCGGAGAACTCATCGCTGAAGTGCAGTATTTTGACAGTGTCCTGCCTGAAACCAAGTTCACTTCAAGAAGGAGAACCAGAAGCAGTACAACAAGACTACCTGTCCAGAAGAGGCAGAAAATGGCTCTGTACACCAGGGCTTTACTGGAACAGTTGGCTTTTTCAGGTACACTTTTCACAAACCTGCACCTAGTGGCACTGTGTTGCAAGAACTCCAGTTATTTACTTTAACGTGTTGCTTAAAGTGCTCAGGGCTTATCTGAACACCTATCATGAACTGCAGGCTTCCATTACATCAGCTGTTAAAAGGCTTAAGAGAAGCGTGTGGCAGTTATACCGATATCAAAGTATATAACCATTGGAGACTTTTTACCAAACCACTTGCACAGTAATGAAGGTGCATACCAGAAACTACACTTTTGAGTGGAACATACTGAGCAGTAAAAGACTTAAGTTTCCCCCCAAAGCATCCCATTTTCTCTTTTTAATACGAGCCGATGTAGAGGTTAGCATAAAGCTTCAGTAACAGCAGCCAACTAGAAATTTGCCATTTAAAGGATGATATACCAACCCCGGGGCAGCAAAATTGCATTTTGTAGTAGTAGCACAGGGGGTTGATGAAGTGTAGGAAAGAAAGCGTGGCAGAGGCCGCCTCAGCCTCAGGTGAGGCGTGCACCCCGCTGCACCCACCAGCTCTCTCCCTGCCTTCTCTGCCACGATGTTGGAAAAGATACAAGTCAAAACAAAGAGTCCAAAATACCATCAGGGATTGAAGAAATGTTGTCGGGCACTACAAAAAATACTCTCAACACAACACACTCCCAACCCCTCCCTGTCTGTCCCCTCCATGGCGGCAGACTGTCTCTTTGCTTGCGCTCAGAAAAATGAGATCTACTTTAGAGGAAAAGACATGTCAATGGCAGACATCCATCTCTCCCAGCACAGCAAGGAAGAAAAGCTGTTTGCCTCCCACTCCTGTCTGCCTGTTTTGCCCACTATGTATAACCTATACTCCCTCCAGAAGCTTTTTTCCTCCTGTAAGAAAACACCAGGGAAGAGAAGTCTTGAAAAGAAAAATATTGAAAAAACAAAGATAATTTTAGATAAACAGTATTTTCACAGCCCTCAATGAACAAATGATGCTCAGCAGCACTACCACTCGTTCTGACCTAAGCTCCATATTTTTCCCTCATGGCTCCTGTCAAAAAAAAATCCTCTCAGATTCTCAATTCTGATTGCTCTTGCACATACTCCAACATGTGCATTCCAGGCATCAGGTCCACAGTCACCAGGAGGACACACAAATTTATTCTATCATTCACTGTGACTACTGAGCATAAAACACAGTAAGCAAGTAGCGTGAAGTGCATAACACCAGTTGGTTTTGAAACAGAAATAGTTTTAAGCTGCCCACATGTTTTCTTACACAAATTTGGCAGGAAATCATTCCCTTCTGTAAGTAGTTTTGGTCAGCTGTTCTTCACCATAGCAAGCAAGTGCTCTGCAATGAAGGATGAAGCGGCAGAAGGGAACAAGGACATGTGGAGGAGGGACAGGATGAAGGCACAAACAGCTATTCTGTTTTGAGTCCAACTCAGAATTCCCTTTGGCATGAATGAAACAGTGATGTGTGCACAGGCTTGTTCACAGCACTACAGGATCAACTTGTATGCAGAGATGTAAAACAAAATGCAGGAATGCTAGAACATTTTTTTTTTTTTTTCTTCGAGCAACACAATGCTTAGCTGAACTTCGTCACAGCTTTCCCTTCCCATCATGAAAGCAATTAGAGCATCAGTCCCCTGTATAGGACACAGTGCAAGTATAAGACAGGTCCGTCCCCCTCTTCATGGTCTTAATGCAGTATGCTGTTCCAGGGTCTAAAAAAAAAAAACCCAAAGAAACATTATACATGTCCCACTATTCATCCTTCTTGACACTAGGTGGTAGCTCCTTTAGTCAAGGCATGCTACACCAAGTGACCAACAGACAAGAGTTGTGGACACTAGAGCACGTTGAGAAACAAGAAAAGCGATACAATACAGGGAAAAATAGCCTTACTAGAAGGACAGAGTTTTCAAACATTTCTCTACTAACGAAAAAAAGATTGAGACATAGCAGACATCTGCATTTTGTTTCGAGCCTCCCCAATGTTTAAGTAAAATTGCTATTCTGTTTAGTATATGCAGGTTTAGCTGCCATTCCCTTTTACCTTAACTTCCAGACGGAGGCAACAGAGACCAGCCATGCTGCTACTGCTTAAAATTCACCATCACAGTAGAACCAGGAGACTGAAGAATGGCTCCTTAAGGAAAGTGCTTTATGTCAAGATCAGTGAAAAGGGTTCATCCCAAGCAAATCAAATACTACATGCCATTCAACTGCATAGCAAACTATAAAAGTCCCTTTTTTTTGTCCTGCGCAGATAACAATTAAGACCTTCCTAGTATACCGCCTCCAGAAGTTCTGTGGCCTGCATCCAATTTAACCCATCAATATCAGGGAGGGGAAAGTAGAAACTAGATGTCCTTAGAGGACATCTACTTTTCTCCGTGTAATTATCCTGCTGAAATCTCCCTTCAATACCTCTCATCATGCAGCATAACCAGTTCAAACTGTTATGTAAAGACATATATGAAGTTAACCAAAAATAGTTTAGGAAGATATGACTAGTTCGGTCAAGAGGTTTGAAATTACTTTGAGTTATTCCAGTTTTGTTTATTGGTATTTATTCTCGTCGTGTAAAATTAAATGGAGAAATAGCTATGCAACTGTCCCAAAATAACCAACCATGATAACAGACATAAAAACTGAGCCCAACAAAAAAAGTGAAATGGAACCAACTGAAACATGACGACGGATTTCTTTTCCTTTTTTGGCATTTACAATTGAAGTCTTTTTTTCATTTCAGTAAAGGAACTGATATGGCCTAGTTTACCAATCTTCTCTTCGGATGAGAAGCAAGAGGATAAAGTTACAGGAGGAGACAGTACAGTATCTGATTAGAATTCCTATTGTTACTGCCTGGGGAACTGAGCACAGAAGGAATTATTTCTAGTAATTTCAACTCATTTGGTTAAAATTCTGACAAGCTTGATAGTCACTGAATTCTTCCTTCAATACAAACTACTGTTAGGCATACCTAATAAACGAATTACAATTTTTATTTTGCTCTGTTTGGCACACCCAACTGGAAGCTGCTAACAGATTTCAAAGGGTTTTTACATATGGTAAATTAACAGACTTGTGAAGGTAGCTAAAGCAATGCACAAGTATTTGACTAAATCCAAATACATCTTTTTTCCCCCACTCTTATCAAAAAGAGGTCCTATTAAAAAGAATAAATCAAGGTTTAAGGGCAGAGCAAAGACAGCAATGTTAAGCGGAGTCTTTCTTCGCATGCTAGGTATAAAAATTGTGTGCCAAGTTCCTTCAAATCACTACCACAGTTTTGATTTCTACTCTCCCCCTAACGCTTCTGATTACATCTGTTCCACAAAAGTATTTTAGCATATTTATTCCATATTTACACAAATATAGCTCCAGTATCAGCTTCTCAGTAGGACAAGCTGCATCATGACTCGTTTCTTCTCCTTCCCTCCCCGAGCACAAACTACTTTCAGCTATATTGAGATCACAGATAAAACTGCTACTATAAAGTTCCTTTTCCTACTACAACACACTTGTCCACAGTAAGAGACAGGAACAACACATTTCTTCCTAAAACATCAAAGATATTCAAGTCCATCACCTACTAACAGAATGTTGCTGGCCTAAGTGCAACAAAATTGAATAAACTGTGCAACGAAATTGAATAAACTGTGCAAGAACTGGGCAGCATGTGAAATGGTAGCCGTAAGGTGACAGAAAACCACATTTATACTAGCCAGTTATCCAGATTTCCTTCTCTTGTGATTTTGATGCTGAGGTAGTGTAACAGGTTGTTTTGAGTGTGGGTCACAGCTTTAGAGCACGTGACTTCCTGTCAGTCAACACTGCCAGCAAATTCCAGCAACGCAAAGATCTGAAGAGATTTTATGCACATGCAGGAAAAAAGAGACAAGTACCTTAGGCATAAAAAGAACCTTTTTACACACTTCTATAGAAGTTTAAAGACAGGACATATGGGGGTAAAAATCTAAATAAGTTCACCTAAAACATGTCTCTCAATTCTCTTATTGTTTTTGATGAAGTACCTCTTTCGAACCAACCGCTTAAAAGACGGAAGAGCCTGGGTGGGAAGAGACCTTTGCAGGTCATCCGATCCCACCTGCTAGCCAAGGCCTTGGTTAAGTTGTCCCAATGAGCAAGACACTCACTGGCAGACACAACCAGTGAATAATGTTGACCTTTCAAACTGCAGTTACACCAGTACGAAGTTGCTTATTGCCTTAAAGGTTTCTCACACAATAATTGAATTTTCATATTATTGTACTGAGAACAAACTGTTACTGAAAAAGATGAAGCAATAAAGCATAAATAACAAGAACGGTTTCCAATTATACTATCAAGCTTGTAATCTCTTCCTGCAAGTCAAGGACAGACAGCTTAGGACCCAAAGAAATCACATCTACCTGTTTTTACTTCTTGCTTGTCACACAGGGGAACGCAGATCCAGCAGCTGAAAATTAGCTCCTTGCCCTGTAAAACAGTCTTTTCAAATTAACTGGAAGGGGGAAAGTAACAGCAATCAAAGACAGGATTCACTTTTGTGGAAGACTTAACCTACACCCTTGCTGTAAGGTCTTTGCCTCATACAACAGAAAAAAAATGGGCCGAGGCGGCAGTATTAGGAGGAGAGTATTTTCAAGGGAAGGGAAATCACCTTCCTATGTTTTATTTGAAAGCACTAGACAATGATACAGAAAGAGCCCTTGGGAACCAGCCAGGCAGCTTCACTCTAGTTTCCACTCACCTTCGTGAAGCTGCACACACACAAGCTAGCAGGGCCTAGGTGACTGCCATCACTGCTACTCAGTCAGACTGACACCATTCTGTCAAATCCACCGAGCCAGGGGAAGAAGGTGGCAGCACTGAGTTTTTCACTACATAAATAGTTGCATAGTAGATCAGAAAGCTGCTTTAGTATCTCAGCCAGTAAGCTCAGAAAGCCCCTCTTCTCTCCAGCTGATTGAAGATAGGAATACAAAACAAACAAACAAACAAGCAAAAAGTAATTTTGCTCTACAATTGCCTAAAAGTCTCATGTGATACTACCAGCCAAACAAGGATATGGCACAAGTTCAGGCATCTTGGTCTTCCTACTCATCTTCACTGCACATCACTAGGGATATTAGTGCCACTTTCTGAATATAAGATGGCTGATAAATACTAACCTCTTCCGTTAGCATGTTCAGCTTGCTTTCCTTCAGGCCAGTTTTCCTCTCTGAACAATACTTCAGACAAGGTGTATTCAACTACATTCAGTTCTCACTCACCCCGAGAGCTCCTGTAGATGAGTTCACCTCAGAAAAATTTAGTCCCACGCCCTGAAACAGCAACCAAAACCATCTGCTTTTCTTAAAGTTTAGGCAAACTATGGCACGATCAGCAAGCTATTGACCGGCTCAAGTGCACTAACCAGCTGCAAACAACTAACAAAACAGAAGGTTGTACCTACTCTTCAGCAGAACACGCATTCTGACAAAAAGGTCATTTCTACTTCAGGCTATAAGGCAACAGCACAACTTCACAGCACCGCAGCAAGTCAGAGTCCAGCTCTTGGTGTACTTACAGCGCTCTGTACTGCCTTCTTGCTGCCTGGCCACGAGCTTGAGCTAAACCTTTTAAACATCATTGCGGGGGACGACCTCGCAACATTTAGGTTGGGATCCTCTTGTTAACATTAGCTCAGTATTTCTTGAGAGTAAACGTTAGAAACCCTCCTACCTTGTACCAGTCAGGAACATAAGCTTCCAATATCATCAACTCGGGTTGGGACCAGACGCAGCCCAGACTCAGTAATGATGCCTTAATAAAAGGAATAGTACAGCAGTGCTTCAACTTACTTGAAAATAACACATCAAGATGACGTTGTTCTGAGAAACAACATATGAACAACTACAATGAATCACTAGGAAATGCTGGAGCACATTAGTAGCCAATGCTGACTTCATATAGGCAAACTCTTTAAAAAGAAAGGCAAAGAGGCAAGAAGTAAACCAGACAAGATTACCAAGAGAAACTATGAGGAAGAAAATAGGGAAAGGAATCACTTTTTTAAGAGCTGGAACATGGGAAAGCTACTAGTGCCCGAAACAGAAATACTGTAATACAACCCTGACTTTCATCTTCAGACCAAGAGACGACAACGTTTATAAATATTAAAACCTTGGCCTGTTAAAAAAAAAAAAATTGCATTGCCGAGGCCTCTCTGATCTCCAAACTTGCATTATAGACATTACTCTTCTATTTAGTGTTTGCTCTTCCTTCCACTATTGTTTCACAAAGCAACCATGTACTCAAGCATAGTCTCCAGTCTATATAAAGCTTCTGGTCACTACAGAAGCTATGCTCCACTGTCCTCACTGTGGCTCGACTAGACAACTGAACGTATAATACACGATCCTTTCATATTACCTCACCTCTGACCGACACCAATGGCAGCTACATTTAAACCGAAGTGGGATCTTAGAGGTTATTAAAATATCCCCATGATTCTAGCACAAAATGAAAACAAATCTCCTGCAGTTTGGAAATACTCCCAATATCACAATAAGAAATGAAGGTTTGTTCGCAATGATTTTGAGTTTCAGTTCAAGGTAGGTGAAAGGTATTTAAGCTAGAAAATTAAAGGAATTTTTCTTCTTTTAATGCACTTACCAAGGACATAAAGAAGCTGCCACATGTGGGCTTGCATTATACTCGTCTCATTCTCTTAAGGCAAGCACAAACAAGACTGCTAAAAACCTGAAGGTCAGAACACATGGTTGCTTCTCTTGAAAAGTCAGAAATCAACACAGGGAATATAAATTTACCCCTCTACTGTCGTAAGCTTCCTAAGTGCATTTCTGTGCACGACAACACAGACCACATCCTCATCTGTCAGGACAAAACATACCTCCTTTTCACCCAACAGAGAAAATGTTTCTGTTGACTCACTGAAGTGTCAAAAACACGACTACGGGTTTATGTCTCTCTTTGAATACCGTACTAAGGTCTCCTGCAGCATAATTATTCCTTCCGTAGCATATATGAGCCAAAACCTGAAAGGTTATATCAACAAGAAAAGCCTTGTTGTTGTCAGTCCGGTCACACATCAACACAGAAGTATATAGCCAAGATACACATTATCAGAAGAACCAAATGAGAGAGAAGCCACCTGCAGATTAACCCCACAGTACTTAAATTTTATTCAACTGTATTCCCACACAGCATTTTCAATACCAGATTCAAGTAAGAAAGCCAAAACAAAGTTCATCTTCAGCTGATAGTAGCAAAGCCAGCTCAAGTTCTGCATTAAGTACACCTTCTTTGAAGGTGGCCTAAGCACACAGCAGCCAGAACACTGCACGATATCTTCCAGGCAAACAACCATTTCTGCCTGCAGTTGCGTTAAACTTGCTTAAGAATTATTTTAGTTTTATCCTCTGATAGGAAAGAAGTACAGGGAAAAATTACTTCTAACAGAGTCCTGCAACTTCAGTAATGAAACAAGCAGAGACTGTGCTTTCACCTCATCTTGTTTCTTCCTCTACCCAAGGAAGTAGCCTTCACACTACGGCAAGCTAGAACATGTGAACTGTGCATTACTTGATGACTATCTACCTTTTTAACTCAGAAGTGATTTTTGCCCCAGAAGGTCCCACTCGCTTCTTGCGGTAAGGACCTCTAACACAGTTTGAACCTCAGTCTCTATGCTAACTCAACATAAACTAGCACGCTACAGAAAAAGCCTTTTTCTCCCCTGTTTTAAATTATAACCTATTTAGAGGTGAAAACTATCTCGAAGATTTTATGAAGAGGCAAGGACTGATCCCTCCAAATTTAACAAAATACTAAGCAGTACAATGTCTATCGAATAAAACAGACACCAGACATAGATTCTGCTGCGTAAGCAAGAGCAGCTCTCCCGATATTCACGCTGCTGTCTTTGAATGAACATCAGAAACTGGTCCACAGGAGAAAAAAAGGCCTAAAATGGAAAAATACGACCCACACCGTAAACACACTGTTCAAAGTTACAATAGAAACAAGTTTTGAGGGAACCAAGTTTTACCTCTGGACCTGTACTGGGAATGCAAGACAATTACATTGCTTCTACTAATGCACTAAGAAATTACGAACAGCCTCCGCCACTATCAAAGTATTTCAGAGATTCGTGAACAACTGATTCAGTCATAGTTTACACACACCTAAAGTCAGACAAGCTGTACTTGATTTTTGAAGATGTTTTACCTGGATACAGTCGGTCTCATGACCAGGAAGAAAATGTGTGATGAAATTATCAAAAGAAAATTCGCTGCATCCTACTCCAAGAAGTAAGATGTAATTGCTTAGCTCACACATACAAACCCAAATACTGCTATACTGACAAAATTAATTTGCTAACTGCCTTTCCAAACAAGACTAGTAATAAATACCAAGTATTTAATTTATTTGACATACTATGGAGTTGCATATGACAAATGTATTTAAATTAAAGAAAAAAAAAAAAAGGAAAAAGCTTTTGGTATTCAGTAAGACAAGTGAAGTACTGAAATATTTGTCTGATGGCAGAAAGCCCAGTTCACTTTTGGTCTTCCTACCTCGCCACAGAAACCCAGCCTCACAGACAGATACTGGTAAAGACATCTTGTCTGTACATCTGTACCAGTTTCTTAAGCACAAACTGAGCAGTTGTGTTAACATTCTGGATGTAATTATGTTAAACAGTTCCAAGGTTCACAAGGAAGTTAACAGCAACACTAAGTATTCCTACCGATTTAAAATTTTAGAGCAACGTGAAGAGTAAGGTAAGTATGGCCATTAAAGAAAAAGCCTACTGGACAAGCGTCACCTAAACCACGGGTTTGTTTAAATTTCAACAGCAGCTAATAAGGTAGCAGCTTCCATTTACAATGCAGAGTACATACAAATATATTGAAAAGCCATCTGGCAAGGAAATCATATTTTTTGCTTGCAAAAGCAGAAAAACCACAGGAATAACAACAACAAAAAAAGACACTTCCTTGAACCACTACAGCTAATATAATCTGGAGAAGAGACCTGTGTCACTTGGAACAGAAGTTTCACTTTACGATTCCTAGGCAGGCCTCTCTCTCCATTTGGCCGAAATAGCATTTTCAGGTTTCACTTGCCAGAAGGGAATTTGTAATTTATTTTATAGTGCGGGATCTACTTCTGCAGAGGAGACTATTACAGCATGTGTGGGTAGATTGCTAACATCATAGAAAAATCACTCCCAATTTGATATGTTTATTGTCATGCCCTTTAGATGACAAGTTCTCACATGGCCTTGATGCTGTTCTGGAAAGCACACCACCAATTAACAAAAAAACCAAAACCAAAACCCAAACCCACAATGAAACAAACTCTCCCCAAAATCCCT
>JAOBAS010000007.1:6935055-6945635 GCA_025311575.1 Elanoides forficatus | reverse complement strand
GGTGGGGGCGGCCAGCGCCTCCGCCCGGCTCCTCCCTTCGGGGTGCTGCTGCCCCTGCTCCCTCCAACGAGCACCTGAGCGTTTCGGAAAGAAGAGAAGAAAGAATGAAGGGGAAAAAAAAAAAAACCCACCAAACCAACCCTAAGGAAACTAGCTCCTTCTTCTGGTTCCCATCACGCATTTCACCGCCTTTGCCCTCTCCTTCGTGCCGCGGCCGGTGCTTCTGCTCACCCACCGGTCCCCACAAGCCGCCTGCCCCTCCGAGCCCCCCAACTCGCACACAAAACCACTTGAGAGGGTCTGACAAACCCTTCGGGGGCACATCAGCGACGCGGGGGACGCTCGAAGGGACCTTCTCCTTCTGACCCAATAAAGTCGGCAAATCCGCTGCAGGTGGTTTTCCTTGAGTCTTATTTATTGTCACCCTGTCCTAGCCGCTCCCGGTAACAAAACGCGCTCCTCGCAAAAAGGAAAACAAAACAAAACCGAAAAAAATTACGAAACGCCAACCCTTAGGTTAAGCAGAGCTATGGCATGGCCCACATCTTTTTCTGCACTATCATCTGGCTTCCCGTTACAGTAAAATCTCCTAAAACCAACTAACCCATCTTAAGCACCACGCTGCCAAGTTACTGCATTTCCAGCGACCCCAGCCTTTCCTCCTCCACTGCTCGAGGGCAATGTAGGGCAGCAAGAAGGCCAGAAATAGCAAATAACAAAGGGACTGACCACGCGAAGTAAGGTCTTCACAAGGCAGTTGTGAGAACCATCATCATCATCACCTCCACGCTTCTCCTCTGCTTCACCCAAAACACCAAGTGATAACTCGGACCAAAAGAATGAAATTTTACACGGTCCTTCAAACACTAGGCGACAGTGATACCCATTCTGCGCATAGCAGGTCAAAATCGTTAAGCAATCGCATCTGCAGCTCTCAAAATATTTAATGTTGCAGTTCAAAACAACCACACCATAATAAATCTTGCCGGCCCCACAAAAACCTCCTCTCTCACAAACTCATTTTAGCAGACCACAAAAGCGCCTAATGGCCAAGGGAATTAAGTTCACGTTTTGACTTTTAGTAGTAATCATTTTTTCTAATCAACATCATATTTTTCCAAAATAAACTCTAATTTTAACAAATACTCTCCTCTTAAAAGCAAGAATATTCTTACCTGGTTTTAGAAAGCTGCCCAGACCAACTACTAACATCCCAAAGAGGACTTCTAGTTGAACAGTCTAAATTGTAGGCACAGCTACGTTCTTCTGCCAAAAAAATCTGTTCTTTAACCCTAAAAATGGGAAATACATCCTACTCACCTATCAGAAAGTCCCTCACTGTAGAAAAACTCTACACCTGCTCCAGCAGGCCTTACTATTCTTCCACTTCAGGGAACACCCCAGTTTTTAGAGCATTTTACCAGAATTCATTCAAGGAGCACCTCCTCTACGGGCTGCTCATTTTTGACACTGCAGAACTTGTCTTGAGCCTGTTGTCAGAAGTTACTATGTTCGACATCATTCATGTCACAGAAGAATTTTTATGCTAGTCATCAAATACCTTCCTGAACTCCGAACTTTGCCTATTCAGCTGGTCAGGTTTCCTTTCAGAGGTACTATAATGAAAGAGTTAACTGATAAATCCAGCCATTACTACTTTGTCTGCTATTCAGCCAGTTTTGGTTTTTTTGAAGTTCTACATAATATTAGAAAAAAAAAATTAATGACTTATCCTTATAGGAGGTTAATTTCAAGGACAAGACAACATTTTCCAACATTTACTACAGACTTCAGCCCACTGAGGTTTGTCGTAACAGTATTTTCTGCAGGATCAAATCTAGTAATGCCTTCCTGACTTCCTATCGAACTTTATTGGGTACGTGTACCTAGAGAAGCAAAAGCTCAGCAATCTGAACTTAGATAGTCAAGAAGATTCAAAGAAGTCTTAGCTGCCTTGAGGGAAATGAATCATACTGACATCTACCCATCACAGCCTACTTCCCGTAGGAAACTTTTGTCCACACAAACAATCACAGGACAAAACTCCACGGTTCCACTCAAGTAGTGCTTTTAGGTCAGCATTTCTAATATCCTTAGCAGCCCTTTGCAACTGATCCTGGGTACATGCAACCTAGCAATTACACACAAATGTTAGCCCAAGTACAAAGCTATCCCTGCCAACTTGAAGGATTCCTTTCTATTAAAAAAAAATAAAAACAAAACCAAAAAAATACCCCAGCTACCACCTCCCACATAACACTCATGTCTCAAAAGACCAGTTATTCAGTCTTCCGAGCATCAGAAGGAATTAACAGATACCTTATTAAAAAAAAAAAAAAAGCATAAACCACACAACTTCGCACCAAAATTAAGATACTTCACATACGACAACACTGAAAACATTTTCAAATGGAAAGACAGCATAACACAGGAACAAAAGAAGTTGTCTGTTCCATGCAAAGCTAACTGAATAGCATCATCTCCATTTTTACAAAAAAAGTGCAAGATTTTCAGGAGGAAGAGAAACAAGCTCATCTCAAGAGCTGCACCACTTCCCATCCCACTTGGAAAACAACAAAGAGTTCTGTCTGCAACAACATAACTTCATTTACAAATCTGTAAGCAAAAGAATAATTTGGAGCTTCTCAAGATGTGTTACACTATCAGAAACACCACGAGGAGCCAGGTTCTACGTGTGAGCAATGACGGCAGCAAACAACCTAACCAGCTAGATACTCCACTGAAAGCAAGTCAGACTCAACATTTGTTTGCTTTCACACTCGAATTCTCAATACTCCAATCCCCGTCACGTCTATGTTGCCTCACCTCCTCCCCTCTCCCAGCCCACCTTCATGTGCAGCCTTCTGGTGCAGGCTTCGAAAGAAGCTCTCGTTTGCCAAATGATATCCACTACTTCACTTAGTACTTAAAACAAATTTATAGTCTGGAATAGAGCTATCTAGGGGCTAAAAAACCAACCAAACAAAAAACCTATTTAATGCCCATGATTAATTTCTTTCTTATTTCTACTGTGCAGTTTGGGGTTTTAAACACAGGTCAGAAAATGTAGCTTCAAGTTTTGAGAAGGTGAACACAAATCCATTTCTTCCTTGCTTTCAAGTTCAACTCTGTGAATTACTGTATGAACAAAGAAGTTTTAGAAAAAAAAAAAACAAAAACATGTTCTCTTTTTGAAATATCTCAGCTTCTATTTGAAAGCTCATTATCTTTATTTTGCCTTACTCTGAAGGGCATGATCCAGTCAGTACTCTCACCTATTACTATCCACTACTAAAAATCAGCCTTATGAACAAGTGGTACCTTAAACCAACGCAGCCATCCAAGCCATGCACATCTTATTTTCTTATTATGGTCCCTTACATTCTCTAAGCCTGAAACGCAGAAAAGCCCTTATGTTCCCCACACAGAAGGTGGGAGAATAAACATTTGAAGTGCAGCTTGAGGAGACCAACTTAGCACAGCACTGCTTAAAAACAGGGAAAAAAGTCCTATTTCAAGATACACTGAAGCATGTTAGACCAAAGGGAATTCTGCGACAGTATTTTGTGAAAGCCAAAGCCAGGAATGAGTACAAATCAGGGTTAGTTTATTCTATGCTATGTTCCCCATACAGCACTGGTAACTAAGGGGAAAGAGTATGATTTGACCAAAGGGAGAATAAAAGCATCTGCAAGAACACAGTTGTTCATGCAGGATGAAGTATATAGTAGAGCTATAAATGCACAAGAGCTAGAGGACAGTTTTTAAGAAGACTCTTCATTCCATCTTCTCGTACCTCACAGGCCACCAGGAATTTTGAACTGCCATCGCTCAGATTACGTCACCCTGAAACACAAGCATTTTAACAATTGATCCAAGACAGATTCTGGCACCCAGAAATGTAAGCATTTGAACAATTGATCAGACAATTCCCACTCTTATATCACAAAAGCACATTGTTATCTATTTACAGCTGATCAAGCAGTACTGGTCACCAACCGTCCCAAAGCACATAAACACACTTTTTTGTGTGTTTCCAGAGTCACAGAGCTCAATGTCAAGGTTGGGTTATTTAAACCGTGTCCCACACGGATGCCAACACCTTACTCAGCAGAACCATGAGGTGCACTCATTACTAAAATCATGGATCATTTTGAGATGGGGCAGGAAAAGAGTTGAAAGTAGCCCTTCAATACAGTACAAATTACCACTTGGTTACCCCCTTCAGCATGGCTTTCCCAAGGATTTCTCTTTCCAGCGGTAGGTAAAAGTCCTAACAAGATGACCTCAGATAGAGTCAACAAGTTCCTGAGACAGTCAAGACCAAAAAGCAGGGTGGCTTTCCAGCTGAAATTTTGTGACATGCCAATTTTCTGCTATGTGTAGAGCGCCAGGAGGCAAAAATCCCACCATTGTCGCACGGAATACCTTGAAAACTAAGGCATCTCCCACAAACAAAATATATTTGAACATGTCGAATATAACAGGACACACTTGCAAAGAGAAGACTGACATTTCACATGGATTAGAAACACCCATGAAACGAAAAAACTCAATTAATCCACAAAGGGGAAAATTCCAGCATTAAAACTTTCAAATGACCAAGTTACCTCTTCTAACATGAAACAAAAAAACATGGTAAGATACATGAGCACTTGTTTATATGCAAGAGAAACATTCAATGGTGCAAGCAATATTCAGATAGCTTTTTCAAAAGGCTGCTTCAAACTTGTGTTGAAAGACTATATGGCTGAGAAGCACATCCAAGTCAGCAGCAGTAAAGCACCTAGAAACTTGACCCATTATAGATTCTCTCCCCAGCTTCATTATTGGTACTGGGAGAACACTCCTATTATTGCTTAAGGGGAGAGCAAAAAACACGTCTAAGACAAGAAATCACCTACAGAATAATCCACAAAAATCAATCAAACATCTTCACAAGTCATTACACACTGAAGGGATGACTTTGGGTACTCTGGACTTTCTTTATTCTGTCTTAGAGGCGGCAGAAGTAGATCACCAAAACAGCGCTTTAAATGCAACAACCTCACAAAAATCTAGGAAGCTGGTGTCCCTTGAAAACAGATGCAGTTAGTGAAGCTATTCTGCATTAAAGAATATGCAGTCACCAGAATTATCTTAAAGGTAGCACAGGGGAAAGGCAAAGAAAAAAAAAAAACAAGAAACCTAACTTAACTGGGAGACACACTAACAGGCAAACAACTCAAAATGACACACCATGATTACCCACCAACTACTGTCCATCTCCCCCTCTTTCTGCTAATACAAGCTTTCAGCTTTGTGTTGGGTCCATTTCTTCCCTTTTTAAAGAGTTACGATACTCCTACTCACATTCATTTTGCTGGACTGAGCCAAGTTCTACCTATCCGCTCTTAAGAGTAAAAATAAAAGTTTTTCAAAATCCTCTGCAGCTATGTCAGAAGTGAATGTTTCCCCCAGACACCCCTACGGGTACACACTACTTCAGATAAATGAACTAGTATTTAATCAACCTTCATTAGGAACTACATACCCACTTGTGCACATACCTTTCATCACTCCATCATATCAGTAGCTAGTTCAGATAACCACTAAGACACTCAACATGTTCTTCTGTGCTACTTCTCATATCACGTCTTTTTTTCTTCTTAAATACAAAAATCTTGTTATACTGCAAAAGCACGACCTCTACTTCATAGTACCTTGCATCAGTCATCACTTGGTACATTTTGTAAGGTCCCTTAGTTTATTAAAAAATAAACTCTATGTCTATTAAAAAAAAAAAAAAAGTTTTAAACCTAATGTTTCAGCTTATCTCTCCAGACAGATTCATTAAACTCCTTACTCTTGATCCTCAGTGGTTAGTGATTACATAAAATCAAGTCAGTCGAAAAACAAACCTCAGGAACCATCTGAAGTCATAGTCCTCATCTGCTTTTTCTATTTTCACATAGTCTATCGTTTTCCTTCTCATCATTTCTTACAGCAATCACATCTCTGCAGTTGTCGGCCTGATGACGTTTCCAACATCCTTCAGGTAGGTGCTTCAGTGAACTTCAAATCCAAGAAATCTACTTTCTTCCTTTGATTTTTATTATTGAGGGTGGGGGCGTGTAAGGATGATTGGCTTTAACCTGATAAAAATCTACTGGTTTTAAGACATACTTTTGTTCTAATTTCTTTTTATTCCCTTATCCTTATAATTCAGTGTGTCCTTCCGAGCATTTTCAGACTTTTCTGCCAAAAACTGTGGTGGAGCATTCACTGAGTTTTGCAATCACAAGATGATCCTTGCTGCCCATCCTTACTTATCACACCACCCTTGCTTCAGCTCTGTTACCTCCCACAGAAAAGGAAACTTCATAACAAATCCACATATTTTTCTTCTATAACAACTATGCAACAACTTTTTTGACAGTCCAAGATGATTTCCCACTCAAAAACTAAGCTTTCTGCCAAGACAGATCTTTCGTTTCTGTCCAGCATATTTTTCACTTGGCCTAGGGCAGCAGCGAGGCATTGAAGACCCTTCTGCCACATTCAGTATTTTCTGCTCATTTAGTTTTACTTGTTTTGGTAAGTATATAAAGCCAGAGTGGTTGAAATTCTATTCTTTAAGGAGCTTTAATACGGTATTCTTGAGACCTAGGTTTTCCACAGCTCCAAGGAAACTAGTATCTTTGAAAGGTGTCTGTACTTAACTACCTTTGAAAGTGCCAAGAGAAACACATCCTGAGATTTTTATGTCAATTTAAAAGACCGCATAAAACTAAAATGGTTTAAAGACTGCCTGTTGACAACAGACTCAGATGTTTATGACCTGTCTGATGGAATAACACTGCCCAATTCCCTTCACACAACCTTCCTCAGATCTGCTCTCCCTTAACAGAAACACTATGCTGGCAAAGTATACTTGGCAGCTTGCATGAGCTATCAGGTTCTGGTGGGATCAGGGAAGATGATGACTCCATATGCAGAGAACCCTTTTCAAATAGGTATTATCTCCTCCTGATACTAGTTGGGGCATTTCAGCATTCACGCTGCATTACCATTTCATGGAAGATTTCTCATTCATGGGTCAGTAAAAAAAGGCAATCATTTCCTCAACTGAAAAAATGTTAGCAACAAAATGCCAGGAAGCTAAGGAAACTATAAGGGTTCACTGACAGCACACAGAAGCTCAAAGCAAAAGTGTTCCGCTTATACGACTTTTTCCAGGAACACTAAGGCAAGGGATGTCAAAAGCTAGGTCTGTCTGAAGTAAGACTGCAACACTCAAGAGTCATAAGTTACGTAGTCTTAAATTCTGTTAGCAGCCTCTTATACATGCCATCTATCTCTAAATAGAAGGTAGATGCACAGTATAAAAACATTTCTGAAGTAAGTCTTTACCTATGCATAAATTAAACTGACATATCAGGCAAGTTTTATAGTGCAGCAGGTAAGCAGCATTCTGGCAGAGCAAGAGAAACCCTTCTAAACAGCAAAGAGCCTTCTTCCCCAGTAAGTGCTTACATCAGCCCTATTATTTTGGATTTCAATTCTGTAAGGCAAATCTAAGCATGGAAAAGGAGGAAAGAAAATATCTTTATTCATGCATAGCACTGCCCTGAAGATGACCTAGACTAGAACATCTGAAAAAGCAACTGAGTCAATATCCATTCCTGCGGTTCTGCCTTCTCATTTGTCCAGTGCATTTTCTGCCGTATTGGAAGAGCCCCTACAATTTTGCTACGGAAGAACTGCTCAATGCAAATTCAAACAAAACCGACACTAAGGTGCAAAAGTGAGACAAAATTACATAGCGTTACACAAGCATTTTAAAAGTGTTTTTCATCAGAAGCATAAGATTACTGGCACAATTTTTTGTCTAAGGGGACCTTTCTATAAGAGAACTTACTTGAAGTTCTCTGCTTTAAGTAGTCCATGTTTTCACTGGGTAATACTAAGTTCCAAGCCTGTAGTCCAACAACTTACAACACACTGAAGAAATCTGCTTTTAGGCTAAAGACAAGTAAGATGGGGAGCATATTCAGGTAAGACAGCAACTTGGGACAGGGAGGTTCCTTCTTCCAACAAATTAAAATATATTCCGTTCTCATTCCACATGTGAAATATTGGTGACAGGAAAGCTATGTATAATGTAAGCGGCACTTGGACAGCCTCTAAACAGAGCAGTAATTTCTCACACACAGGAGTCACATACAGTCCAACAACATTCACAGTAACGCCTCTCAAATTCTAAGATAGGTACTAATTCAAGATATCTTCACATTAGTATGTGAAAATTTGAGTACAAGGTTAGAACCATCCTCATTTAACAAATGCTCTATCTGTGCACTCCATTTGATATGCAAGTAGGAGAACATGCATAGTTTGGGAAAAGCGGCTCTTTATTTTCACCTGGTTAATATTGGTATGCAAGCTCACAAATATAGACACTTTCTCTTATAGCTGCTACAACACGAAATATTGATTGCCCTTCTCAATTAAAGATGCAGTCACAGTAATAGCCCGATTTTAGCCCAAGACTAACCCTAAAGGCTTTCAAGAGTCCAAAACCCAAAAATTTTCAGCAGTCTTCAACAGCATACCTAGACAACACTCAACACCCTGACAGATGAGGTTGAGGTCCACTTTCAACCCAATATAAATGCAGCACTCTGCTCCCACAGCGGAACCTCTCCCCCTCCACTGGCATTTAAATTAAATCATACATTCAGAGTCTAAAGGAATTATTTTACTATGACAAAATTTAATAAATGCATTAGAAGTTGACAAAAAGTTAAAAAAAAAAAAAAAAAAAATTTAAATATGTCCCAGACCGCATCCACTACACTTTTTGTTACAAAATCAATTGCTCAAGTTATTTCTATCAACAAGTAGTCCAACGGTTTGGAAAGACTGCATACTCTGCAATACCCATCTCTGGATTACAACAAAAGCCACCACCAAAGACATCTGCCTTTCTTGAAAACATTTGCCCTTTCCTTTTTTTTGGATGTAAAAATATTATTTTTAAATGAAGTTCATTGACAATACTACTACTAACCTTATTTCAAGTCTAATTCACTCAAGGAAGTGCTTACTAGGTGACACTGCTTCACATACTTCTTCAGAAACCGTAATGTCGATAGTTCTTGTTGAAGGCAGAGATTTGCAACCTAACCAAGGTTTTGGCCATGCACTGACATATAACTAAGCGATGCTGGGACAGAACAGCACACAACAGTTCCAAAGCACAGGAGGAATTAGTGTCTATATCAACTTTCATCACAAACACTCCACTTGGCAGAGCCATTTCATCAATGCTCAGCTGAAGATTTGGGTATACGAAGTCCTACATAGGTGAACAGAGCAAAGTCCTGAGCTGATACAACACGCAGTTCCAGACTCAAAAAGAACCCCAACCAAACAAAAAAATCCACAGAGCTCTCTCCCCCTTCCCCCTTTGTACCCACTTTACCACCTTTCAGACAGATCACAGGCCAGCGACCTGCTACAGAGGTAGCTGCCACAACATAAGCAGCGTAAACGCACAGCTGGGAATAGCTCAGAGGAAGAGATTCCCCCCTCTTGGCAGATGTAAGCTATTAGCTCAACTCATCAGATTATGCTATCCCATATCCTAAATATTTCTGCAGAACCCAACTTCGGTGCATGTATTAGCATGTTTCTAAATTCCCACCTCAACTCAAAGACAGAAGTACGTTTACAGTGATGTTACCCAGAAGCTGTGTAGAAGCATAAACATTTCCCCCAAAAGCAGGCTTCAGGAAAGCCCTTTTTCAAAGTTTAGCACATAAAGTTTGCCACTATATTTATCACTGAGGAGATCCTTTATCGAGCCGATGCTTCACAAAAATACCAGCATGCTGTTATGCCAACTTTCACTTCTGTTAGCATCTGAGACGGACAGAAGGCATATGTTCAGCTATCTAGCAGACTGTTACGTTCAAAGCGCTCTTTTTCTTTAAACTACCTTCGTTATTTGTATTACAATTACCATACTGATGACAATTGTGCTTCGTGACTACTTTATGCTAGTCAGCGTACAAAGCGACTCCTTTGCTGCACCGCACTAAATGACGCAAAAGCGGCGACAGTGATACACAAAAGTGCGGCAACATTTTAAGAAAATAGCACCTCGTTCCTCTCTTTCTCCCTATCCTTAATAGGCTGCTTTAAAGAACCTTAACAGATACCAGAGATAAAAAAAGTCAGTGCTGATCTTATCTCAAGAAGCTTTCGAGTTTTAAAGCGGCACACAAGAATAAATTTCTGCATGATTTATCTTTCCAGGACTGTGCCAGTCGCTTTCAAATAGAAGATCCAAAGGAAGCGTCAGGAGGACTACTTTGCCCTTTAATACAAAAATTCTCACAGATCTGTACCTTTCCTAACAGTTCGAGTTCTTGAAGACAATGCAAGTGTTTCTTCGACTGGCATTTAAATGAATAGTTCCACCAAAAAAGGCAGTCCTCATCCCTCCTCCCTGCTCAATGTCACAATTACAACAAGTTACACTAACACATGCCCCAGCTGACATTTGGAACTGGTATGACACCACACATTTTTCA
>JAOBAS010000007.1:6881200-6923506 GCA_025311575.1 Elanoides forficatus | reverse complement strand
GGGCATGAGAAGCTGAAAAGTCCTTGATTTTAGACTAAACACTACTTAGCAACAACTGAAAACATCAGTGTTATCAATGTTCTTCGCATACTGAACTCATAACATAGCACCGTACCAGCTACTAGGAAGACAATTAACTCTATCCCAGCTGAAACCAGGACAGCTGTTAGGCTTGGAAAGGGTATTTTGAGCCATCCAGTCCAGTTTCTTGCTAATGAAAGCAACCGTGTTATTTTATCACTCTGCCTTGTATTCTCAAGCCCTGAATCAGATGGGAGTAGTTACAAAACACCACTTTTGTTGGCACAGGCAGCATGGACTATCCGAGACTATTTGTTCAGTTTCTTTTATGATGGTGAACTCTGATCTGATCAAAGAGTTGCTCCTTCTAATCTTGCAGTGTAGAGGCAGTTGTTTTTCTCCATTTTTATAACATATAGTTTATACCTGCTCTCCCTGCCACCCTAACTAGTTTGAGACTTTTGTGAGTGCAACAGCAATAAAAGCACTTGTGGTCTTCAGAGAAGCTCAGTGTTGGGTTCATTGGGCTTATAAGCTTTGTTTTTGTCGTGGGCAAAACCTGCTAGCAAAAGTCAGCTATCACTTCCGTGATGGTTTGAGTGAGAGAACACCTTGGGAGGGCGTGAAACTTTTCCAGGCTGCATAACAGCGCTTTATATTTTAGAAAACCAAAATGAAACACTCTCATAGGTACCATGATAATCATCAAGAGGGGCTTATAATGAAAGACTAAATAATTGAGACAATTTTTTTGTATCCCAGTTTCCATATGAGTGCATGACCCAAAGCTGTGTTTCCTGTTCATAGGGCTGTTAGGTAATGGATTATATAGCAATGGAAAGTCAGTACAGGCCCTAATCAGGGAAGTAATACCTAACATGTATTTCCTTTTGTGAGCCTGTGAGGTTGATTAACTCGGGACATTTGGGTTTGTTGCTGGCGTAAAGCTGCAGGAAATCTTGAGAAAAATAATAATCCTTCGTTATGCCTTTAATCTGTGACTTCTACTTCAGTATTTTCTCATTTCCCTTCCGGTTATTGATCCCTCCACCGAACACTCAATAGGAATATTGGGAAAACCTGAGGTTTGAATTCAGCGAATGCTTTCAGGCACTGCCTCGTGTATGCCAGATGCTTTAAAAAGTTCTGTGGGACAAGTCACATGTTTAAACCTATGCTGTGGTGTAATTATCTGTATGGATCTGCTTTCAGTTTCATTTATAATTGCTGGAAGCAGTATCATCATCATCAAAGTCAGGAAGCAGGGATATTGAGTTTTGTTTGCAATTATAACTAATACAGGAACTGAAAAAGTTATTCCTGGTTTGAGTTTTAGTAACCCCTCCAGCACACAGACACACACGCGCACACGCACACACACATAACATGCAAGTTTTCACAGCCCTTCAGTCTGTGACTTTTGCCTCCACCGGCCCTCCTGCCCTGATTTTACATGTGCAACCCTCTCCCTCCCGCTCCCTCCACGTGTCAGCTAACTCAGCCCACCCGGGCTCTGTGCCAGGCCATCCAGCAGTCCTAAACACACTCTGTTCTCACTTGGCTCTTATTTCTAGAAGCTCCTGAACGACAGTCAGAACTTCTGAAATTATCACTTGAGAGCTGGAGAGAAAAAAGGGTGAAAGAAGGCCTCTCATTCTTGATGTGCAAAGATTAAATAATCCAGCTTTTAACTTCAGTAACTTCTGTAAATGCACTGAAATGGCACTTCTGAATCACTGAAATAGTTTTCGTTTTGGGAAGGGGTGAATGTATTTTCTCTGTGTATTTGTTTTTGTGACAACTTCTTGAATTTTTAACCCGAACTCGGGACTGCTACAGCTGCCACAAGGCTACCTTTTCCCATTGTCTCACTCCAGCAGTTTCAGTATCGATTTTTCTCTTTTTGTGAATACAACTGCTTCAGCTCACTTCCTGTAAGTGCTAAAGAGCGACTGCCTCTTAAAAAGGGTGAATGCCGTCAGCCTAAAACCACACCCCCCCCCGTTTTTGTCTCTTCATGGCAAGACTATGTCCAGTTTTAGTATTTGTCACAGTAGGAGGAACGTGGGAGGAGCACAGAAGTTCTACATCTCCAGATGAGATGATTATCCGAATGAGCTATGAAATTAATCCAAAAACCAAATCACGCCAGTCTTACTGGTTATAGAAGGAGTGAATTCATTGGTTGTCTTTGATGCATACAGTTTTGCAGTTGTTGCAGCTTCTGTATGTGCTGCAGTGGTTTTATTCGTATCGTTCTGGGAATTGTGAACCCCAAATGACTGTATTCCTTCAACACACATACCAAAAGCACTGGCTCAATGAACGTCCTTGATGTGTAGCATTGTCTCAAAAAAAAAAAAGTAAGACACATCTGAAATGGGAGACAAGATACACTAAAATTAGACCATCGTTAATTCTCTTAAACAAGAATAATAAAATTGAAGTTCAGCAATTACACAGTTACTGCTGACCAAGTCAAAGGGAGAAAGAAGGAAAAGAACACAAATGTCTCTGCATTCAGAGAAGTCTGTTTTCTGGGATATACATTTGAAGGTTTGCCTAAAACACTCAGTTTAAATAACTGTAAATTACACATGGAAAAGCATGATTAAAAATTGTTTTCACACAGCCATGGCATTTGCTTTAAATGACATTTTTTTAAATATTTCTCCATTATAGCAAGTTTCCTGTGAGCATCTCGACTGCTGCAGCCTTGTGAGTAAAGAAAGTAAAGAAAATCCAGACAGATTCAGCATTTAACAAGAGCGGTGCTAGCCTGGAAGAACTGCTTAGAGTTACAGCAGCCCGGTTCATTGAGGGACAGCACCTCTATATGTGCAGAAGGTAAAGCATTTACATTAATGCTAACACTCAAACCCGCCCAGTATGAAGGCCCATTTGGGGTTGACTTCTGCCTACATTTGGCACGGTAAGCCAGGTGATTTTGCCATTTGCTACGCTTAAACATCATCAGTGTCAGTTTGAAATAACATATATATCCCGCTTGAGTGTCTTGAAAAATATTTGTATTCCATCTCAGATACTGATATTACATGTTCTGGTAGTTGCCCTTAAACCTTAATACGTCACGCCAGCTTTGACCACTTCCTCACTGGCAGGACTGGGAAAGTAAAAACAAGTCCAGAAAGCAAAACCTTTTAAAGATTGATTCGCTGAAGAAATACACAGGTGCTCTGTTAAAAAAAGATAAAGCGCAGCTGTTCTGCAGGACATGAAGGCATTCCATCCAGTTAAGTCTTTGCTAACAAAGACTAGCCTTGTCCTTGTTCCTTCATGATGTCACCACTAGAAGCAATCAGCTAGATCTCAAGGAGTGTCGCCAGTGGCGTTCATCCACCCACAAGATGTTAAAGTCCAGACTGGTGTTTGATACCAGAGCATTCGCTGGGAGGCCAGTAGGAGTGCTGGAGACTTTCGGTGGCGTGGAATAGTTCTGGTTTGCGTCTGAATGCGATGATGCCTACCCATACGCTTGGAGTTGGTTGAGGTAGTTCAATGGGGCTTACTGCTGCTTCTGGTGTGGTTTTGAGGGAAAGCACTCCCACGTTCGGAATGCAGTTTTTTCACCTTGCCGTTCTAGCTCTAGTGGTTAGGCAGAGGCATGCATGTTAACATAACAGTGACCTAACTAGCTGTGGCCGTGCTGGCCTAGTTTTTCCAAAGAATCTGGCAAATGTTAAAAATACAATAATGGCACAAGTGTAAATACTGATATGTAATACACCGCTACTATTTGAGGGCTGGAAATTCAGAGTTCTAGTTAGAGACATGAGGCTTGGAAACAGTCTTCCTGTAAGAGTACTGCAAGGAAAAGACTACAATTTAAGACAGGACTTTTGAAATCTGTGTACAGTGTAGGTGATACAAGATGATTGACTCTGACAGAGAAGACTGAGCTGAAACACTGATGGCTCCGGATAGACATTAGGCAGGCAGCCTAAGCCTGATGGGTCAAAGGAAAGCAATACCTTTCGTATTAAAACTAAGGTTTTGGTGTAATTTTTGTACTTTGTGGTTTTTTACGGTGAGCTTTACAAACTAGTCACTATTTTCATACCTTTCTCTATAGTCCCAGTACTACCCAGCACGTAACAGTACTTTGAACTTGAAATTCTAAAGGGGTGATTAGCTAACAATTGACCTAAATTGTTAAGCTAGAAAGGCATTTGTTCTGTAATATATTTAGTACTTTGGGATTCTGTATCTTATTTAAGAAATGGCTTAAGCACTTGGAATCCTAAAACTTGTTAGTAGTGTGAAAGACTTACATTTTTACGTGCATAAATGATTTTTGAGAGTAGGTTTCAGGTTCCTAATTTGCTTCACATGCTTTCAAAATTCTTACCCTTTGTGACTATAAAATCGAAAAATACCATGGCAAATTGGGGTAAACAGCATCTGGATGAGATTCTGGATTTCATTCTGATTGTCCTCAAATGCTGTAGAAGATAAAAATAAAATAAACCCAAGACAAATCATAAGATAGAAGTTTTTGGCCGTTAATGTATAATGGATCTGTAATCCAAAACCGTGAATGACACCTCTTCGGCCAAAACCACCTGTATTTGAATATCAAAGTTTAGTTGTCAAACTAATGTTTTGTTGTTTGGGTTTGGGTTTGGTTTTTTTATTACTGACATTTAGGGTAGCATCAGCTGTGGACTACAGAAGAATCAGCTAGGAGGTTAAACATTTCTTACATTTTATGTTTTGCTGGAGTCCTGCCAGTCCATAAGGATCATTTCTATAGTAACCACTTTTTAAGTAAACAATTGATTAGTTCTGAAATTAGTCCTTGAAATTGTTTTTCTTTGTGCTGCTCAGGAGATCTTAATGCAAGCAGCCTTCTGCTGGCATGCAGAACAACAAGGTACAAGCTGTTGCTTTTCTATTTTCATAGAAAGTATGCCTAGAAAATATTTATACTACCAGGCTAGTTTATCTCTGGACGAGAAAGGGAGTGAGAATCTCTGTGTGAAACTTCATAAGATCTTGGTGTTTCAGTGAAGGCAATGTAAGAAATTTCTTTGATATCTCAGAAAAGCTATGTAAAGTGGAAGCAAAACATTTTTCACAGAGTTTAAATGATAACTAGAAAAATTGTGTAAAAGCCCTCAATCGTCTAAAATTATCTAACTCGCCACGGATCCTGTGGAGCCTCTGTTTTTCAAAACAGAACCTTCCCTACCTTGTTTACTGTGTGCTATTCTACTTACTGGCTCGTGTTATTTGCCATTTTGTCTTCGCTTTAATGCGTTTCCTTTCAACAGCTATGTATTGCTGATTCTCGATCTCCTATTTTATGGGGAGGTTGGGATACAGTTTTTTTAAAAAAGAGGGAAGATCAATCTTTCTGTTATTTCAGTTAGACACAGTAGATGGAGCTAGAAGCTGGCAATCCATTTTTATCTAAAACTAGTCAGAATTGAGGGCCATGCATGACAAATTCCTACTCTTCCCAACATTCTGGAGATGAAATTTTACTAAATCATTTGATTCTTGAACATGTGCGTCCTAAAAATAATTCTTTGTTTTCCCCATTCAACAGTAAATATAAAGGGGGGTTTTTTTGGTCATTTATTTCCAGCCGGCTAAACAGGGATTTTTTTTCTTGTGTGACATTTACAATGCCATTGACTTTAATGCAAGCTAATTACAAAGTTAGGTGCTGCCTTGAATAGCTCTGTGTTCCTGAATTAGTGTCCTTTTCAGTAAGCATTTCATGTACATGGGAGGAAAAATGCTGATGGGGTGAATTTTCCTTTTGTCACCTGTCTGTCATTCTCTTATTTTCTCATTCATGAACATGAATTCAGTTATATTTCTAAATGAGGAGGTACCACTAGACAGTACTTGAAAAGAGGGCGGCAGTAAGTCAAAATACGCATTTACCTACAGATGTCTGGTGAGTGAGCTTATGAGAGTGTTGAAAGGTGCATCTGGATCATTTATTCTTATTCTTGACTTTCGATGCGTGGTCTCGGCCTAAAACATCTGATTTGTTTTTTCAAATGTGTGATTTTCAATTATACACAAGGTATTACTTTTCAGTATTTAACATTGTATTCCAGAAGTCAATTTGAACACAAATTCACTAGCTCACCTTCAGACATCACTACGGTCTCCCCATGTTTGGCAAAGCTCTTAAATGCCACTTAACTTCAGCGACATTTAAAATATCTCCTTCAGCCTACTTGCATTCAGCAGAGCACTTTACACCTAACCTTTAGGTACCCTAATTCCGAACCTGGCACACCTCTTTGTTAGCTAGTGACTATTATTAGCCAGAAAAGCTGTTCATAATTTTTGGAATGCTATGCTTTATCCGTGTTACCCAATATCTTAAAGAACTTTTCAGAGTCTGTATTTCAAATATCTTTCTTCAATTTAAAAAGACCGGTGTAAGGACAATGAAAACATTTTTCAATAAAAGTGCTTCCAAAAGTCTTACACAAATACTTTGCAATAAGAGCACCAAATTAATCGACAAGTCCAGTTTTCTCTTTGTTATTAATCAAAACCCCAGTGAGAGCTGCTCTCTTTGTTATGCACTTCATGATGGTGATTTTTCTAAGACCGGCGCTGGAATATTAGACGTGGGGTTTTGTTTTGTGTGCTAGAATATCCTAAATAAGGTACATTACTTACCTGCCTATGTGGACTGTCAGTCCCAAGCAGATACACCTGAGTTTTGTTAAACAGGTTACGTAAGAGACAGTTACTTACTTAGTGACTATTCTACTTTGAATTTTAATCTATCATGGAATTATTGCCTACGTTATGCTTATTTCTTGTCAGCAGCTGTATATGTTAGTCAGAGAACTTGCAACTTGAATGCATTGCAGACAGATCCGTGTACTGTTAGGTTTTGGCTTTTATTTTATTTTTTGATTCCAACAAATATGCATCCATTTTTAGCATGCAGCTACTGCAAAAATAATACTTTCTTAGCATGAGACACTCATGCTAATCAATGCAATGGTTTTACTTTTTATGTCTTGCAATTTGATTTGACTGTTGACAAGCTAGGGAAGGCTCTATTCCAAACTGTGCACGCTGCCATTCAGCCTCCAGCCGTGGCAGAGACCAAGGTCCATTTCAGCCTCCCAGAGGCCTCATTCTTCCCCAACTGCGTTCAGTAAAAGTGTTGTCAAAGCACGGTCAGTAGCTTGCACTTGGCTGCTTACCTGGCCCAGAGTAAGTTTGAACGCAACGGATCAGATCCTTACAAGAGGCTGATTTGGGGAAATGTGTCTTTTTAGGATACAGTTTTCATCCATAATGTGAAAAAGCTACGTGATGATACCTGACTCAACCATGGTGTTAGGGAGCTGAAATTCGGAACGAGTACGTTATAAAAAAATCAGTTAGTGTGGTTGTGGTAACTTTTTTTATATGATGTCTCCCATAAAGCATTTGAGTTTAGGGGCATTCAATATGACACTTAGTTACTAATAATTGTAATCATTAAGTGACAGCTTTGCCAATGAAATTGTTATGATATCTATGTGTTCAGAGAACTCTGAGGTTAAGAAAGTAATCAGAGCCAAAATTGCAACTCTTTAAAAAATTAAAAAAAAAAAAAAGGAAAAAGAAAATCTCACCTTCTGGCTGGAAGAAAGACAATTCAAGAGATCAACAGACAACAATTTCAAAGCTGAATCCTTCACTTCATCCCCCTCTTGTAACTGTGTAGGCTATTTTTGTAGTTCAAATTGAATTCATTTTCCTTGTTTAACCGACACACAATCATGCCCTACAGTGTTTTAATAAAGTTCAATTTCAGGCAGCTTAGCTGTGAAAGAAAGTGCAACGATTTAGAGCTAAGGAAAAAATTAGATGCTTCCCTATACTGTGGTTTCTGCTCAGTGTTTGACAAATATCTTGTGCTGTGTGTATTCCCCAATGCCAAACAAGAGGAAGCGAAATGTTTTTGCTACCAGAAAGAATGCAGGAGATTTATGGATTTGAATGGTGGTTTCACTACACATTGTTCTACTTCTCTCATTTAAGGTATCCCTTAATCCCTCAGTGACCACATTTTTAACAGATCCTGTGATGACAGGGACATTAACTCCCTGTATATTTGTGCGTGTTGTGTGTGTCGTGCATATGCGCAGAAACGGACAGGTAAGAGCCCTGTGGTTTGTGAATCGCTGGCTCTGCAGACCTATATAAAACAATACAGGCAAAGTCAGTAGTTCCCAGCTACAGGCAGAGTAACAATATTTACATTTCTTTAAATCTTTAAATCCCTAAGGAAAAAAATGGATAGAATCATGACATACTGAAGTGGTATTTTATACCAAGAATGGACAACGTTTCCTCAGGAAGCCTTATTCCGGCAGGCTACTGCTAGGTATTGGTAGTGCTCCCTGCACGGCCAGAATGCAGAGCAGAATGCCAAAGGCCCTGTCGACCCCATAAGAAAAGGGAAATTGCACAGATGCACCATCTTTACATATTTCATTGGCACATCATGCCCCTAATATCATCATCTGATCCTTGTAGAATATAACTATTTTAAGTAGCAAACATTTCTGCAAAGTTCTTAAATGAAGAGAATGTAAAAAGGCTCAGCGTCCTGAGAACACTGCCATTCTAAGGCACCTCAGGATTTCTCTATTGGTACCATACAGATCCTTTCTGATAGGCAGTCCTGACCAAAAGTATTTGTGCTGTGGACTGATAATTCTTACAAAAGTTAAGAGAGGAAGCAGGCACGAAGAGATCTAGTAAAGTAGAAATGGTCGCACAGAACATGAATAGCAAAGCCAAGAATGGGACCTATCCGTTGCAAATGCTTTTTCTGTCTGGTTTTGTTCCTGTGCTTCTACCTTTGACCATTTGCTGTAACAGGTAGCTTGCAGGGTTATTTCAGCAGTACCAGTCTGATCATTTCTGGCCACCTGTAATGTGCAATTACAGGTTCAATGGTTTTTACTTACAGCAGCCTGAATAAAAAAAGGAAGAAAGTACAATTAACGGAAAGCAAACTCTTATCCTGGTGTAATAGTATGGCCTGACTGCTGCGGTACCTGTCAAACCAGCACAAATAATCACTATCTTGATGGTTTTAAATGTTGCTGAGCCATTCTTATGTTTTAACACCAATGGTTCTCCAGATATGGAGAAACACCTCACAAGCTTTTTATCCTGGAATAGTTAGTTACTAATTGGACATAGTTTGTACGAATGATGTCTCTGATTAACTGAAAGAATAGCCCTTTCTTTGCCCACAGGAACATTAACGTTTTCGTCAATGTTGAGGTCCACGGCTTCTCTGTGACAAAGAGTTTTGTTAACAGTAGGTGGCATACGTCTCCTGCCTGAGGACTTGGAAAAGGCTTGCTGCATCTTGATGGAGACTAGCTCTTAGCTGACACCTGTTTGCTTCGGGACATATACCAGCTTTCCCTGCCAGAGCTGTCTTTTAGGAAAGGATTAGGCTTGAACATCGCTTTTAGAGTAATCTCAATATAACCTGGGATAGACCTGCTTTTTACTGTCCATACTTGTGCCTTCTGCATTTATGCCAGAGCTCCTCCCAGCCTGTGCTTTTCCCACAGCTCATTGCAACGGCCTTTTCATCTATTACCGCCGCTCCATCTGCACGAGCCTTCACCTGCAGTTTTGAGTGGGTTGCTTGGCCTCACATGCAGGAGGTAATTAAACCCGTATTAATTCTTTGCTGTGTGACATGGACATTTCCTACTCTTCCGCTAACCAGACTAAAAATATTTGTAAAATAAATTCCTTAAAATGTTGTAGAGAGTGTCTAAAGTCCACATGGAAAGTTCCAAGATACAGTATCTCTTGGCAGTTTTGTAAATTAAACCCCTACCTTCCAAAACTAAGGCCTAATAAAAAGCCTATTGCATGAAGAGCAGCCTCCCACTTGTAGCCCTTTGTGTAAAATAAACTGTTTCTGTGCCATTCATGCTAACCAGTGTCTCTGCTGGAGCTTGACTTCAATGGGGCTATACACTTTGCACACAATTAAGCGTACTTGTAATACTTACCTTTGAAGATCCACTGGTATAAAGGCTTGCTTGCACAGACCTCATGTCAGGTTAAAGATTTTAATTTTGACCTGATGTGAAGGGATCTGTGATTTTAGATGTTACTTTACTCAAAAAAAGTTTGATTATTGCTTGATTATTCAGCAGTTTCTCATCTTCTTTTCTTAGCTATCCAGTTCTCTGGTTGCGACTGGGGTAAATCAGCAGTACGTTTTTCAAAAGCACACAGTTTTATCTAACTCAGTTTCCAGTGAAGTCAGGCGAGTTTTAGCACTGACTTCCACATAACCAGAATTAGGCCAATGGTGAATATATTTCAGAATCCTACACTGAGGACCTGCTAACCTTACTGAGTTGTCAAATAGCTACTTAGGCAAAGTCGGTGCCCAACAGACAGGAGTCTCTGATTTGTCTCATTTAAATCTGTCCTTACCCAACTCAAAGAAAGTGCAGTTATATACCAAAAGGAGGAGGGGAGTACTTGATTTTCCTTTCAGAAGTGGAAGTAGGTAGATTGCCTACTTGATAGCCAGGAATCAAATAAAAGAGTTTCCTTTTTCTTTGAAAAAAAAACAAAAAACAAAAAACCAACCAAAACAACAAACAAACCAAAAAAACCTACACAGAAATTCCTTGGGAAGCCTAGTCTAAATTTTACCTTCTCCACACAATAATTTTTAGTTCCAGTGTTACGTCATTCTGTATTGAATTTTATGACCAGCTCGATCATGAAGTTTTCTTTTTGTGGGTGGCAAGATAAAATGACCCAAGTTCATGTCGGTAGAGTTTTTGTTTGTTGCCACATGGTACAATATCTCTGTGTTTTTTCCAAAGAATAGAAAATTCAGTGCAAAGTTTCATGAATAAATGCCATGAGGACTGACAAAAATACATGTGGTCAGTAAAACAGTGAAGGTGACTAGCCAAGGGCTTCCACATTTGTTGTTCTAAAACCATGACAACTACAAATCTTTCCTAGGGTCTGAGTCTGTAGGTCTTAAAACAGAAAAAATCACTCCTGAATTTCCATAGAGATGATACCTTAATTTTAGAGGCAGACCTGGTAACAAACTGGTATCTTTTTGTTCTCTTGATTTTATACTTGGTTCAAATGGTCATATTTTTAATGGACAGTGTGTTTGTAGGATATCTTCTTATTCCCATCGGTCTATTGCTTGAAATCAGGCACCTGCCAAAGCAGTCTAGTTTTACACGTAAAATTCACGTCACATTAGTCTGTATTCATGCAGTTTCATGAGACGGTGTAAGACAAAATGGGGCCTGCAGGTCCAGAAATTTTATTCTATTTTGTGTTAGTGGGAATGGCATCAAACATTCTGAACTTACACTGCCAATAATGATGGATCCTGTGCTTTCCATATGCAGGATTTTAATTAAAACCATGCTTCCTCATGCACATCCAGTTTCGCTTATGTTTTGTTCCTTTTTATACAGATTTTCTGACAGAAATGAAGTACACAGGGAACACGAGGCTTGGTCTTTTTAAGAGATAATGACTTTTGTCTATTTTCCAGTGTAAGATCTCCAGGAATTATATTAATCATCTTTTGGGTGACTATTTTAAACCTTTCATGTTTTCAGATTTAAGATTGCTCGTTATGATTGGCAGGATAAATTCAACACTCAAATTTGCTTTACAACTTGCAAGGTGTGGAGCAGGCTTACTTGTCTGAGAGCGCCACAGGGACTAATACAATCTAATCTGCACATTCCTAGAAATCTGAAGAGGAAAATAACCACCACTGTAAAAGGCTAAGTCTGTCACAAATAGCCAGTCTTGGTCCCTGAGAAGAGGCATCAATGTCAGGCATAGTAGCTGGACTCTGGCATTCCTAGGCTGAGAAACGGGCATTTGTCCATGTAGGTCATCACTGAGTACTGGTTCTAGGCGAGTAGTGTTGTAGTTTGTTAATTTGTTTTGAAATTTTATTGGACATAGGTCAGGGTTAGCAGATTAAGAGATGTTTGTCATTTGAAAGGTTTGAACATTTTAAACATTCACTCTTTCTTGAACTGCTTTGGTTGTAGACCACAAAACACCATCCCCAGGGACAACAAATGCATTCAGAAGGGTAATTTCCTGAGGATTCAATGCTACCGTAGCTCAGTCCCCTGTTGGGAGTTTTACTTCAGTAGGAGTAAAGATGTGCTGGTGATATTTCTGATCAAGCAACCATTATGACATACAGTAGACCTGGTCTACCTATTTATTGCACAGTTTTCACATAAAATGTCAATTAGTTCTATCCAAAACGTTTCACTGGAAACATCAGACTGGAAACGTTCATGAAATCCAAAGTTATGTTTCCTATAGAACCCTGTTGGCTTAAACAAACCTGCAGGGAGGCAGGCCCTGTGCTTGTAGGATTTCTAGCTTTGGGGCACTCAGTCAAACGAGCCAAGAACATGAGTGTTCTGCAATGCCAAAGCATCCATCCCAAAAGGTTTACAGTGCTAACAGCAATGAGGCTACAGTGCCAGACCGTGCAGCAGGACCTTGGCGACCGTGAGGCTTGTGTTCATGTCAGGCGCTCAACATTTTCAGGCTTCCTGTTCTTACACCAGGAGCTGAGTCCTAGGTCTTGGCTCAGCACTAGGCTCTCCGCTCTGCCAGTAGGAACTGTGAGAGATCTAGTTCGACACATAATTCACACAGCTTCTAACTTCCTTTCCCAGGGAGCCAGGAATCTGGCAGCCTTAGGCAACCCCGGCACGGAAAACACTTATTAAGACACAGGAGGCCGATATAACATATAAATCAGGTAATATGACTAGCTATTTATCAACAGGAACAGACAGACCCCTCCCCATTACTGTAAGGGACACGGGGCAGGATTCCTCTCTTCCTAAATCGAGCACCTACTTTGGGTTAGATGACACGCGTCCTTCGCTCCGTGGCTCTATGGACTAGATCTGCACTGACTTTACAGGAACCTCGAGTCTCTTTGCAGCGAGAACAGCTCAGGTGCCTGTACTGTAGACACCTGAAGCTTACTAAGGCAAATCCCACTCTGTGTTTGCAGCACTTATAGCCACGGAGAAAAGTCAGAAACCTTAGATCACTTAAAAGCGCAGGAGCCAGATAAGGGCAATTCTCAACTCATTCTTATAGTTTAATTTCATGGGTTATTTTTGAGACTTATAGATAGATCATGAATATGCTTGATGGGCAATATTGAACCACTGTTGGTATTAGAATAAAAGGCGTTTGAACAGAAAGCAAATGTCAAGGACTGCCAGCATGGGGTTGGAGGGCAATATAGAGGAATGGCCTAGCGAGTATAGCCACTGGCTAATTGATCCAAAAGACAACACGAAAAGCTTCACGTGCAAAGAGTTTGTTAATATTTCTTTTCATGACTTGAGAAGGATTCTCAGGTTAGCGTTCAAATTAAAAAAAAAAAACAAACCACCCGACAGCTATTAAGACTTTGCAAAGCCACAGATCTATCTGGTGCCTCTTTTTGATTCCTTTGATGTGACTGTCAGGACCAATCTTTTTATTACTTCTTTCAGTCAACCACATGAACGATACGGATCTTTGCTAAGCTTAATCACAGTTTTTTGTCTCAGATGAAATTTTTCTGATTTTTGGAATGTACCGAACAACCTCTCTTTTAAAATCAGGTCTTCCCGAAAGCTTTCGAATTAGGTACCCCAAATCACTTGTCTCCTTTGAAAATCAGAGGTTGCAAGCACTACTCTAAAGAAAAATACAACCAACCAAACAAAACAAGCATCATTTCCTCAGTTTCATACTATTTTTTAGTCACTTCCTTAACATTGGGAGTCCCAGGTTTCCAGTATTACATGCTATATTGTAACAAATACAGGTAAAGGAGAACACAGGAAGGAAAAGGGCAACCAGAAGAAAGACAATGTTTTATTGCTGTTGCTGCAGATTGAATTCTCATAGAAGAGATCCTTACATGCTGGTAATATCATTGGGAGTTTGATTCACGTTTAAGGTAGTACTGGACCTGGAACTACAATCCAGAGATCACCTAATAAATGTGGTCTGTTTGAATGCTGCTTGAAGAGCTTTTAGCTGTTAAAAACAATTGATTTTTTCAGACAGAAAAGTACACATGCTTAGGTTGGACTAATTGAACTTTGCTTCTGAGGCTAAGACAAAAATGTTGAAATATTTCCCTGTGGCTTTGGATTTCACCTGCAGGGACAGAAAGCTTTACATTCAGTTCAGGGAGCCTCATGATTCATTATAGCAGAATAATATGCAGAAGTGGATTATTTTTTTTATGTTATTGAGTAAATGACAGTGCCAACTATCAAAATTTCTTAACCTGCCTGCTTCAAAAGAGTGGAACAGGCTCAGTCCCAGCTGTAGCAGGCCTGCTTGGCAAGCTGCAGAGCTCTGGACCCTCTTTCTTCCTGTTCATCCTTACCCCTCCGCTCTCGGAGTTTCAGAGTTCCCTGCTGTGATGTCGGGAGGTGAGTCCTACCTCTATCCAGATACTGGCTCTGAGGAAACTGAAATCCTGGGTTCTGACAGGAGTGCTGAAAGGAGCGATGTTTTTCAATACGACCATGATAGAACTTTCTTCAGTGTATACGGGACTGAAAGGATTCTTCCCTACACGTTCATCTGTCTCTCTTGTGCCATAAACATTCCTCCAGTAACGAGGACCTACAAGTGGCTGTACAAAATTCTGTTCTCCTGTTAAGGTGCCAGTTCAGGCCCTGACTCTTAGCTACAGAAATTCTGAAGGCAGTAGGGGATATTTGAGGTGGAAAACGCCACTCCTGCTCCAGAGCTTCACTTAAAATAACTACCTTTCCATTTTTCAAAGTTGTCAGGGCTTTAACTTCAGGAATTGCTTACTCAGAAATGGAGGAAAGAATGAGAACAGGATCAGTCTCTTTTTCTCCTTAATGCTTGAACATTTACAAGTTGTCTTAAACTAGTATCTTCCCAAGAAAAAAACCAACAGAAAAAAATCCAGAGGCCGTAACAGAAAAACCAGCACAATATCAGAGAACAATTATAGCAGTAACACAGATTCTGTTTCTCTGGGGATGGGCACGAAAGAGAAAATATTTATCAGCTCTGAAGTTTTTAGGCCAGAAGGGGAAAACCTTGTTTACGATGAAGCTAAATGAAAAATAGGACAAAGTAAGAGTGTCAGCATTGCTGAGGGTCAAAGGCTGTCAGTGATGCAGTAACATCTGGGTGTGTCAGCTGCAGAATGGGGGAGTCTGTGTAAAATCTCAGAAATTTACCAGAAGTCCTACAGCCCCACTAGACATAAAACAATTTTTTCAACTCTTAAAGTGTTTCAAGTTGGAGCAGAACCATCAGCTCCCAGTATAATTAGTTCATTTTCAACACGCCTTTCTTCTGATTTTAGCAAATACACCAGCTTACACTTACAAAAAGTTTGTAGCCATGTTTTCTATAAATTGGAGGTCACAGATAAATGCCTTAAAAGGAATTAAGACCAAAAAAACCCCTCAAAACATTTCCTGCCATTCCTCAGAAGTTTTCAATGTCTCTTTCGCTGCTAGACCTGAAGTATGTCAAATCTAGGGAAGAAATATTAACAATCTCTGGCCAAACAAAAGCTTTCAGCTTTGGCTCTTGCCTGAACTGTGTTCACTGAATGGTTCTTCTATACTGCCAAAGACCATCAAGCTACAGTTGACTGCAGTTGCACTTTTCCAGGCACAGTGCCACCAACAATTTCTTAGAGGTTGAATGCCATTTATTAGCTATCGGAAACAAAATAGCCACAACGGAGACAGACCGGTGAAAAGAATGAACCGCAGAGACTCTCAGTGAGAATTTTCAGAGGACTTACAGCAGTTCTGTTAGGATTGTTAGAAATACACAAAGTAGCTCACAACTAAACATAAGCAGAAGTAGAGCAGATTCAACAACAGTTTATCAAACGTGAAAACACATGAAAAATATATCAAAAGTGCTGGCAAGTGAAGCACAGAAATAAAAACGGAGTTTTAACAAAATCAATGCATTGTGTGCTATTGAAAAAAACACACTAATGAAATGTATATGGTTCCACATATATCAGGTATGCCAACTGTTTTTAAACGGCACCTTAAAGAAGAATGCAAGCAGCCACTGAGAATATGATCTTCTGTGGAGATATGACATCAGCAGGATACAAACCAGCAAAAATAAGTGGATTGTAAAACTCAGAAGAACACAGGCTGCAAAGCTCGGGCAGCAGCATGGAAATTGGAAACCGAGTGCCAAAAAGTTTCTAGGGCACAAGTGAACGTACTGGATTCCAAAGGCCTCTGGAGAATTATGTAAGAGGAAGAAGAAAGATCACCACCGATAGCTGTATCATGAAACAAACATCAATCGCACCACCGCAACAATTTAAATTCCAGATAACGTATCAACGAAATTTATTAAAAGTACTGAAGCAAGAGGTTCTTTCTGATAAGGACTTAATGAACTGAGTAACGCTGCTCCTAGGATAAGTCTTCCCAGCTGATAGCCCTCACAAAACACTGAAAGCTGTATATTTGGATAGATTCAAGCAATTTAATGCATTATAGAGGAGTCAATATGAAATGCCTACACTCAGTAAGGTATTACCTCACAAAGCAAAACAAAACTCTTTCTTGTACCTGCTGCCAAAGGATGATAGTGGCAACTGTTACTTGTTCAGGAAAACAGCTACATCACCATATTGTGGATTTCATGAGACAAATTGGTAGGGATGATAGAATGCCCAGGGGATCAAATGTACAGGATTTGAAAAGCAAGACAGGCAACAAGACTCACTAACAGGACTCAGACACTTCAGAGATTAATGTTGAAATGGAGACTAGTTTGGATGTAAAGACAGCATAACAAGAAGCGTAGCAAGGTGTGAACTCAATCTCTTCCCTTTGATCGATGTAAGTAGGGAAGATGGAAGAACAACGTGATTTCTGGCTCACTGCTACACAATACATGATGTACTTGCCAACTTACCCACAGCTTGCTTTCAACAGGTAAAACCAACAGAGAAGATATCCCACATCTAAAAGATATATTACATCTTATCAAAGCCTTCATTAAAAAATATTTAACATGTTTTTTTCCATGTCAGCCTAGCATATATATATGCCCAGGATGAGTAGAAGATGGAAATGGTGAGAGTCACAGTTCATACGAACAATAAAGCAAAGACTAGGGACTAACTTGCCTGTTCTGAAATTCAGTGATATTCTGCAGTGTGAATGAATAGACAGCTGCAAAGCACGTTGCTGCTGAGGTGGGGATTGGGACATTGTTTCTAGAAATATGGCAACCAGGAGCTTTCACATCAATACCCACAGAAAAATGTATGCGCAACTGAGATATCTTGCAATCACCTGCATGTGTAATAAGCTCCACCAGTACAGTGGGGAAGGAGAGTCTTCAAAAACTACTGTAAATAATCAGAAGGCATTTTTATCAAATACCTTACACACCCCCAGAATACTGTTATATGGAGTTCTTGGAACAGCAGAGCTAAAACGTAGATAACATGAGATGCATATAAATGATTTCTCAAGCAGAAGTCCTAGATCACGAAGAGAAAGCTATGAAAAATGCATTTTACTTCCTAAGGGAAAAAATCATTTAGAGCAACTAGATAAGAGATTGAAGAGAGGAACCTGAAAGAGCAAGAATAAACTCTGATGAGAGGATCACAATTGCTACTAGCATCCTAAGGATACTTGGAAGGTCTGCATATGAAAAAAAGGCATCATATATAAGCAATATACTATTAAACACATATTTTTGAGAAAAGTTATTCTTGAAAATATCCATTAGAGCCATTTTGATTTCTCATATGCAGATAACTATAAGAGAGATTAAAGACCTGGTAAATAGCTATGTCATACATAGGAAAATCCAGGGCCAGACAATGAAAGTGTGCAATGTTCCCAGTAGAGCTCAGTATACATTAGGAATGCACATAAATTATCGCATAACCGTAAAGCATTAGCTAGGTTTTTGGAAGTGATATATATTGCCAGATACTGCTGCAGTGATTACTGCAAACAAAGCAACGTAGCATTTCAATGGGTAGCATACTACCGTAATTGTTTTGGAGCCAGTTGGTGCAACTTGGCTGGAAACAGACATTTAGTTGCATCTTCAGTGTGTTAACAGCCAGTCAAATAGTAAAGGTAAAGTACTGGGCAAACTTCTCAATACTGTAGTAAAGAGCACAGCAACAAAGAAATATACACAAATGCCACATGAATAGGAAAAAGCTGACTCAGAAGCCTGAAGTCTTAATATCACTGCCATTGCCAGTGGAGTAAAGGACAAAATAGGAAGGACAGGGAAAGCGTGTATTGTCTGAAACCTAATATAACCAAGAGGCGAACAGCTTAGCTGAAAAATTCAGGCAGAAGACCGTGCACGAATTGTTTTCAAACTGTGCACTTGCAAGTAAGTGTCTGACAAACCGATACCCACTTCTTCAGGGAAGGCAGCACTGAATTCACTTTAATGAAGCTGTAAATCCTTATAGCCCCGTAAATGAGAAACAGTAATATTGACAATATAGAGCACAGTGAAATAGGCAGCCGCCTACTGAGACCTGGTCAACAAGACGTAGAAAGAAGACTGACTTGCACTGGCTTCTCCTCTCATCTGCTTGCAAGGCCTTCCCGAGACCTTTAGGGCTAGCATGGTGTGAAAGAACTTTTTCCAGCCCCTGCCACGGTAAATGCCTTGTTGACAGGTAATTAGGGGACTACCTAAACAAGAAGAAACAAATAACTTTTTAAAGTAGAGTCATTCACATATGTGTGCGTGTGTGTGTCTTGAGATGGACTTTGGAAGGTATAATTTCAAATTATGCAATCAGGTTATCAAATTCAAGCTTAACCTTGCAATCTGGAAAACGTACGTCCTCCATACATAACAATACATATACAAAACATTTTTATACGCGTATGAAAACCATTTTTTCCGGTATGCTTTTCAGCATAATTTTTAAAAAGTCTGCTTTCTAGATGGACTTGATGATAGAGAGAGCACAGAGGGGACAATGAGGTCTGCATGTTACCGTGTCTGAGGTCTTTCTCCCTCACTTTGAAGTAAGCACCGAATTCTACACGTTTTGGCCATTCTCGTCTGTGTTCTGGATTTTGGCATTAAGTTCAGGTTTGCAAAACTATTTAGGTGTTGAGGATACAGATTTGTGGTCTTGAATCTGTTCCAGCACAGGACTACAGGAATAAGACAGTAAATTACAAATTGAGCTTATCAGAATTGGGTGTTTGGATTATTTAGGTGCAATGAGACTATGAATAGTCATTCTGGTTGATTTTAAAATGCTTATTTTAAGGAGAGAAAACTCTATAAAACTGCAGATGAGTGGCTGATCACCCAAGAGAGTGGCTTAGCATCAGAACCGAGGATGTGCCCAGATGATACGTCCTGTCATGGAATGCTGTTAGCTACACCTTAGCAGGTCTCTGCCTATTCTGCTACAGTGATCAAATCCTTTCCATGTTTATATTTGCTCATCAGATGGGCCTTCTTGCTCATTTTATATCTATGAGTCCATCTCTGTTCAAACAAAAGGCATATATCTGTTTGAGATGTTTGACTAGTTTTGCATGGGAGCCAAACATCAGTGATAAGAATAGCAAACATAATGCACCAGAGCAGGAAAAGACTGGTACCTGACCATGTGTCCAGAACTACAGACACTTATTTAGAAATATACTGATAATTACTGAAATAAATCAAGTTATTTAAAAAATGAGCTACTGTCCAATGGAAAAAAACCAAAACAGCTAAGCCACATGTCTGTAGGCACAGGACTGGAAATAGGAGATGGCGACACCTTTTTCAGCATTATCTCACCTCCACCTGCAGATGGATGAGAAGAAGCATTCTTTTTGCTGGTTCTGTCCGCGTTCGCAGAAGGCTATTTTTCATTTCGAGGAAGAAAAAAAATTGCTAGTTGGCTGCCCTCCTTCATGTTATCATTAGATATGTAAAAAAAGCCAAAGCAAAAAAAAAAAAACCCAAAACAAAAAAAACCCAAAAAAACCCCAAAAAAACCAAAACCACCACCGAAACAGAACTGCAGTTACTGACAGTAGTTGTGATGCTGATACATGAATGTCTCTAGTTTTGGTGTATATCTCATGGTCCAGTCACACAAACAAAAGGTTTGGTCTTGAAAACAAAGAAAAACAGCAGTAAATAAAATTGAGGGCCACAAAATTAGAGGGTTACTAATAGTCTTTGTTTTTTGAGAGATCACTTTGAAAACGACTTAGTTTCCAAAAGTGCTCTAGCAGTTGTTCTTGTGATGATATATCAAATTTGTTGCTCAGAAGTCTCATGCCATTTCAGTACGTTTTGGTCCACATACGTGTAGCCTTTAGCAGGAGCATTAATCCCAGTGAAATAGGAATAGCTTTCCCTTCAACTTCTGAATGCTTTCCACTCTCCTGCAGTCTCCTTTAAGTGCAAACCACTGAACATAGAGTTGAATGGCTGGGGTTTTTTCTGATAAAGGAGGTGTTACTATAAAATTCATGGCTCAGAAATTCCGTAAGAGCTATGGCTCTACCATGGCATCTCTTCATCCTTACTAATTGAGTTGTATCCAGCATAAGAGAGCACACAGCACAAAATGAAGCCTGGCCATATGCAAACAGAAGTTGGTTAAATAGGTATCCCTGAAAGTACTTCTCCAGTGGGAGTCTGAGAATGAAGCAATCCTCTTTGTATCTACTCTTCCACTTTGCACAGCATGGTATGATATAATATTTTAAAATGATGCGTCCTTTTTTTCCAGGTCAATTACTCTTGGCATTACTGTCCTTTAGTCCCCCACATCCGAAATAACACTGGTCACTGTCTGTAACTTCAGACATAAAGGTGTGTGAGAATGCATTTGTCTTAAAATGCAATTGGTATGTTCCTTTCTGTAAAACCAGGACAACTTTGTTGAAAGTGTACTCAACACAGTATAGAAGAATTGAGTAACAGGAAACTCAGTATAATATTTAATATTGTTAAACAAACATCAGCATTGGAGTTCAGGTCTCTCTTTCAGCTGTTATATGAAATGTTGGCATGAAGTACAGGACAGACAACACAAGATATCTAGAAATAAACATGGACCCTGTATTACAAACTTACATATTAACTCTAGGGGACCAGCAGTGTTACTGCTAACACTGCACAATGCCGCAGGGGAAAATTCCAGATAGCTTTCAAGATGCAACATTACATACCAAAACTTTTTCTTGTGCTAAATTTCAGTGTAAAAGAAAATACTTCCCCCTCCCAGTCCTTAGCTGTCATTTTCTGAAGACTGCTTTGATACAGCCCGAGAGCATTTCAGGAGCTGTTCTAAGGCACGATTTGCCACTACCACATTTTTTCACCACTTGGACTTGGGCAATGTTCCAGTCTGGTTGCCTTTTACAGTCACTGTATGGTTATCAGCAAGACACCTAAACGTGTGTTTACATCTCACTGAGTGGAGACACAGGTTGAAGACGCAGGTAGATTAAGCTGATGTTTGTAGGAAAGTTATATTCCATTTTTACAGTGGCTTTCATTGGGTCAGAAGGTAATTGTCAGATTTCTGAGTTAGCTCCTTGCATTCATTTTATCAGAGATCTTGGAAAAAGTACTCTTAAGCCCCTGTATCACCATTCCACCTCTCACCATTTATATCAATGCAAAAATACATGCAAGAAGTTTCCAAACTCAGAATGCTGATACATCCAAATGTCAGTGATTTAAGGGACTGTGCAAAAAAAGTGCTAGGTAGTCTTCAGCCATTCTGAAGGTTACAGGTTAATCAAAGAGATCCATGTTTTAGCGATGGGTTCTTCTTTGACAGAGGGATATGGTCAAGAAAACCAATTACAGGCTGAAGTGTTTAACCAGCTCTTTCCTGGGATTTTGTTAGGGTAAAGCAGCACAGGTCTGAAAGGTCCAGATTGTTCATCCTAATTCCCATCATTCACCAGAAAGTTGGGATTTTTCTACAACCACCTGAAAATTATCCCTATTTCTAACATTACAACAAACCCAGGGTGCTCTTCTGCAAATTTGGCTTTCCCCCCAACATCCTTCATGTAAGGGTTATCCAGGTAACCTTTAATTCCCAAAATAGAGCCTTGCTCCTTTAAATCACTAACAAGAATGCTGTTTTTCACTTACAAAGATATCAGCAGCAGACTTGGGATAATGCAAAACTTTTTTGCAGAAGCAGCAGGTAGTGCAAATTCCATTGTATTAAACTATTCTGTAAACTCATCTAAGTTTTATGTGGTTATTCATGGAGAACAGAATGGTCTTTCTGAAAGACAAGATGCATTGCCTCGACATTTTTCTAAATGAAAATTGCCTGCAAATATTTTATGCTTGGACAGATAATTTGATTTATTTAAGACATGTTTAAAAACTCAAGTTCAGACACAAAGTGAAGTCTTGTTTCTTTTTTTGTGTGTGTGTCAAATTTCCAGAAAACTGAAAATTCATACTACTCCCAATAGGAATAATACAGAGTTGTGGGAGAACTGCCCACTTGAGAAAAAAAAAACCAAAAACCAGAGTAGAAAAAGGAACCTTAAGGACTAAGGAAGTGTTACAAGACTTCGCTCTAAGCTATACCAGGTGGGTACTTGCTACCAGAAGCAATGAGTTGCGAGGCAGAGCACGACTTCCAGCAATGCACTGAGAATAATTGTGTGAGTTGAACATCCAGCCACCGGCAAGACAAATTCATTAAAAGTAAATCCTAGTATTTCCCACTGTGGAACTACATCACTTTGCACTCAGTAAGGATCCAACCTTATATGTGGTTTTGGGGGGTTTTTTTTGAAGCCTCTCACTGAGTGTTCTGGAAAAATATTTTCAATTTTATTCCATGTGCTGGGGCTCTGTGCAGACTTCACAATTCTTCTTTTGTCTGATCTCTTAAGTTACCGACTAATCAATAGAAAATTTTTGAAGAGGAGAGCGGTGCTTCATTAAGAGATTACTCGTGGGAGGATGCGAGCTCAAATGAGGAATTGCAAAAATTATGAAATGACAGCTCTTGCAAATGTTTACACATGTATTTGGCAGTTTTCTGGATCCTGGTGAACAGCAGTACCCACAGAAAACCCGAACGGAACCTAACAAATCAGGTGCTCAATTCAGCCCTTTGGCTGTTTGAGCCGTCTTCCTCTTGGATGTCACCCTAAGTGTACGTCTGAAAATTTGGCATGAGATGTAGTCTTATACAGTGTAAAAGTGTCATTTCCAACTTACTGACATAGATCTATTGTCTGCACGAAATTCTTCCACTCTGGAGCTACATATATTGTGAGATTCAGACTCCATGGTACCTGTTCCACACTTTTAACCTTCTGTTTCTTTTAAGAATTCAGAAGCCAACTGAAACTGCAGGTGCTGTTTACCTGTACCTTTGTGCTCATTGCTGTATTTTACCAATCTGTTTTATACCAAAGTCTAGATGAGCCATCTCATCTTCGTCAAGTGATTTAAAATTAAAATTGTCTAATTACAAGCGAGTATGTGGACTGAGCCCTATCTGTGTGAATCCGTTACTGTACAATACCATCTTGCTTTGCTTTTCAACAAATACTAGCAAAAAGAAAAAAAAAAAAAGCATAGCTATAGGATTAGACTTGATGACTTTTTTGTCTGATGCCTTGAACTCCTTGTTTGCCATTTGATAAGGAAATTTACGCAAAACTTTATCTATTCGGGTGCTGGAAGGTTCAACCTTTTCAGGACAAAAAGGCCCAGAGTAACACATAATAAACAAATAATATCAAATTCATTTTTGGCAAGGACAGTCCAAGTTTTGTAATCTTCTTCAGACCAAATGGAAATGTACAAATGCCAGCTCTGTGGTTAATATTTTACAGACACAGGTAGTAAAGGCTATATAAGCAAATGCTTTCCCTTCGATCTTCCTAGCATTTCTGAACAATTTAGCCCACATCATAATTTGCAGCCATGAAGTGGGTAACGTTAATTTCATTTATTTTCCTCTTAAATTCTGCCAGCTCCAGGAATCTGCAAAGAGTTGCTCGAGAGACAGGTAAGAAAGGACTAACTAGTTGTCTTTGCAGTCTTTGTTATATCAATTTAATATCTTTAATGCAATTTCACAAACAATTCTTGCAAGCCTGATCCAAAGAGAACAGAAAAATTTGGTTGCCTTGAAAAGAAACTAAATGAAGAAATCGTGAGGAGATGGGTAGTACACTCAGGACAACTTAACTGGGCGAGTAAGTTGGGTGGCGTCCCTTTGCAACATCAGCGTAGTGCATGAACAGATGTTGATTATTCAGAATCTGTTTGCTTTCCAGCGTGGAGAAAGCAGATGCACTGTGCTTTTGGAAGTGCTGTCTTGCGAATGGTAGTTCATAAGTGAGCTCATCACCAATTAAAGGCAAAGGTTTTCACACGAGTAGGTCAGAAATCCAAAAATCTGCATCTCAGTCTGGGCTATAAGAAGCCTAGCCGAAAGCTCCTCATTGTGTCATTTCTCCCTGTATTATAAAACTTTAGACCTTGGTCAAACAAATATTTCTGCAGGCAGTCCCAGATATTTTTCCACTGATACTTTTGAATTTTGTTTGAAACATGAAAATACCCAAATTTAACAAAACTGAGTTTTCCGGAGCTGGCTGGAAGTGCCAGTGAACAACAGCAAAAAAATCTTTAAATTACAATTTTTCTGCACTGAGACCCTTATTATCAAAGCAGGTATATTGCATTAGGTAAAGCAATTACTCTTTAAGTTTTCTAAATGCTCATGAATGGTATTTCTAGAACAAAACAAGTGCCCCATTCTGGCTCATTCATTAGTATGGCCATATGCCTCAGTATCTGTTGGGAAAATCTTGTAGGAGTCTTCTCGCCAAGAGCAAGGTATAAGTGCAACCTGTTATTTGCTGCCATCAGGACCAAGCGAGGCTCATGAAGAGCACAGATGATATGCGCTGGGTGGAACAAGAATATGCATCTGCCAAGTTAGTTAATTTTGTGTTCAGAAAGAGAAAATTCTACTAATGCTTGCTGTATTCCTTTATTTGTAGTGTAGACATGATAATGTTATTGATTATGCGAAGGACACGTTTGCTAACCCTTAATAGTAGGCTACAGCAGTCATTTTGAATATTTGAATTAAGTATGTGTTTACAGAGGTAAATATTGTATTAGAATCCTAAAAATCACATGCTTGGGTTGCTTCAGAAAGAGGAGCGCGGGTAAGAGTTAGGTATCTGCAGACAAATGGACAAGAAGGGTCATCTGAGACGACAAGGAGTTCAAAGTGGCCTGAGGAAAGCTTTAGGTTGAAGTTCCCAGAAAAGCAGTACAGATTACCCAGGATGGTGTACCCAAAGGTGGGATCTTACAAGTGCTCAGCATTAACTTGGTCTGTTTCAAAACAATTATATTACTCCCTTAAGCGTAAGAGCTGGGTGAATGCTGAACACTTCTGAAAATCTGGCCCAGGGGACCCAGAATGTATTCTTTAAGGGGTCTAGCACAGCCAACGTGAGAGGGACCATCATTGTTCTCTTTGTTTTTCTTCCTAGAGCACAAGAGTGAGATTGCCCATCGCTACAATGATTTGAAGGAAGAGACATTTAAGGCAGTGTAAGTCAACATTCAGCTTACATTTTCTGATTGTTTTACGTCTCTGTTGATACTGAACAAAAAAGGGAAACTAAAACACACTGTATGAGCTAGTGAGAAGTGCATATGTCTCGCTGAAGTATGGCACTGAGTTAGCTAACTTACTGTTAGTGTACAAAGCCTGCAAATATTTCAAGACCTCTAAGAGTCACGATGACTTTCTTGCTCTCTGGGAAAAGAGCTCCCTGCAAACCTTATGAGAAAACCCGTGTTCCTTATACGAAAAGAAAATAGGCATGAGTAATACAGTTTTGATAACCTTAGGGTGGAGAGGAGTTATGCTGGATTACCAAAAAAAACCCCCAACTAAACCACCAACCTCAAAACACAAACCTGCAACAGGTTTGCTGAGACCATTCGATGATTTTGGGAATTCCTGTTTTGGGAAGGGCAGAGGGCCCTGGCAGGAGCATAACTACTTCTGACAGAAGGCAGCCTGAAGATCATAATTTTTAACAATGGCAAAAACCAGCTTGGTTTATGGCATTTACAAATATGCTGGTAAAAGTGGCAGAAGACTCAAATCACAGTCTTTTCTGTTTTGTTTCTAATCTATTATTCAAGATGTTTGTTCTTGGGAAATAAGTTTAAAAACATTTTTCAGAAAGGAGGTGAGAAGAGGAAGGATATGGGATCTGGTACTATGCTCTTCATGGTACGCTGTTTAAGAATTTGTGCATGTCATTTGAACAAACAATTTTGGATCCAGGAGCACCTTCAAAAATATTGACTGTTACGTTTCTTATCTCCATACTCCAAAATGTGCTTTGTGTTTCAGTACCATGATCACATTTGTCCAGTATCTCCAGAAATTTGACTGTTACGTTTCTTATCCCTATACTCCAAAATGTTCTTTGTGTTTCAGTACCATGATCACATTTGCCCAGTATCTCCAGAGATGTTCTTATGAGGGACTGTCTAAGCTGGTGAAGGATGTTGTTGATCTGGCACAGAAGTGTGTGGCCAATGAGGATGCTCCAGAGTGCACAAAATCACTGGTAGGCAGTGAATCCTTTGGTATTGTGTTTCTCTTCATTCCGTGCAGCTACCAGAATCATCCTCGTTGAGGATTTATACCTGATCCTTTCAGTTGTTGCTGTCGTCATCAGCCAATGCTCAGATTTTAGTGCTGAAACAAAGAACTTGTGTTGCGTGCTAATTTAAGGTACTTCGTTTAAGAGTTTTAAAAAAACTCCTCTAAGATCAGGTAACAGAAGAAGTTTGCAGGTACGTAAGCTCCCTGGATGTCTAGCAGGTTCAGCCCGGCCCTTCAGAAAGTTACACGCTTGTGTTCTTGCGAGCTCTAACATTCAGATGAAATGACATGACTACATTAGTTCTCCCTAAAGGTTCCCCAAGCTGATCATCAAGTAGAATATCAAATCCTGCTTAAATTAATCTGAAAATTCAGTTTAGTCAGATTATAAGTAGAAAGAAATCACTGTCTTGCACAGAGTATTTTAAATTAAAATTAAAATTAATTTTTTTTCAATAAAGCATTGTAACAGTTTTGATACCAGACCACATCAAACTTTATGAAATCGTGTTGAAAACAATGGATTATTCTGATTTATGGTCTAAATCTTATCCAGTAAAAACGTATTTACTTTTCAAGATGGGTTTTCTTTTACAGATAAATAGAATGTACTTTACACTGTCTATAAACAATAATTCTGACCCTCAGCATCTCCCTTATAGCCCTCCATTTTCCTGGATGAAATCTGCCAAGTAGAAAAGCTCCGTGACTCATATGGTGCAATGGCTGACTGCTGTAGTAAAGCTGATCCTGAAAGAAATGACTGTTTCCTGTCATTTAAAGTTCCCCAACCAGACTTCATTCAGCCATACCAAAGACCAGCTTCTGATGTGATATGCAAGGAGTACCAGGACAACCGGGTGTCATTACTGGGACAGTAAGAAAAATGGCCATTTTGTACTGTTTAAGTATTTAGTCGTGCAGAAGAGGGATCGCCAAGCTATACAGAGTGTGTGGACGTGCAGGACATTTGAAAAAGCTGCAAGTATTGAACCTCATATCTGCATGTTTAAAACAGTTGCTCAATCATTAAATATCAAAAGCTCTGATCACTTTTTTTCATTCCATGCTAGAGCAGGTTTTTCCATTAAAAAATGGGCTTTAAGGGATCACATTTTATAAATCTTGGGGGACGACTTCCCCCCCCCCCCGGCAAAAAAAAAACCCTGAAAAACCAGTGTTTCCAATATTGATATAATAATTTACTTGCTCCAGCTTCTCACTACCCCCGTTGTAATTAGAAAGGATGAAGAAAGAGAACAGTAAAAAGAATAAAAATTGGCAATAGAATCTTGGTGAAATGGCATTTTTCACACTCAAAATCAGAATTTTTCAAGTATTTGACAATGCATTTTAAAAAAGCCTATGTACAACAAACTAAGTAGCTGACAATGTAAAGAGTTCATCCTTCTCTTATTGTTACTGAGTCCTGCTTTGGCAAGTGAGATTTAGCAGAGCATTTACCATTGGTAGGCATTATGTTAGGAAAGTAGATTACACTTCTAAACCAGAAATAAAATTTATAGAAGCTGTAAGAGATGTAAAGCCATTTGTTGTTGTCATTGAAATACGTAACTTATGTTTTCCTTTTCCTTATAGTTTCATCTATGCTGTTGCAAGAAGAAACCCCTTCTTGTATGCCCCAACGATCCTCAGCCTGGCTGCTGATTATGAACATGCACTTCAAAGCTGTTGCAAAGAGACTGATATCAATGCTTGCTTAGATGAAAAGGTATATAAAATTTTTCAGTATGGATGAAAACTAAGCAACTGGTATGCTACGTAAGGTAGCTCTCTGATTTTAGCAGTAATTCTCTTTAAAGTCAGAAGTGATTTTAAGAGGCGAATGTTAAATTACAGTTTATAATTCCAAAATTGTGCTTTCCCATGGTGGTTTTCAGTAAACATTTGTATATGGCTTCATAAAAACTAAGATGGTAAAAAAATTCATATTTTGATTTTTTTAAGTGAAAAAACAAAAGAATCAAACTGCAGATAATTAAGCTTGTCTTTTTGTCCCTTTGCTAACACGTTATCAGGCAGCTATGAGTACTGCACAGATGTGCTGAATCCAAATAACATGTAGCTCTTGGGATTTTTCATCTGTGGTAAACTGTAGCGAGAAGGCACGCTACCAAAGAGGCACTAGGGAAAGAGAGATCTGGCTTGGCAGCCTAACATGCCATCGCCACATCCAACATGTAGGTGAATGAGAGGTCTCTCCTATTCTTCCCCTATTCATTGCTCAAGCAAATGGAGGAGAAAGAGTGAGAACGGGCAGAATCTTCCTGTTCGTGCAAATCTTTGTATGAAGAACTTGCAGAGAAGGGTCAGGATTAATCATGTGTTAGCGCTATGAATGAATAGCAGGTGACTTGCACATAGCTTTGGAGTTTAGAGAACTGTAGCCAAAATTTCATGTTAACCTTGAGAATGGCATGAGCCAAACTTTTCCTTTGTCTCAAACTCAGTCCCCGTGACTTCTGCATAATCACTGCAGTGCTTTGAAAGACAACTTACGCTCCTTTGAAGCCACGGGGTTTCAATGAAATTGAAGTATTTGGTGAACAGCAGCATGTCTGTAGAAGAATTGCACTGTGCCATAAGGTATAGTGTATAGACTAGAAGTTAAATGCTGATCGCAAACTGGTTAGGACTGCCTAAGGAATTCTCAGTTGGCTTGTCTTTTCATCAGAGCCAACTGGACCAGAACCTGCTATGTTTCTGAAGTGGGATTTTCAGATCTGCTTTTTTTCTCAGTCCATTAAATGTTACTGGTTTAATGTGACAATGTGCATCCTGTTACTATAGGCAACTGTCATAAAAGCAAAAGCCAAGAAAGTAAGTTCGATACAGCAGTATTCTTGTGGAATCATCCAGAAGTTTGGCGAGAGAACTTTCCAAGCAGAGTAAGTTCCAATCGTTTTTTTACAAAAAGTAGGCTCATTAACCTAAATCTGAATCTACTCAAGAGGAAAATGTCCACATATATAATTCACTTCTATATGCTGCATTTGAAAACTCATGGTACTTCCTAGCATACTTCTGGCTGAGGACCATCGGCCAACAGAATAGAAAACAGTGGGTCAGTCTTTCAACACTAGGCCAACAGCGATTTCTCAGCCTATTTATTTAAATGTAGAATTTAATTCTGATCAGGTTTCTGCATAAACACTGGATGCAAAGGGGAACCTGTGTATTCCAGGCTGATAGTAAGTACTAGTAAAAACATCAGCCATGAGACTTACAGAGAAATGAAGACATCTCTAAAACAAATCCAGGAGATGTGGAGTTAACTGATGGAGTGTCACTCAGAACCAGAGATTCCAAAGTGTTTAATCTACTTTTTTGTCAAGGCTGTAACCCATTCGTATGCCTACAGCTTTTAGTGATAGGCACATCAGTAATTAGCAAAGTAAGTTGCTAGTTTGAACCTGAAAGCGATCAAAGAGTCAAATTAGGCAGAATCACAGTTGTTGTCAAAAGTGCATTTTTAAGATTAAGAAAGACTTTTGCAATTCATAAGCGGGTCACCTGCCTAAGCACAGAGAACTGCTTTCATTCTGTGGCTAGTCTAATACACTAACATTGACTAGGATCACCTTACTAGACATAGTTAGCTTTGATTTAAAGGTTTAAGTAGGACTATATACGTCCATGCTAAGTAATCTAGAGATGCTTTACAGTTACTCAAGAGCAATGGGGAATTCTAGGGTGCGACTCTTACATGAACAGCTCAGGCAGAACAGAAAAATCACAAAGTTAGTTGTTTCTGTCTCTTTTAAAGGAGCACTGGGCTACTGGTGCAGGTGTCAATGCTCTTTTTTCTTAGCCACCAGAAATCAGATGAGAAGAATGAATGAGTATTTACTTGAAACAATGCGGATCTACAGTATCATTAATGTTAGGGATTTGCAAGGTTGAGCTTTAAAACAAGTGTATTTTTCTTCTTTTCCACCTAGTAAACTTTCTCTCCTGAGCCAGAAATATCCCAAGACTCCATTCTCAGAAATTCTTAAAGTTCTACAATCTATTAAGGATATCTACAAAGAGTGCTGTGAAGGGGACATGGTAGAGTGCATGGATGACAGGGTAAGCTAAATATTTTTTTTAAATGTTTACATACTTGAAAATGTTTAGGAAGACAATAATTTGTGCATCTATTCATTCACAGTCCAGGGTACTTAGACTCAACACTTCTGGAAGGTTCCTCAGCCACTGAAAAACTCATGGCCAGCTCAGCTGACTGCTACTGGAACTAGGTTTTGGACCAGTTTCCAGATCGAGCCCTTTATGATCATGAGGGCAAGGAGCTGTTACTTACAGTATAGCATGTGTGGTTGGTTGAAATCAAAACATTTATCAGGGAGATTGTTTGATGGTATTTACCATCACTTTTTACTCACTTAAAATCAATCATAAACAAAGCAAAAGAAAGCAGAGGCAAAAAGGCCACAATTTTTTTTGTTGTCCTGTTGTGCACACTGCCATTAATCCAGCTTTCCTGTAGTACCAATGAACTCTAGAGAACAGCTTGCATGGGAGGATTAGCAAAACTGTGCAATAGTGACATGATTTAGGTATTGCCTGTCTGGATGGAACTTAGACATGCTTTTTAAACCAGCTGGTGTCCAGTGCTGTCTTTATGAAGCTCTGGGGTTTTTCATGTTTTGTCCTCTATCAGAGCTGGGCACCTGACAGGACTGACAAAATCAATCAGGCATCCTTGTGACAGACCACTCAGTGACTTTCCTTAGCTTTCCAGAGTTCGTTTTCTCAAAGTCTCTAAGATCAGGGAGGGAACCACATTCTCCTCCATACCTGTGAACATCGTGCTCAACACACACAGGACATGCCCATCCCTCTGGTTATTTCTCTTTCTATGGAGACAGCATTTCTTTAGGAAAGTGCTAAGTAAATAGGTGACCTGAGTGAAAAGGGAAGAGTCTGGAAAAGAGAGAGGAGACAAATTAAACTATCTTCAAATTATTATTTCATAGCTTGTCTGATAATATGTTTTAATTTTACAGGCAGAGCTTATAAGCTATATGTGCTCTAAACAAGACGTTTTCTCAAGTAAAATCAAAGACTGCTGTGAAAAGCCAATTGTGGAACGAAGCCAGTGCATTATCGAAGCAGATTTTGATGACAAACCTGAAGATCTTCCTTCACTGGTTGAAAAATACATACAAGATAAGGAAGTGTGTAAAGGCTTTGAGGCAAACCATGATGCATTCTTGTCAGAGTAAGTAGTGCCAACAGCATGTGTGCTTCCATTTGAATGTTCCTGCAAGCAATCCTCTCCTCTCTCTTTCCTGGACTTTGGCCTTCTGCACCGCTGGAAAAACTGTCCTCTTGGCTGTTTCAAGCACATATGGAGAAAAGAGATGACCACATGGAAGTCCGATGTAACTAATGTAGCTTCAACCCTAGTTGAGCCCCTCGTTTCTCATTCATGCTTTGTGACTGTTTCTGTTCAGCATTGTCCTACTTATCAAAGCTGAATTTATCAGTGCCATTCTTTTATTTGAGGGTTTTGCGCAGGCCCACTTACATTTTCTGCTTGAGAACTATTCTGTCCTAGGGAACTATTTTGTTCCTCTCACATTTGTCCTGTTGGCAGAAAACAAAACGACCAAAAAATTCTACTAAAACAAGCAAACAGCATTCCAAGCTCATTGTCCACCTCACTTGATCTTATCTGAGGAACTGTCATCGTCAATTACCCTGTTGTGCGCAAAGAAAGCAGCATGTTATTCGGGAACTCTAATTCTGTCAGCTTGTGTGTCTTTCAGGTTTATTTATGATTACTCACGAAGACACCCCGAGTTGTCCACGCAGCTGATTCTGAGAATTACTAAGGGATATGAAACACTCCTGGAGAAGTGCTGCAAGACAGACAACCCTGCTGAATGCTACGGACATGCTGTAGGTGCAAAGCTTTGTTTGCAGATAACGAGAATGGTTGATCGGTACCTGTTGTGAAACAGTTAGGTTGAGAAGGTCCTATGGAAGAGCAGACGGAAAGCATTCTGAGAGACTAATCCCAGGGGAGGTCTGTGTTGTGATGGGAGATGAAGCAGTCCAGGGCCCATGACAAGGATACAGAGTTTTCTCACATCACAGAGTAACTTCACTGGTCACCTTATGAAATTTCAGACTACTCAACTGCCTGATGCCTCAGTCTCTCAGAAGTGATTCTGCTTATCCCAAAGAAGATAATTTATAGCTGGTTAGCTACAGGCTCCACTGCCTATGCTGAGTAGGGCTGCTCATGGATTATGACAGGATGCCTAAACTTAGGTCACCTAATCTTCAACTGAATCGCACACAAGTCACAGCACAAGTTGAGTCACTGACAGCTTTGGCCAAGGGATAGAAAGAGGATGTTCCCCTCGTGGTTGATAATGCTATACTTGAAAAATATTCACCCAATTAAAACAAACAAACACCCCCCCCCATTGTCTAGAAAGTAAGTCCAATGGGTAATTAATTTAAATGAAATTTCAAAACTCTTGCTGCCTTTTTAACAAAATTTTTGTTAGAACTTAAGACTCACATGAGAATCAAGACCTTCCTACGCCATCCAGGCTATACGGAAGTGATTGGCCTTGCAAAATGGGTATCTTTGTAGCTAATAATATTTAGAAGACGTCAAAAGGTATATTTGTATGACTGTTACCAAGATGTCCTCCTCCAGTGTTACTAATAAATTTATACTTGATTGCAGCAAGAGGATTTGAACAAACATATTCAAGAAACTCAGGATGTTGTGAAGACCAACTGTGAGCTTTTCATTACCCATGGCGAGTCAGACTTTCTTAAAGCGTAAGTACTTTCTGATAAATATTCTTTAGTGTAAACAACGATGCTGGCTGCTTTGGGCAAATTTATTTGGTCTTCACTTCAGTTGTCTAGCTTAGTAGAGCATTCTTCAAATGTGAGCAAACAGTTATTTTGATACGACTTTTTCAGAATTCTGATCCGCTACACTAAGAAAATGCCTCAGGTAACAACTGATACCTTGCTTGAAATTGGAAAGGAAATGACAGACGTTGGTAAAAAGTGCTGCCAGCTTCCTGAAGACAAACGCCTACATTGTTCTGAGGGACGTGTGAGTACATTTGTTTATTCTCTCTACTCCTCGTGGAATTTTCTTCTGTTTTCAAAAAAGTTGCATTGTGCTGAGATAGTAAACTCACAATGATTTTTCATGAACCCCAAGCTAAGCATCTGCTTAACAGAATTTGAAGCCTGTTCATTTTTAATGGACGTGAGAACCTAAATAGTTGTCTGATGGTAGCTTGTGAAAATTTTAGCTCAACTTTGCTCTCCCTCAGAAAGCACAAGTAAGTCGACTCGGTGTGTGGCAGCTTGCATTTGGAAAAGCTGAACAGTCTCTGAACTAAAAAAAAAAAAAGTACTTACTGATTGTAGCCAAATGGACAGACTGTTTGCAGATTAAGAAATGCTCAACTTCAGGAATATGTCTTCATTTTAAATTTTAAGACCATGCCATTTCTGATCAGGTGTTCAGATGACAGCTTCCACTTCCAGCTATGCTATTGTGACACAAACATCACAGATTTCTTCTGTTATTGTAGAAGGTGTAACTCATGTTTGTCCTTTCCTTCTCTTTTCAGCTGAGCATTGTGATTCAGGATATGTGCAGGAGACAGGAGACCACACCTGTAAATGACAACGTTTCACATTGCTGCAGCGACTCCTATGCTTCCAGGAGACCATGTTTCACGGCCATGGGAGTAGATACCAAATATGTGCCTCCACCATTTGACCCCGATATGTTCAGCTTTGATGAAAAATTGTGCACTGCTTCTCCTGCTGAACGGGATTTAGGGCATATGAAGTAAGCTAAAAGAAATACGTTGTAGAAAAACTTCCGAAGTGTAATGCTTTGCGGGGGGGGGAGGGCAGAAGGAAGCTCCAAACCCCCTGTTTTGTCATCTGACTGGGACTTCACTAGTGACAGAGAGAAAACCAGATGGAACTGTGTGTTTGTACTGAGCTTATCAGTGCATAACATAATGTAGTTTGGAAGAGGCAAAATAGGGTATTTTCTTCAAATAAAGTCAGTGTCTTCGCTGACCAGTTTCATGTAGGTCCACTGCCAGGGCAAGTCTTAAGATGTGCTCAATTGAGACAACATACAGATAATTTCAATGAGTTATTTTCCCACCTGTAACTGGGTTAACGAAAAGTGAAAGGATGGTTGTGGTGGACTGGGGATTTAGAGTCACAAATAGGCACAGACTTATCTAGGCATGACAAAAAAAAAAAAAAAAAACAAAACAACCAACCCTCATAAATGAGCTGTACCTGCATGGAATGGCATATTTTTAATTGGGAAACCAAATTACAACAGGTAACATTAGCTGTGTATCGTGGCTTTGTTTTCAGATTGCTTGTCAACCTCATTAAACGCAAGCCCCAGATGACAGAAGAACAAATAAAGACAATTGCTGATGGTTTCACTGCCATGGTAGACAAGTGCTGCAAGCAATCGGACATTGATACATGCTTTGGGGAAGAGGTATTTCCTATCTCCTTTTAAGAAAAAAAAAAAAAAACAAAAAACCAAAAAAACCCAAAAAGACCCCATATACGGGGAAGTGGAAACTCACTAGGAAACCATGCACTACAAGAGTGGTTCTGCAAACTGCTATGGTTACTTATCGGTGTGCCCTTACAATAAATTTGCCTGCAGAGCATAACATATATCTTGATTGTACAGATTATAGTCACAGATTATAGTCATTGAATAATTTCATGTGGAAAAGTTGTCTGGAGGTAATGTAGTCCAGTCATTTGCTCAAAACACAGCTAAATTCTAGATTAGATAAGGTTCTTGAGGGCCTTGTCTGGAGGAGTTGCATATCTACAAGCCATAGTTGAAAAATAAATATATGTAGAATTTAAACTATATCTCTAGCATACATAAACTTCCTTTTTTGCTACAGATTCTTATAGAACTCTGAAGGATTACCAGTAAAAAGTGCATCTGGATCAATTATTAGAGGTGCCTAGCAAATATACATGTATTGGCAGGGGGAGTCCAGCTGATTATGTCCTATAAACAATCATTCCATTTTTTTCAAAACTTATCAACCACAAATACATTCATTCATTCAACATTCACTTGTCTCTGAAATAACCACAGGAGACGTTGATCTGTAGCCATATTGCTGAGCAAGCACAAAGCATTTACAGGAAGTATAAATGACAGTTTCCAACAGCAACCTCATTATTATTTGAAGCATAGAACTGTATTACTGATATCTTAAACTGGTTATTGATTGAATCCTCTTTTTTATTTGTAACCAAAGCATTACATAGGTAGATGTATTAGGAAGACTTAGGGAAGAATTATTTTTCTCTAATTTACTCTAAAAGTTCATTTTCTGCCTTTGCAAATTTGAAAAATACCCAACATACAGGAGTGCATAGATTCTAAGCTTAGGATGTACCATTAGAATTATCTTCCAAACCATAACGCAGACAAAAGTTTAAGCTTATAAAAGTTCCTGCTCCAGCACTACATTCTTTGCTCCCTTGGGTTCTCTCTCACAACTCTTTGTATTCCTTTTTCTAGGGTGCAAACCTAATAGTCCAGAGCAGAGCCACATTAGGAATTGGTGTTTAACACGTGGTAGGTAACACCAACAATGCATATATATCGGGTCATCTGTCTGTCTACCCCTCTCTGCCCATCCTTCCACCCATTTAACTCCTTCAACTCAAAAAAGCAGCTAGCTCCCCTCTAACAACCAGGCATTTGCTTTTTGTAATGGGTGGTTCACCATCGGCCATTACATAGCATACAAAAAGTTGAAATACTGCTAGTGTGCCACCATTTTACAAAATAATCCTTTTTGTTTCTCCAGTCTAGGTTGCCACTGGGAAAAATATGAAGAAAAATACTTCTGTGTAACTTCTCCTGCCCGTTACCTTTTTTCATTTGGTATTGAATGAGTATTTCGTAAATCTTAAGTGTTTTGCCAAACCACATATGTTTCCAGAAACTTTTCAATTCTATTACCTTGAAAGAAATGAATAATAAATAAAAGCTTTACAAATCTGCATCTGTCCTTGTCTGCTGGTGACTAACATAAGGCAAAGTTCTGCAGCGCTCCCTACACAAAATGGTTGCAATAAGTATAATATATGGCCTGGGAGTCCATTGGGTTTTTTTCTGTTTCTTGCTCTTGGAAAGTATATATGAAAGAATATGAAAGGTGGTAAGATATTTAGCTAGACTTCAATACTCTGATTCAATTACAGGTTCATTTTACACTTTAGTTCAGCAATTATAATTACAGATTAAGAGAGTGTTCAAAGGAACTGTTCAGTCTAAATAAGATGATTAGCAACAAGCTCTTATAAAAAGAAAAAAAAAAGATCTTCGCATCTGCCACAAATCAAGTACCTCTTCACTTGAAAAGAGCTGCAAACAGATCTGCTTTTAGACACTTCTTTTCATGTCTTCACTTGTTTTAAAAGAGCTTTTGACGTTAGAGATGTCTTCTGAAAAGCCCACCACCTAAATCATGCCCTTCCTCCCAAGAAGCTTCTAAGAGAGAAATTTTTCTGTTCTCTGCCACTAAAGCAGTGTGATTTTCTAGTACATATTTAGTTTCAGACCATGAACACAAACCCCCCAATCTTCTACACCTTAACAAGGACCCTTGCATAACCTTTGCATCATTAGAAGAGCCCTTGCATAATAAGGCATTTTGTAAGAGCAGTTTCGTTGGCCTTGACACTCCTCGTGCCTGTAGTTCATGAACTGGGAACCTTCATTGGAATCATAGAAGTATACTCTGAATGAAACATTCAGAGACATTGGGTTAAAAATTTAAGATGAAGACTCATCAGTCTTGTTATGATTGAAAAGTTTAAACCTTCAATCGCCCTAAGTCATAGTTATGTATTTGTTTAGAAGAGTTTATGTGACACCAAGGCATTCACAAACATCTCATTCAATATGTAAAGTTTTGTGATTTTGAGCAACAATCATTTGTCAGATGCAGTTAAGCACCTTTTCCCTTACTTTAAGGGAAAACAAACTGTCATTATAAAGACCATTCCCACTATCTAATTCACCATCCAAAAAGCTGACAGTGATTCACTGCAGCTAAAACTAGCCTGCTCTAGGACAGTATAGCTGTAGTTAATTAGGACAAGTTCAGCTTGTTGGAGGAGGAGGTTCGGTGAAGATTTTGTGGCACAGAAATCGACACTAGCCTCACAAATCTATCAAGAAGCGTGGATTTCTCATCAGATTTCCAGCTGATCCCCGCGCCATAACACATCACGATTCTTACACATGCTCGTTAGCTTCCTGTCACATCTGGTATGGCTTTTCAACTGCACACTGAATAACTCCAATACAAAGCGGATTAAGGATTCCGTTAAAATTTAGAAATTGAAAATGTGTTTATAATTAATGTGTTTGTAATTTTGCTGCCTCCCAAGAGATACAGAGTTAATACAGAAATTATTTCCAGGCTGCATTTATCATTTATCAATGCTGAAAAGAGTAATGTGTCAAGACAGTAGAGTCGAGTCAAATATCAATATAACAAAAATACGTGAAAAGAATTTATTTCCCTCCAACCCACCCCCAGTTCTACAATTCATAGGAACCCATCTATTTCACTCTTGTATGTCATGGTGTCTTTCAATCTGCATAAAGATAGAGCACTGCAGCCAAGCTGCAGCACTTAAAGACGTACCTCAAGCCTCAGTGTTGATGTGGTTTTGAAAATCACTTCTTAAGAGCTTTTGCTCCCATGCTGAGCTATCTTCCTCGTATTCCTGGCACTCTCTTTAGGGCCATGGTTTTCCAGGACTGATACGTTTTTGTCCATCTGGGTTTCTTTGTAATGAGGTGACTTTCCTTTTTCCCTTGTAGAGTCTGAGTTCAGAAGGAAAAGGAATAAGCGCATCTGCAGCTGTAGCTAAGACTGCACTTGTACAAAAGTATTCTTTAACCACCGAAGCATCGCCTAAAGAGGTAGGGAAATCTTGCCCCAACTACCTGGAACATATTTAAATTAGTTAAATACTACCAAACCTGAATGATGGGTTCAAATTTCAGAAAGGCCAGCTGTTAAGATAACTATTCACACACCTGCAACTTGTTTTCATGCAGCAGCTTTTCTTAGGTAATTTCAAGAGTCTTTTAGGTTTTGTAATTCTTCTATTGCAACTTCTAGTCCCTAGAACTCACTGAAAACTACGTAAGTATTCCTGATTATTCAAGGGGGAAAACAATACAAAGCCCAGTACATCAATTTTAAGGCAGACGTGAGTTTTTTTGTAGGCCCCTCTCCTTGCCTGCAAACAACTGAGTTTGCAACAGCATGCCCAGTCAGCCAGAGCACTGGTGTAAGCGTCCGTTTCCTGTACTGTGACAATTCACGTGGCAGTTTTGCTGGTATGTGATGTGCCCTGGAAAGGCTGACACTTACTGTCCCTGGCTAGATAAAAATAGAAACGCCTTCCCTGGGAGATGGTGTCCCAGGAAGAAACATGATGCTGTGGTAATACATAAAGATGTAAAACAGCGAGACCTTCGTGGTACTGAGCAATATGAAGAACTACACACCTTGTAGTCTGCTCCTGTTTGTATGCCCCATTTGCCTCCTCATTTCCTCTACAGCACAGTACAATGAACAGATATGTAGTTGTAGTTTGTGATCTACTGTTACCCCTCGGTAATATGCAGGCCAATTTTTACTTTCTCCATTTTCATTTTTTTGTACACCCGTATCTCTTTCTCACATATCCTCTATAAAGCTTAGTAAAGCCACGACGACTGAACTTCTAACATTCACAAAAACTATTCCTGTAAATCAAGTTTTCCAATCTTTGGAGAAAGCCCGATGGGAACCACACAGCCATCCTTTGGAAGAAACACAGTTTTGACACCACCAACCATTAACACTAATTGATAGAAACCTCCTCAGACTCGACTTCTCTAAATTAGCTTATTTGCTGTATGTAGATTTTCTATGCTAAGACAAAGAAACAAACAAACAGACACAAAATCATTAACTCTTAACAAACGCAAAACCTACCATTGCTGGGCAAAGAATGCAATCTTCTACCTGCAGATTCCAATGTTTTCAAAGTAACAGCCAGATCAGAAGTTAGAAGTGCTGCTTTTCTCCGAGGCGATTAGAAGGCAAGCTCTTTATTCTACTGCTTCAAACGTGAAAGAGTAAGGGGCTACCTCCATTTCCTTCTGCCTTCTCCTTCAGTCTTTAATTCCTTCAGCTGACCACACATCACCTGCATCCATCAGACTCCCCTCCCATCTGCCCCAATCTCCTTACTTTCTTCATCCCTAAATTATTCAACCACCTTCTCCTTTCCGTACCTCTACCACACTCTGAATCATAAAGTGACAGTTGTCCTGGCTGCAAGCACGGTTTCCTGTAGCCTTTAAAACAGTGGGTATTCGTAGTGGTCTTTTTAGGCACATCCCTAAAAGATTTTGTCATCTCCAGGTCACTGGGCTAAGTGTGATCTCTTGGTCATGGCATTTCTGTGTTTCTTCTTGATTTCTCATGGTCCCTCTGAGGTTGATGAAATGTCATGACCCTTAGGCTCCAGCTGCTCTGCATTCATTGCTGATCCTTGGGAGCTAGGCATAACATCATGACTCTGGAGTGCCTCTTGGAAAAAGGCTGCTAAATGTGGCCTTAATGTATGGGAATTCCTTTAACGCATGCTTCAGCTTCCACCTGAACATTTGCAACCATTTATATCCAGTTCATGACAAAACAAATAGAAAAATGATCAGGTAGCATGAACATTCTTCCAGCACTCTGTACCAGCTTATTATGGCCATCTCACAGCACTCAGCCTTAGCAAAAATACAGTAGAGCATGTCCAGCCCTTGGTAACGGGCAGTAGCTTCGGGCCAGAGAATATTCCTGGTTTTCTGAAAAATTCCTTTTGGCTAGCGCAGTGCTTAGCTCTTTTCAGCTCTCATATGGGCATCAGGAAACCTTTTTGACTGCATCAGATCAAAGATGTGTGAAGTATTTAAAATGTACAAGGCAGTCCACCAGTACGTTTGGATGTATGTATTCTTAATATAAATCTTTACAACCTACTTGACTGCCTAGGGCTATTCTCTCTTACCTCATACTAAGGGGATCACTTGCCTTGCTGCCCAGCAGGGGATATGCTTTTTGTGTTAATTATGAGTAAGCATTACTTTTGTAATCAATGATGTCTAAATGACTTCATGTTTGGTGGTTTCCAATTCACGATTCATTACTGCCTTTGTCCAAAGACTGAATGTCACTTTTCTGCATACTAGCAGTAGTAAATTGCATTTCAACTAACATAAAACTACTATAGCCAGATGTACCAGGATTAAAATACATGGTATTTTGCTTTGGTTGCAGCAGTGGCTCATATGAATCTGCCAAATTCAAATGGCTGCAAGTACTGAACCAGATCCACAAGTGCAGTCCGTCTGTTCTGGGCTTCCCCGTGAACAAAAATGAACCTCCACTTTAATTCTTTCAGTGGAAGCATGTAAAGCACCCAGAACATGCTAAGGAAAATGTACCTCAGGTCATGTAAAGCAATTGAGATTCTAAGTTAACTTTCTAAGGATTTACAGTCCTGAGGGAATTGTGACAGCAGTTCTCAGCTCTGCCTCAACCATTAATCACTAATACAGAACAGTATTCCACAAATACTGTCTTCACCGCTGACACCTCCAAGAAGGAGGGACAGAACAGAGCACAACAGTAAAATTAAACTAAGTTATATTTTATATGAACTTCTTGTAACCCAGTTCTTCACTTTCACAATTTCTTATGTAGCTGGGCAAAGCAAAAATCTAAAATGACAACATCTTTTCAAAACCACTCCCTCTAAATCACAAACCTAATATTTTGCCATGCTCCCTTAGCAAGGGTGGGTTCAGCCTGGGAGCATTCTCCAAGTCTCCGTGGAAATTTACAGCAATTTACATTTTTATAGTTAATTGTTTACAGACAGTGCTTGTTAACAGCATACAAATTATTTCATTGCCTTTGACCTTCTTTTATTTCCAAGCTCCCCTGCATGGTCTACACCTGCAAATAGTCCACAATAATGAAGCAGATACTGTTTATTTCCTTTATTTTCTCCAGTTTTGCTACATGCAAAAATCAGAAAAGGTATGCCTGAGATGCAAGTAAGAACATTCTAGATGAATTGCTTTCCCTCTTATATCCTTATAAGCTTTGCAAGTGTGTAAAAAACTGGTTGGAGTTGATTTCACATAATTTCATAATGAACATGAAGTGAAACACCCTTATTTTCAGGCTACTGGAATGCATACAATATGCTAACTATGACAAATTAAACATTATTGATTGGGCCGGGGGGGCTGTCCCCAGACAGGAGGAATCTGTACTTCTTTAAAGATTCTAATTCCCCATAGAGAAAAAAGAAAAAAAGAAAAAAAAAAAAAA
>JAOBAS010000007.1:6813370-6846997 GCA_025311575.1 Elanoides forficatus | reverse complement strand
ACATACTACATATATATAATTATATAAAAGGATTATAAGTATTGTATACACACCTACACTATATATATTCATAAATATAAATATATATATATGAGGGGTATATATAGGGACTTCAGATAATTTGCTGAGTAGAGCTGAAGGAGGAATAGTAATTCTTGGTGGATTTTAACTATTAAATTTATTATCAAAGTAATAAGTGTTTTGCAGAATAACTGAGATACATGCAACAGAGGATGAACATCACTGCCATGACAGTCTCCACCTTGGAGATGATCAGGACATCAGGGGACTGTGTTTCACTGCAGGTATGTATATTCCATTTTGAAAAAGGAGAAACTGGAATCTGTTTACAGTCAAACAAATTGAAGATAAGATTCTGTGTCAAAGAAGGACTATAAAAAAAGGAGAAATATAAAAGAAATAAATCGCTCGCATCCTTGATGTAGTGACAAACGTAGGCATAATGCTGAAATGAAAGGAAGTCCTACACCAAAATACAGTGAGATGATACACTCAGGTGTTCAGATTCAGTGCTTATGTTTACCAAATCAGCAGAGAAAAAACCCAAACTTGGCTGGAATATTCCAGCAGCCTGTTTTATGTATCCTCTTCTTATATTTTCTATTACCAAAGTTATGCAAATACATGATTTTGTATTTGACTCACCTGTTTTGTGAGTCAAAACAGGTGTGCAAAATGAAACTGAATCACTGATTCTGGATTAGATACATCTGACTGAATATGGCCCTCAAATTACTATAATGCAATTGAAATCAACAAACTAAAACCATGATAAAATTAAGCTTGAGATAAGAATCAGGTGTCAAGCTTGTTCCTGTATCTTGATATGGAACTGCATATAAAATACATAAGCAAAGAATAATATAAAGGTAGAGTCAGGTAAGGGTTTGGAAGCAAGGGTTAAAAAACCAAAAAACCAAGTTACAAGCCAAGTTCCTTACCTGGATGGAATTTGGCACAACTCCACTGAAAATAATTGTGTGATAATATCTTACAAGAAATGAAAATCTAACTCATATATCCTTTTACCTCCATTCTTTCTGGTTTGTCAGAGAACATATATCAAAAACTGCTGTATCTTTAAGTACATAAGAGTCTCTTACTTCAAAAGCATGACAAAATTCTTATCCACACAATATTTTTGTTAGGTAGATAGTTATCAGCTTCCGCTGTACAGACAGCAAAAGTAAGGCAGAAAGATTCAGAAACAAATCTCACTCCAAGAAGTGTGTCTCTGTCTCTATAGTATACTCAAAAAGTTAGCGTAAAATGAACTTCAGGATCCCTCCCAAGTAGGTGGCAGGCTGTAAGCGCCAGGCTTTGATGTGACTGCATTGGCTGGTAGATTGGTAAAAGAGATGCCTCGAGTTTGTTGCTCTACCTCCTTCCCATGCTAGAGCTCACCCTGTGTAGCTGCTTCTCTGCCCTAGGCAGCTGGCTGAAGAACAGACCTGGGCTAGTCCTATAATTAGGATCTCCTGGTGCTGCCTTCTTAGGCCCAAGAGGATTGTCTCAGCTCATTAGTGCAAGGCCACAAAGAATCCTGTACCAGATGTAGGAGGAAAATTCTGAAGTTCCTGACTACCCACTCCAAGCTCAGGCTATGACACCCTGTTGCATTCCCAAGCAGAAAGCATATTTCTGACTCAGAATGCTCAATGTACTTATTACCGACTCACTTCTCCCTGCTCTGTCGCTAAGAAACAGATTTTGCACACAAGAATACTCACCGAACTCCAAATCATTTACAGTCAAAACAAGACCACAGCATGTTACTGTGTCTTGTTCTCAATCCAACTACTACCATGCAGTTCAGCAGCTCTATGAACTCCCACACTTAACGTGCTTCCAGCTTCCCAGAAGCTGTGTTGAAACTTCTTCCTGTGACCTTTTTAAATAAACATTTGCTATTCCTAAGAGATCAGTGATTGAACAGTTTAATGAGAGCATTCACATTTCTGCTTAAAAATGCTTCACTACAGCTCACAAATGCTGTTGTATAGCTTTTCTTTAAAGTACATGTAATATTGTTTAAAGATGCCAGAAAGACAACAACCCAAGAGACCAGAGGGATTTTTTTTCCTACAAAATGTACAGTAAGATTTATTACAGAATGAGTTATTACTTCCACAATGTTCTTTAGCCCAATGCAACGCTACCATCTTTAAGAATTAGTACAGTCTCTCTTTCTATCTTGAGTTGCTCACAGGAGTTTTATGCAAAACTGGGTTTTAATGTGGATTATCAAATTACTGTGACTGCTCATGTTTCCCCTGTGAAGAGAGTCTTGTCAAATTTCCCCATGGCTTAGCCACGCCTGCTCGTATGCATGCCCAAGTCAAAGACTAAAATTTTTTTAGTGCATATGGTTGGTAGGTCTTCAAAATGGAGCACTTAGAGTAGTTTCAATTTGCTTTTCCCAAGATGTGTTTGCATAATTTTCCCTTGAGTTTTCTTCCCCAGTTCACTAAACCCTAAACCAAACCACTAAGTCATAAAAGGTTAATGTGAAAAAAAGAATTAAAGCAACAGCTTAAAGTATGAAAACAATGTAAAGCATAAGCTATATACAGACCATGAGTTATTTCTACAAAACATGCACCAATACTTTGATTTTTTTTTTTTTTTTTTTTTAGCACTGTAAGGTTATTTTTTCTGGAAATATAGTTACATCAGGCAAAGGGCTATGTCATATACAGGCAGATATCAGAAAATATTTTTGCAAATAGCTTACCTAGTCCTCTTTAATATAAACTTTAAATTGGCTTTGTGGTTTTCATACTGGGCCCTTTTTTTAATATAAAGTTTAAGCTCTGCCAATCCAAGTGACATTAAAGAAGCAGATGCATCTCATACAGATTGGGAGAAAAATATTTCTTTCTAATGTTCTATTAGGATATAGAGCTGTGTCTTCACAAGGAAAAAGAAATACAGTTTCAGACAGTTCTAAAAACTCATGTTTTACCCAATTTTTAATTAAGTTTTAAAATATGTTGATCTGGTTCCTCCATTATTCCAAAGTTTTCTCTTAGTCACCTCTAATATTTAAACTACAGTTTAGAAGTCATTTGTACTTCAGAAATGATCCTGGTCCTGCAAAGATGCACACTGTTGTTTAAGTATGTATATGCTGAGTAAACTCACAGGCTGGTAAAAATTAGGTAGGTGTCTACGATTCTGGTGATGATGGCATCATAGCTAGTTAAATAACAAGTAAGTAAAAGCACAGAAAATTATGTTCAGTATAGTGACGTACTGAATGGTTGCTTGAAAGCTTGTTCATTTTTTTTCTCACAAAAAAGGTAAGGTATTAACACCCCGTATTACCTTTGCCTATCATATCTTTACATCATGATGGTCACAGTGCCGCTGCTTTCCAGACAGTTCTTTACTAAGTCTTTGTTACTGTATCTTCATTCTGAAATGTGAATTTTGTGTTTCACAATACAGTTGCATATGTAATGATATTTCTCAGCAGGGGCCCCATATAGGTTTGCAGACTCAAAATACATAAAATAGATTTAACCTTTAAAAAGCACCAGAAATCATAAGTTACCCTGTTGTTATAATGTTTATTATACATGCAGGCTTCAGAAATGTACCCATTTCTTAGATAATCAGCTAAAAAAGTGTTTGACAGCATTTCTTAAAAATGATCTTTTGTGCTTCAAATTTAAGATTTGTACTTTGAAATGCTCTGGTTTTGTCTTGCAACTGGAAACCTGAATTCTCCTTTCTCCAATTCATGTTTTACAAAAGTTTATCGGTTGCAACCATAGTTGCACTGGTATAAATGGCACAAGTCAGTGAGGGAAAGGATGATTTGAATGATCAAGGTCACTGATTTGTATAAACCAAGCCTCCAAGACAGCAGCTTTTTTTGACATGGAAAAAATATAGTATTTCTTTTAAAATTCTTTTACTCTGCATGCAATTTGGTGTAATGATCAAATAATTTAAATTACATACTGCCATTTTACTTTAAGTGCTTCATCTTTACTGCATTTGGCTACAATCTGGTATTCTTTTTGACCAAAATATTGCTTAGGTTAGACCAGTGCTTTATGGATAACACTTTAATTATTTTTTTTAAAAGATGAACTAATTTACTGTAACCCAAGGTGGGGGAAGGAAGAGTTCTTTCCACATGTTCTATTTTTATTTTCCTCTATTTTTTAATTAGGTCCTCTTTGCATGGTTTTTGTACTGAGGCATTCATCTGCTCCTGCTGCTTATTCTTTCACATGAAGTCATAATCTTCTGTGATATCAAACTGGCTGCTGCAGAGGGAATTATGATGTGACATACAGAAAATTATGACCATGCGTGGGGATAAAACAGCAGGAGTAGAACTCCAAAGGAAGAAAGGTCCTGCCTACGTTTTCTCTCTTCTTCTTAAGAAAATAGAAAATATTCAAAAAACACTGTTAGAGGCAAACAGTGCAAACCACGTTATCTATGTAGACATTAGGAAAATATTGCCCCCAAATAAACTGGGAATTTACCATTTTTTCCCCTGTCTGAACACTGTAAAGATAAAACTTTTAATGCAATGCTGTCATTCAGTTTTAATACTTGAGCGTACTTTTTATCTTCTATCTGTTTGTGTATGCTTTTAAATCACTGGATTCTGGACCCTGTCAATTCTTTGACTGCAAGACTACAGACTACAACCCTGTTACAGAACACAGAGCAGCACTGCATTAATTTTACTTTTTCAAGGAAAGTAAGCTTCATGTAATTATATGGCACTGTTATTGTTTGCTGCTTTTTCCATGTCTTCTGTGCACTTGTCTACAAGGGACAGGACACAGCAATACTGCATTTTGAGATTCATGTTTTAATAATTTGAAAGGTTTTTGGGGGGATTGCTCTGTTTATCTTGTACTGAAATTTCCTTTCCCTTTATTTAATTCCTTCAGGAATTATAAGACTCTGTTTACCAGAAGTACAGTTTTGTTTTGCTTATTGATTAAAATCAATCAATATAGCCTTAAAATTTTTGCTTTATGAAGAAAAAATAATCTTGAATTAGTCATGCTTGCTTCAGAGATAAACAGAACAGTCTTGTAACCAGTTCTTCTTAAATTGCTGGCAAGTGTCCTTAGCCCTAACTCCAGCTACATTGAGGGTATTGTCTTGTAAGTTATTCTTTTAGAAATTATTGCTAAAAGAGTAAATATGTAAACAGTAAACTAGAAATGCTAACAGAACACTGTCTTTTAACATAGTGCCTTCAAGGACTGAAAATGATCTTTTTGGATAAAACTGTTGCCAGCGTATTTGCTGGCTAATGACAACTGATGCAGCAGCGTACTGGCCCTCTTATGCAACTGGTTTATTCTAACAAATACAGTTTTAAAATGTTGTATCCAAATGGGGATCTAGGCATATTTTTGGTAGACTCCTTATAATATGTTCAATGTGTGGACCATAGGATATCAACACCAACAAGCCCTAATCTCTCTCATGAGTATTGTGGGATTTCTTTTGTCTGCAGAGTCAGGAGTTTGGCAGAAAATTTGAAGGGACGGGTAAATGTGCCAGTATCGCAATCTCCCTAATGTTATGCTGAGGCAGCAGTCAAATGCAAGCCAGATTCAAATCCACAATTTAATTCCAATAAAGTTTGCTTATTTTTCATATTCCTCTTATGTCAGATACATACAAAAAAAAATCATGTGTTTCTGATTTCAGACAAAAGAACAGTGATGAGTTTACTGTTCAAGACTTTTTAATACTTCACTTCCAGTCAAATTCTACTAGTGGACCTGAGATTTGAATAAAACAGCAGAAATGTTTTTAGCAGCAGCAAGACATAAAATACCACTTGTCTCAGTATTGGCAGATGATTTGTTCTGGATTCCAAGGAGATTTCAGTTTTAAAGTGTAGTAATTTCCACTACTGAATTCTATTTGAAAATAGAGAAGCCAACCAGTAAGAAAAAGTTCTACTGGATACGTAATAGTCGGGTAAAGGCCCTCAAAGTCGAATGTAGCCCTTCCCTCTGCCTTCCTTTTCATGTGCAATATGCTTACAGTAGATTCTTCAATTGATTTTATAACTCTATGCGACTCCTTAGTAATTCCATTCCAGTCAAACAAATTACTCTAGGTTTATGAGAGCATAAGTCAGAGCTGAAGCCAGCCTATGCTTATTATTTCATACAGCATGAAATAAATCATGGAATCCAATTATACAGTAAAACATCAGGCAGTTTTTCTACACTGGTAAGTAGGCATTTATAGCATCTCCTGCTATTAGCAGAATAAACCTGCCCACAGCAATTAATTTAGAATTTTTACTCCCAGGCCTCGAGTGCGATGTTGTCTCTCAGCTTCGAACTCTGCAAGAAGAAGGGTGTGAAGTGAGGGTGGCACGATCACAGCGCGGTGCGGAACAGGGGCGTTCTGCTGGGCGCTGCGGAAAGGAGCCGGGCAGGAGGCTTAGCCTGGTACTGTGCGAGAGGGGTACTGCTCACTGAAGGAGCTCGAAGGAGCTGTGGGTCTCCACCAAAGCCGCCAGAGGAGCAGTCTCGGAAAGCGTGTACCCCACGGGGGTTTGGAGTAGGTTGGGAAAAGCCCAAGAAGCAAAAAACGAAACCAAACCCCCCAAAACCCCCCACCATAAAGCGTATTTGCAGATCCTACTAGGCCCTGGGAAGGAAGAAAATTATTCAGAGAGGTGAGAAAGTAACAAGTGGCCCTGGGATCTAGGAGAAGCTGGGGTGAATCTTGGGTTTGGGGTCAGTGCTATCCTTGCCCAAATCATGAAACCCAGGGGGAGTGAGAGCAACCCCAAGCAGCAGCGGGCAGGCCTTTGCTTGTTAGTGTGCAGCCTGCACGGAAGAGCTGACCCGTAGAAGATTCCTGTATCATCTGAAAGGTTGCAGGATACAGCCTGAGAAAGACCAGCAAAGTGTTTTGTTTTAGGAAATCTTTTAGCTCCTTAGCAGATGGCAACCCGCTGGTTTGACTGGAGGGCAACCAGCAATGCACTGCGGCTGCAGAACAGCCCACGCTCAAGAGGCCAGGTGGTGCCAAGAAGAGGTCGATAAACTGGACAGTGTCTCAGGTACGTGACTCTCTTCTTTCAGGGAAATGTGAATGCTGTTGTAGATAGGGTATTCGAGGCACCCACCCTGACTCCTCAGGCCGTTCTGCTGGCTGGACAACTAACCAGTCTCAGGATCAAGGAGGCTTAAAGACCAAATTTGTTCATACACACTGACACCTCATGTGGCAGGAACACAGCCTTGTTATTGCTAATGCTAACCATCCTGCTATATTATCTGTATCTAACTCTTCCCTCACAATTTTTTATCAAGTACTTAGACTGCAACTTCCTCTGGTGGGCACTGTCTCTTGGTTATATTAGTGTTCAAACAGTATTATAAAAACCCTCTAACTAAACAGAGACATGGTCACCTGGCTGAGACATTCAAGAGCTTCACTGCGTTAAGGAATAGATTTTACTAATATAGTTCTTTGTCATTAATGTCCAATTTCTGTTTCTGAGAGTTGCACAGTATTCCTTAGATAGGAACACAACAAATGTAACTGAATTTAGGTGGTTTGCATGTTGTATGTTAACTCTATGCTGTTATCGCACTGTATGAAATGCTGTATAAAACCAGATGCCTGTGTAGTTATCATGTAAACAACTAAAAGGCTTGGCCCGTGCGATACAGGCATGGTGCACACAGTGTTGCAAAAATCTGCAGAAGTGGATGTGAGAGTACAATAAAATTATATTCTATGTTATTATTTAAGAAGCTATGATTATATAATTAGACTGTATTAAAACACAAAGTTAAAAGGAGCAGAATGATGGCTGCAAGCGTAAAAAAAAAAAAAATTAATAAACACTTCCCAATTATATGTAAGCAATGCTTAGCAAGATGCTAACAGATTCTTTCTTCTGTTTTCTGTAGTAATTCAGCTGATGTTTTCTAGCATTGCTGATTTAGTGACAGTTGATATTTCTAGTCACATAATGCCTACTTTTCTAAATAAAGTAGAATAAGCTAGACACTTTGGCCGTGTCTAGACACTCAACTGACAAACTTTGTTTTCTGAGGGGCTTGAAAGCAACATGTGACTGCAGTTATCTATAAATATGAACAATTTCAAATACCTTAAAAAGCAAAGTGAAAAAAGACAAGAAATGGGAGGTTGAACTGAAAGGAGAAGAGTTACATATATTGTGTTGTTCAGTTATTGTTACTGAAATTCTAAAAGCTTTTCTTCCTGATAAGGAATTTTTTTTAAGTCTTCATAAATATTAGGGGAATTCCAAGTTTTTGCCTTTCCTACTTTGTTTAGTTTTCAAGTATGAAGAAATAGCTCAGTCCTTAACCAAAGTTTGAATCCTTAACTTGCTTTTAGGATAGCAGCAAGATCTAGTGAATAAAGCAGGATTTCTTTCCAAGTCTGCTCATGACCTTCTTTAAGACCCCGGAAACATCTTCCATCTCTTCCCCCCCCCATTTCCTTGTTGCCTGTGGCTTCTATTTTGACTGTAAATTAAGCAGGTGTCTGGGAGCCTGTTGGAATGTGAGCAATACACAAACTTTACAGACTGTGAATGAAACACTGGAGGGGGAGAAAGTAAGGAATTGGAAAAAATAGGCTTTGTTTCTTAAATTTTATTTTCTTTGTACCTGTACTGACAGAATTCTGACCTACTTACTCTGCTTATTCAAATAATCTTCCTGGAAAAAGCAGGAAGAGGAAAAATAATTGTACTGCAGAAAATAAGCAGGACCTATCATACCTTTACTCTTTAAAACAAACAGAAAATCAGGCCTCATACCTTCACCTTAAAGAAGGGAAAAGTTTCAAATCTATGGCAATTTGGGCTTAGTTCCTTTTTTTATCATTATTATTTTTTTCCCCATGTGGGCTCCTGTTAAGTTTTGGCTTAAGTAATGAGGATTTTGCCACTTGTTTCAGTAGAGTTAATATTTAGAATGTAAATTTTAAAAAGAGTGATAGCCTGAGAATAAGAGTTCATGTTTTTCATATCACCTCTCGAATGGCTCTTTCTGATGCTCTAGGAAGATTTCCTCATCATTCAGATTCCATTTAGGCCAGCTATAAAATAAGTAAATTAGAATAATATTGTTTAACAGCTTCCTAAGAACATTCATGATTAATTGCTGATAAGTACTAAATATTACTGTGAAAGTATGTGTTGGCATGCATATGGTATGCTTAGTTTCTAGCTGATGCAATGCTTGTGCTGCAGAGGCTTGGAAAAAATACTGCATTATCAAGGACTTCTAATTTAAAAATGCTATAGTTTTCTAAGACTATGACATGCCTCAGAGAGGACAGATCTAAAGGTAAAACACTATTACTGTACAATTTAAAACTAGAATTTTAATTCTCTGCAAGCTGTTCTAAACAATCAGTTTTCAAGCAACAAGTTAAAGCCTCTGGTCTCAATTTCATGATGCTGCTTGGGAAACAGCTTAGTAGGTGGCATTTGCATTTGGTAGGATCTAGTACAATGAAAAGTGAAAGACTGGTAAGATGCTGCCTGGCTGCATGAATCAGGGTGACCTTCATAAAAATGATTAGCCAGTAGTGTGCCATTATCAACACCAGTTGTGTTCCAGGATTCTGCTGGTTTTCCATATGGTACTGAAAAAGGTTATGCCATTTTTTTTTAAACAAAACTGAATTTTACTTCTTTCCAGTATGTTTAATTCTTAAATGTCTGGTTTTCTGCTTTAGATCCTGAAATTAATGTCATCTCCTGAGAGGAGATGTATGTAACTGTACAACTGAGTAGTTTCTCGTTTTCATACTTAATCTTTCTTAGCAGATTTCTGCAAGAGGTCTGTACATCCTTATAGATGGGCAGCTGAGTATATAGAATTTATAGCACCTGTAAGGTCTTTTTAAGAAGTGGTATAATGTTCATGGTCTGGTGTTAAGGCTGGGATCAAGAGATATCTGGGTCTATGTGAAAGGCCACATTGCTGAAATTCGGTGAGGAGTCTTGCCATCAATACAAGTAAGACTGGGTAGATAACAAAGAAATGTACAGCTTGGGAAATGAGAAAAGGTTCCAGTAAATTTCCTGCAGAAAAATGTAGATAAGCAGCTGTCAGAGGAGAGACTTTATAGAATGCATTGGTGGTTTTAGTTTCTTTCCAATTCTATACCTGTTTATATCATGAAGTATGATTGGTGAGAACACATACCCAGGCTGGTGGTTTCATGAAGAAACAAGGTTGTGGATGGGTGCAAAAAGGAATAGCTTTGAGATTCTCCAAGGAGGTCTCCAAGCACTACCATTAATATGGACATTATTGAAGGGCAGAATGGGAAATTTTTCTTTCCTTTACAAGGTATATGAAGAGCTTATTTCCCTTTGATAGTTTTCAGAATACGTGGATGCTCTAAATAGCAAAAGGGAATTATTTTCTAACGGGTAAGAGTCTAATCTAATCTCAATTGAAGTCAATCAGAATGACTCCTTCTAGTCTCTATGGCTACTGAATCAGGCTCTAAATATCCTAGCTTTTCACTTCCTCTTATAATTATCACTTTTATAGTATAATTATGGTAGCTTCTATAGCATGCTCAATGCTATATAAAAACACAGGAAAATAGTTTGTCAACAAGTTCAAAAGTGAAGTGTGTAACAGACAAACTACGTGTGGAAAGATCACTGAGATTAAGATAGCATGTGCATCACAAACTTAATGATAAAAAATATTGTGAGGCTATTATCTGCTAAGAAAATACTACTATTTTAATATAGCATCATCTGCCATTAAAATTCTTGACTAAAATTTATCTGGTTGGCCTGATCTTTCGTCTATACAAGCTGCATTGGTGTGTGGGGTGTCAGAGCAGGACAGAGACCTGGCTACAGACAGGTTTTGTCTTTCTCCGACATTCTCATGTGGGTCTTGCAAGAAGGCAGGCCTACTTTGAAAACTGTGGTCTCAGTCTCCCTGTCCTGCTAGCACTCAATCTGCCACATGATTCAAGTCACCAGAATCTTCCCAGTCTATTAGGAAAGAAGCCAGCACAGAGAGCTGAGGTGTGTACGAGCCATCAGGTTGTTCATGAAGTGATCACAAGCTGCAATTTGGATAATGCTGTTCTTCACCTTAATATCTCAACTGTCAGAGCTGATGGTAGCAAATAATTTTTAGGCTTTATCTACAGCAGAATTAACCATTCTGCTCTGACTTAAGACATTGGTTTTTGTAGCAAGAACCATGTTATGTTAAACATAACCTTTCCCAAACAACGAAGATGTGATCTTCATGTTGCATGTGGAACCAAGGTGCAGAGCGATCTTAGAAGAGTTTTAGAGGTATACCCTAGTAGTCTGTAACATCTGTAAAAGCCCTAAGTGAACAAACTTACTAAAGAAACAGCACTGGGGAGAATGGCAGGGGGAACTGGAAAGAAAGACAGTAGAAAAGTAACTACAGTTTGATTCATGGATAAAGACTGGTGAAGCAGCTAGGATAGGTCTTATGCTCTGACTGGACAAAGCCTAAGCATTTAGCTTTGATTATAAGTGAAAAAACATAACTGGTGGTTAAAAGGAATGAGTGGGATAGGAGCTTTGCATCTAGTAATATAGTTCAGACAAAATTCTCTCCCTAAGTTAGGCTGAGGAGTCAGTTGTCTGGGGATACAGAAGTACAAGCAGCTGTACTTGGTACACGCTGTAGATACAGTGAGGGAAAAAGCCGGAGGGAGAGGAGGAGAGATCATGTCTCCATTTCTTTGCTTTGCACTTTCTGCTTTGACAAAAATTTGGGGGCTGAGGTGTATGTGGCATTTACTAGATAAAGCATATCAAACAATTACAGGCTGTACAGGAACTTGCAGTAATGTATCTGTTCTTAAATTGTAAGACAGCATTGAACAGTCTGCATACTGTGATTAGTTAAATTCATTGCTTCTGACTTAAAATCTTTTTGGCTGCCTCAATTGTTTCTTTCATCTCTGCAAGAGGAAGGCTGGGAAACTAGAAGCCTCACCAGTACTAACAAAGCTTCCTTCTACTCTGCTTTGCAATTATATTTGCCTGTATTCTTGATGTTCAGAGGCTCACATAAAGCAGATGTCTTCACAACATAAATACTTTAAAAAGGATGCTCTCAAGGCTGCTTGGGATAAATTTGACCTATTTTTTCCTCTTTAACTGTTTACAGAATGCGTTTAATTCTCTGTATTTTCTTCCATGCTCAAACAGGTGATTCAGTATCATTTTAGGGGGCTAACACTGATGAGCACCCAGACAATATCTCAAACTTAATAGAGAAGAAAATCTGTCAGTAAGTCAACAGGTTTTCATTTCATGTTTTCTCTGAGGAGATGAATCTGTTCAGTAAGGTCTCTGGCCAGCAAGTGTGTAATTTCCCTTTTACCTCGTGGAAGGTAAAAAACCTCTTCCAGCACTGGGACTTAGCCACGAATTACCTTTCCACAGCAGCTGTGTTCCAGAAGTAGCCCCTCCCGAACTTATGTGGAAATGGTCTTGCCTTCATGCAGCAGCTCTGGGATCTGTGAACTCTGAGAAACCACTGCCATTTTCATTTAATCAAGAAAAATTTCAGGCAATCCTCTTCCTCTCTAAGGCCACTTTTAAGGGGCCTTCCCTGTAGGAAAAGCAATTTGTCCCACAACTTTTATCCTGTGCCATGCAGACTTCTCTCAAAAATAGAGACCTGATGATTAACTCCTTTTTGCACAAACTGTCACTAAGCAAGGTGATGCATGTTTGCTGGGATGAAGTACAGAATAATTGGGGCTTTCAATACATAGAAATGTTTCTATGAGTCATTCAATATGGGCTTGATTTCATAGTTTCAGCCTAACATTGATTTAGGACTTACCTAAAGACCTTCCTCATTACTGCATGTTACAATTACATGGGCAGTAGAAGTGAAAAAATGTTCATGTATATGGTAAAATATAGTTACTGATGTATTTCAAGTTCCTATATGAGTCCCAATTATCAGAAGGGTAACAGCTGCTTTTGTCTCAATTGAAAAGAAAAAGACTATCCATGCATAACAACATTTATTATTAGAACTATTGGCCTCCACACCTTGTCTTTGTTATACTTTAAAGCTCTTTATTAGAGGAAAAATGATAGTCATAAATGAAAATATATTAAATTTTATAATAATAAACATATTGAAAGTATTTGTCCTAAATAAACATTTAGGATAGGGTACATCATAACTACATAATCATTACACGTTAAGATAACATAATAAAGTCAGATAGGGTGGATGTGATAAATAAGCACTGTAAAAAGCCTCTTCTACTCAAATCCAAGATGCTAATCTTGATGTTTGTGACATTATATTACACTTTATTCATTAATCTTATTCAGGGAAGGTAGTGACTGTCCTCCCACAGGAGCACAGCAACACATGGCATACAGAACACGTCACTGCCTGCTGTAGATTTTATCAGTACCAGCTTTGCTCCACAGAAGGGTAACACAAGGTGTGTAATACAGCTTTTCTGCACTGGATAAATCCTGCACTGTAAAAGCCAGCAGTAGTCCACAATACCTGATACTATAAAACCATTTCTGTAAGTCCTTATTGTATTTCATGAAAAAATGTGGGCTGAACAACAATGACATGAATAGTTATGTAGATTTTACTTATATGAAATAAACCAGTGCCACCTGGGAGTGAGCTTTATATCACATATGACCCTGAAATAAAATACAGTAAATAAATTATGTTATAGAAAACTCAACAGCTTCTACTTGAAGTTTCCATGGGGAAGCAGCTGTTCAGTTGATTGGTCACCTTAAAGGAAATCCTAAATGAAAGAATTATACATTAACATCCTCAAGCAGTAGTTGTCTGTAAATGAAAATGCCAGCATGGAATATCTGATTAACTTCCCTGAGGTCAAAGGCAAGGTAATTTAAAACAACATAAAATGTAAATTTCCAAACTAGGATGAAAAAAAGTAGCAAGAAGAAAGGCTACTAATAATTCAGTTTTTTCAGCAGACAATATTCAGAACAGCAAAACTTTTAGTAAATGCAACACATAGTACAAAGAAAATTTCTTTGCCTACGAAATAAGCCACTAAATCTCAAGAAAACAAAATGCTTTTACAATTTCATCTCACTTCCCATCTGCAGACATCCATAGGCTTCTAATTCCTTCATGTGCACAGAAAGATGTTCCTGGTGTCTCTGCTTCTGGACCATATTTATTGTGCACTGGCTTTTATAAAAATATTTTAAGTAAGGGATAATGAGGCTGCATTTTCAAAACACTGCAACCACTGGTTTGGTTTTGCAAATGACATATCCATGCATGTAATCAGCACATGGAGTCACAATTGCATTTCAAAACTCAATTGCTTGGCAGTGCAAAATTTATTGTGCCACAAAAAGCTAAAAAACCTCACCAATCTCCTTCCCCCATCCTGTATAACCCCTGACTACAAAAAAACCCACCAATCTGTAATCTTGGAGCAATTGATTGGCCACATAAGAATTCTAAGAATCAGCAACATAGCTCAGGCATCATTTCAGCCACATATGTAGCTCTGGACAGCTTTGAGACTGGTAGAATATGAATATTCCCTTCTGACTCTGTCCCATTCTGAGATATGCTGAGGAAAAATTAACTATTCAGGCCTCTGTGTATGTAGCACCTGCTCCTTGAAAACCTAGCTCATTATGTTTAAAAAAACCAAACCCAGGATCATAAATATTTTCTATTCTTATACCCAGTTGTATCACAATATTAAAACAGTTTTTTTAATCTTTCTGTCACAGAAGCATAATGCAAGTGTGACATTCAATTGTCCCATACAATCAGAAGAGTCATGTGGTAAATTAAATCAAGAAAAGAGGAAAACGACGCCCCAGTACACAAAGTACAGAACACCAAAACATCGCCCTCCCTCCTACAAGAGCACCTACAAAATATGGCATATTTCAACACTCACGGCTATCGTAGCATATATTGCCCAGGGCACGTCCTGTTTGAAGCAATACTTCCTGGTCTTTGCAGTTTAACAGCTGCACCAAAGGAGGGATCAACCCAGCATCCACACATGGGTTCCGCATAAATTCTGCAAATAATGCAAAGCCTGTTAAAACGAGCCGGCTATTTTCAGTTTCATCCATTCTAGTTACTCTGGCATTGCAACTGGGCTTTTTGTGAGAATAAACGTATGCAGAGGCAACCAATGTAAGTTCTCATGCAAGCCTCTAGAGAGTAAGCCCAAGTTGGGATTGGGGCTTATGTTCTTTCCATTATTCGTTAATTTGGAAGGAATTAAGAGTATTTAATTGACTTTCATGAAACTAATTTAACACAGCTCAGACTGAGCGTGTTTTTAGCAGCATAAAGAATTGCTGAAAAGAACAGTGAATTCACAACCTTTTTCTCCACCCCAGCAAATTCAACAGAAATTAAAATTACTAAATAACACAGAAGACGACTTAAAAACTAGTATTCATACTCCAAAATGAACAGTATTTTTTACTCTCTGTTCCCTTAATTAGAACTCCTAAAAAGCTTTTGCTTTAAAAAAAACCAAAAAAAACCCCGGGGGAATTAAAGCTAAGTAATAGGCTCTTTATTTGGAAGGTAAGGAAAGGAAAAGAAAATACAAAAGAGATTATGTAAACCCAAATGCCTGTACCTTTCGACAGTCTAACTGATGCCCACCGCAGGAGGACAGCTAGAGGACCCATCCACTGGGAAGCTCTCTGCCTTTTTGTCCTTCCTTCCTGCTTTGTCCCCCAGTCACAGAGAACCAAAGTATAAATTCACATCTGTACAAGTCATAGACAGAGAATTATCCTGGTGTCAGAGAGATAAAGGACTGGTCTCCAGAAGGAGCTATAGTTGGGCAGGCACTGGGCTGCATATTTTACAAGGTAAGTTTACAGAAGCAACCACCTGATACACCAATAGTATTACTAGCTCGCTACAGAGCACCCTTCAGAGACGTAGCATTGTAATAGGCAAAAGGTCAATACGATTTTCATTTGTTGTGAATTGCAGATTACGTCTCTTCGTGATCCTAGACTATGTTGGATCTTCCAAAATCAGTTTACCTTTGTGTTACTTAGTCATTTAGGAGACAATGAACCAGGGTGTGCAATTCCCATAAAAAGAGATGAGAAAGTTTTTCTGATTCTGGATCAACAGAACCCCTCATTCCAATAACTCAAAGATGTCATACAATGCTTGAAATACAAATACATCTTCTTAAATACTCCCTTTGTTACACCTATTACAACGTTCTTTGATGTTTCTGTAGCTACAAAATCTTTTGTAGTTAATCTTGCAGTGTTATTTTAGCTAAAGAAATAATTGTCATATAGGTAAGCAATCCTCACGTGATGATAAACTTTGATATGTCAACAAGTAGAAGAAGTACAATCAGCAATATCTATACACTTGTGCAGGTCCAACAGAAGATAGTAGTCAGCACAATTGACCCACCTTCTTAAGATACTGTAACATTTTAAAAGGGTAGACAGATGCTACATTATCCATCCTAATGAACAGAACAAGTATCAGATACACCTGTTCTTTAAAATTGGTCTTACCATGTCCTTGAAACTTTTTACCTATTTCTTTATCACTCACTTTCATCTTAATCTCAATATTTATTTACTAAATGTATTACGTTCCTCCCTCTGTCTTCTCTGTCCTTTCAGCCTCTTCCTCTCTTAGTTGCCTATAAAAACTCTTCTCTGCTCCTCAGCTTCTCCCGGCATCACTTTCTTTTACACTCACTAGCTTACCATAGTCACTGCATCATCAGTCAGATTTTTAATTTTTTTTTTTTCTCCTAGTCTGTGACAGGAAACAGAACTTGTCCTCTCCTAAAAGACTGGGAGGCCTCAGTCTGTTCTGTTGTATGTTTAGGTTCTTGCTCATGTGGTGAAAAGGAGTAAGAAACCTTTCCTCCTCCCTTCCTGCATTTGGAGTGAGCAGAAGCTTTCAGTCTCCCATTCAACAACAAAATAATTAGACAATATGCTGAGCAAACTTGTATTTATCAAGGTCATGCAAGGGCAAGAAGTAAAAGAAATGGTGCCACATGTAGCAAAATAGATCTGTGAAACAGCAACAAAAATGGGGCAACTGCAACTATATTTGCAGGTGATGGTACACAGAAGTAACAGAAGAAAGAGAAGGTAATCAAGAACAGGTTAGTCCACTAACCTGGCTTGGAAATGAAGCAGATCCTTTGAAGGAAACAGTGAAGAATCACTAAAGAAGTTAGGAAGACAACCATTGAGGACAGAGTAACATAAAGCAAAGGAAGACAAGATTTCGAAAGAGAAATGTAATTGTGTTGTAATATTACAGATTGGGAAGATCCTGGCAAAGAAGAGCAGACTAAAGACCTTGCAAGAGGGTTTAAAAGGTCCACAGTGGGGAGAGAAACTCCATATAGCAAGTGCATCTGAGCCTTCAGTATGCCCACAGATGAAAGGGAAATGGCTGTAGCTGGAGACACAAGAGTGACTAAAAGGAGTTTTGTGTGTTTGGATATTTAAAATGGGAGAGACTAACACAAGGTCATGTTGGGAGGAGGGAAAGTCATGTGAGCTGGGGAGGTGAAACAGCAAGGGGTGAAAAGGAGCAGATGAAACATGACAAAACCACTGAGGCAGGTAGAGGGATCTGATGTGACTACATGTGTGTGTATGTGTGAAGAACCAGATGAGGGGAATAGGAAAGGAAAACAAGAAGTGGGGAAGAAAAAAGATGCTCTTTTATCAATAAAGCCCAGATTCAGAGTCAGAGGCACTATTCTGCCCGTGCTGCATGGCATGACCATAGGGAAATCAGTTCAATTGCCTGGGTTTAATGCCTGCTATCTGTAGGATGTTGATAACACAAATTTCTCAAAGTGCCCTGAAGCTTGTTGAAAAAAGGTGCAATATGAGGATGAAACACTTGTATTCTTATGTAAGAGGACAAAGAAAACAACAAAATCAAATGAGGTATTTGCTGCTATCCTGCTTAAGCAACTATTTCAACAGAGTTAGACTCCAAAGAGAAACACCCAGCTTATTCCAGTCTTGAAAGCACTGGGCACCTTAAATAATTTCTGAATACCTTCACTTTAACCATGGCTGCTAGAGGTCCCAGTTACATCTGCTAATAACTTTAAGAAAAAGACAAAGGCTATTTTGCATGATGAGCCAGGTAAAATGCCAGCTCTTCTGGAGAGTGTACTCATAACAGCAATTTAAAAGCTGGCAGGAAAAAAGATACATTAGAAACTATTCAGAGATTTCATATATTAATTCAGATTTGAAAGATACTGGCTAAAACGCTCTGTAAAGAGAATCTTGCAGGAAACAATGCATAGTAATCAGTTAAGCTATTGTGAACATTGCTTTTATTCTTAACTTTCTCCCTTCTGAGGTAGGAGCTAGAAGGACTAACTGTGAGGATAAACAGTTAACTGCAATATTCTAAATATACTTATGAATTTATTAAGTACAGAAAAAGCATGTGATACGGTTGCATGAATCTATCATTCTGAAACATTTCTAATTTTAAATTTCTATGTTTACATTTTTTACTGGCTATTTATCTAAATAATTTTAAAACTTAAAAACTAACCATGTATATCTTCTTTTCTTGTTAATGTTGTTTCTGAATATACACAGCATTGCCTCAAAATCAGTGAATTGGGTGGAGGAGGTCACACAGGGGCTAGCAGTAAGAAGCTGTAGTATCACAATTCCAAAGGCAGAAAGGGAACATGGAAATAGTCAGCAATAATGTAGCCCCTTCTCTGAAGAGGCATCAGCATGAGAGTTTACAGAAGGAGAGAGGCACAGCTGCCAGGCCTGCATGTGGACAGGAGTTAAGAGGGAACCTATTTTTCTTTGCCTGGCCTCTGGGGAACTAAAGTGCAAAATGCATTCTGTGCCTCTTTGGCTGGGGCAGCAGCAAGTCAAGGAGTGAGAAAAGTCAGCCATGAACCTCCTCTACCCTCATCACAGGGTTTGCCAGTAGCACCTGCGATATGAGGCCATTTTTTGAGCTCAAGGTATGCAGGGTATTGGGTAAGCTTTAAGATAATTCTCAAGAAAAAAGAATTTAAATAGTTTTAGATTATCTCCTACATTATATGACTGTATATATATAATACATACCAAAATGGAGCCCTGATTCTCATTTGGGTTCTTGGGCTCTTACTCTTAAGATGTATAATGCTTTTTAGATAGGAGTAACTGGTTTTGGTGTGGTATCAAAGGCCTCATAATGGTAATAATGTTATCACAAATCTCAGACCAAAGAAACAATCTACTTAGCCACCTGTATACATACTACTGTTGTAACTACATGCACTATGTGATGCCCATCTTTTTTTTCTATATGCATTTCATAAAGCCAGTGGTGTGCTATTTCTGCCCAATAAATTATACTATCGATTGTCTTAAAAACTAAATAGCATGAAAGTAAGGACTAAAAAAATTCCAGCAGCCAAATGCTGTTTTGATTGTATTAAAAAGTAGAGAAAATTTGACAAAACAAAAAGAGTGAAAGGGAAGGATATGAAAGGTGTCTAATCTACAAAATGAAAACATAAATGAAGTAAAACATACTGACAAGTGAGGTGAAAAACTGAAGATGTTCCAGCAGAAAAGTTCTTGTAGAAAACCTCACCATTTCTGGCTACTTCTGCTATGATGTTAGCTACTTTTGCTGTGCAGGAAGATTGTGGCGTCAACAGACTCGCGAACACCTGAAGAACTCCACTTTTCTGGATTTTTTCACTTGTCTCCATATCTGAAAAACACATCACACAAAAATGACTTGTGCATCAGCTTGCTTTGGGGAAGAAAAGAAAGAAAAGCAGAAGGGAAGTTAAGTCTTCTCAAAGGTAATTAGTAAAGTAATTATTTTCCCATATAAGAAGTCAACTGCTATTTCAGTGATCATATTTATTTTATATGATGTGCTTACAGAACTTAATACTTCTCCATTCCTAATGAATTGATCTTTATAAGGTGACTCTGTGTTCTACAAATAAATACAGAAACATATACATACATAGGGAAACTACTGGAGAGACTGGTAGAAAGACTAAAGGTCATGGAGTGATATGCAGCAGCCTAAAGTACTATGTAAAAATCAAGGAATGGTACTCTGAAGTGATGAATTATTGGAAACTTTCAAGGATTGATGGGGGAAGTCCTTACAGCTGAGGGGACAGCTTAATGCAGCATAGGAGTCAGAAACTGGAGAAGAAGGAGAGCTAAGCAGATCCTGGTCTAGACTCCTCTTACGCTCAGCTTGAATATCTTCTATGTTACTCTGCTAAGCTCCAGTAGCTCCAGTATAGTCTCAGTAGAAGGGAAAGGGAAAAATAACATTGAGTTTCTTGTAGTAGAGATCAAAGATTCGGGACAAAACCTTTCCTCTTTCTGTCTGTAGTAGAGAGGAATTGTGCAGCTGCTCCATAGCAGGGCCACACCTAGCATTGCTGGCCAACAGCTCTATAACAACCCCCAAATTAATATTGATTCACTGCAGTGAAAAATAAGGTACTAGATGCTAAAACATATTTTGCTAATGCTTTCAAAGAACGGCACATTTGAGACGAATATTAGTGTGACATACAATATGATTAGATGGCAGCTATCGCTTTAGAGAGTAGCATGACTCCTTAAGCCATTCACAGTGGAAGTTACTTGCATTCTCCAAAGGTGGCTGTGAGATGCTCTAATTGACGACTTTTGCAGAGCCAAACAAATCCATCTGAATGTAACTCTGTTCTTTGACAACCCTGTCTCACAGGGGCATTCTTAAGCACTACAACATGCACAAACCCCCTCACATCACTTAAAATAAAAGCTTTACAGTAAGTGCAAGTTAAAATTAAAAAAATCGCTAGAGCTTGCCAGTAACAGGGAAAAACAGATGTAAACATTTCAGAGTTGAGAAGACGGGCCTTTGAGCACCACTTTCTGCAGTTTCTTAGAAGCACCCTTACTCCGATGTAAGAGCTATCAGGACAGTCAGGCTGGGCAGCACTAGTAGTAATCAATGGATTTTGGGTTTATATAGTATCTTTCAAATCTGGGAGTAAAGGGAGGGATATTACATACTCTTGAAAAGCAAAGGAGGAGCCTTAATCTCATCCAATAGTTTTTTCAAGTCAATGTTCTCTATTTTCCCCCTAAACAAGTAAATGCATATTTTGTGCACCACAACTAGCTAGTCTTCTAGAGCAGCAGTTTGCAACCACTATTTAGCTGTGCTTCACCTCTGAACTGGTAATGACATGTCATGGGGCTCACCACCTCCTCTCTCCTCCTCCTCCTCTCCTCTCCTCCAATCCTGCAACTGATTTTTGACTTCTAGCAGCTCCAGGACAGCCCCTGCTGCCTCCAAGCGTGGGAGAGACCCTGAACAGAAGCCAGCACAAGCCTGGCAGAGCTGATTCAGGTGGGTTTTGTGGCTCACATACAGTATGTACATGCTTTGCCGGCTGGCACCCAGTGATGTCTAGGTGATGGAAAAGGGACTAAAAGGAGAGAACTTCAAATCTGGATTGCAGTTATGCCTCTGTATTTCTGTATTCAATTCCATCTTGGGATGTTGGACTTTGGCTAGGACTACTCATCTATAATATGTCAGTGATGACATCTGATTACAAACAGATTAGGTATAAAATGAAGATTGATTAATTTCAACATATGATGCGTAACATAAGTGATAATTATTACAATCTGTTTGCAATCTACTTAACTGCAATTTTTGAAGTGCACTGAGAAACCTTCTCTGAAGATATAATGTAAAGGAGCTTATGGCTTATTTGGAAGCTTTTGTAAGTTCTGACATATAGCATATACTTAGTAGATATATTCTCCCATGGATATATATGTAGATGAAAAAAAAGTTTGATTTCAGAGAAAATCATGTCAGAACTAAACAGTGGGGCAGACAGCTGTCTATTAAAGAAGAGATAGTCCTTCTCCCTTAAGTTCAAAACTGAAAGTACAGAATTCAAAATGGAAATGTAGATATCTATGAACCTCTATAATGTTAGCCACAATTAGTAGGCAGGAGACATTAATGTATTTTCTCCTGCCATGCTACTGAGATACAGAGTATCCAGTCTTATTTTTATGATCTGTAGTGTCATGGACTCATTACTGTGCAAAGCATCAATTACATAAATAGAACAAAACATATCCTGCAAGAAGTGGGAAAATAAAATTAAATGCTTCTCCAGGCCAGTTGTGTGTAGCAGATATGTACTGATTTATTTTATTAAGATAAGCAAGTGAGCACCAATAAAAGCAGAGGCCTTAACAGATCTGTCGGAAATTGGGAAATCAGCTAGCTGGGATCGCATAGACAAAAACAGACCACTGACTTTTTTCTTACTCTTAAGCAGTACAGGGGCCACACCTACATATACCCTGCCCTTCAAACCAACATCCCACTCGTTCTTGTTACCCAGGCTGAGTACCAATATCAAACTTTTGCTAGTCACAAAAGAAGGAAGACAGATTAATTTGACCAGCAGCGAGTGTAGCTCCTACCACTGGGCAGGGATACTGCTACCTCCGCTCTACCCCGAACGAGTGCTCAAGCATAAGTGTTTGAGGGGAAAAGCACATTAATCTGGCATCAGGCAGAAGAATAGCTACTGACTATGCAGCCCACAGTGCTCTCTGAGGCGTTTTTGCCCATAATTGCCTTGGGTGTAAAAAATGCCAGGGGGTGCTTCAGCTTGTCTACTCCAAGTCTACCTAAGCCCTGCTCTTCCTCTGCAAAACATCTACAATTTACACTTGGTGTAATATACAAATTAATCCAGTGTCAAAATAAAGATATGACATTATGACATTAAATCCTTGCAGGTAGTTTATAGTACCTCCTCCAATAAGGCATCGTAAGGGAATGTGCCAATAAAATTACTGTTACATCCTCATGCACATTACTCTAAATTGTCCTGTATTGTATCTGCAGAGTAAATAATTTTTTCCCAGGGATTCTAAGTTCATCACATTAAAGTTCTAATAAAGACGGTGGGGAAAACAAGAATGTGCTGAAATATACAAATTAATTTCTTAAGACATATGTAACTGGCAGATATTTTAGCTATATAAAATCAATCTTTTTGGTGGGCTTTTGAAATGCTTACACAAGGAAGGATATTTTAATTGGAACAGGATGTCTTATATATAAGCCTAAAATTGTCTTCTTAAGTCTAGCATTTTTTCTCAGTATTTTTTATATTCTTTTAAAGGAGGAGGGCTTAATAAGCAAATAATCCACAGAGCTGCCCTGTGGAAATTGGGAAGTCCAAATGAAGATCTTCAGCCACCCTTCACTTGTCTGAGGAGTCAATTGTACACTGAGTTCAGGTAGTAAGTGTTGAAATACATGGCTTTCAAAGAAAATACCAAGTCAGAGGTTTTGAAGATTATTTCAGCACAACTGTAAGTATATAAGCAGCGGCTGTTTCTTAGAAGTGCCCAAATGGGACAATTACTTCATGGCTACTTGCAAAACATGAGCTAAGAGTCTTGTGTGTGACTGTGCATGCACATGTGTATGTGCAGTTCTACACCCTGTTCTGCAGGATGCACTGACGGTATAACTGTGGTAGTAAAGGACTGCAGCTGCAGACAGTATTGAAAAGCAAACACCTGCCCTAAATCAAGCCAAGCTTTTCTTCTCCTTTGTTTTTTTTCCACTTGCAACTGGAGACTGGCATGGTTGTTAGGGCAGGGACTTGAGGAAGCATGGATTTAGACTGCCCACCCATTAAGGCCCTTGCACTTCTGTCTCTTTTTTGCTCAGCTTTGTGTAACACGAGTCCTGCATAAAAGGCAAAGGGACGTACATAGGGACAGAAATAAAGGAAAAAGTGTGTGTAGCATTATTCTTTTGGAAAGGATGATGAAGGGTCATGTTTATGTAGCAGTATTTTCACTGTGATTGTAAAAACCATGATTTGGTTTTCCTTCTGCAGAACCTAAGACTGGAAGATCACACACTGATGTTGCCAAAGGTCTGGTACCCCTACCACTGCCTGGCCCTAGGAGAAATAGTTTGGGTTTTGCTGCGAGTGTTAGAAATTGCTAATGGCTTTAGCATAGGCAACCCTCAATTCTTGCCTTTATTTGTTCTCTTCTGAGGCTGGAGAAGGCCTGCCTGGCTTCCTGTCTCCATGTGCATGCATGGAAGAGGTACTATTTGTTTACTTGTAAGGATATGAATCTGCTGCATGCTTGTTTCATTCTGGGCTTCCTAGTAAATTATTAGAGGCTAAATTATTTTGGAAACCTATTTATTTCAGTTGTCGTCTTCTGAATTGCTGTTTCAATGTAGTGTCAGCTATAGTTGGAGCAAATAAAACCAAATGTTTCTCTAGGAGCAAGAAAGATCTAGGCAAAATCTCCACCACAATCTCCTTCCATGCTTTCAATAATGGAGAAAAAGGAAATTAGAGCCAACATTAATCACATGCCAAAAAGCTGGCTTATGCTTACCATTTTAACTCCTTCAGCAGAACTGCACCCCCTTTCAAATCTGTTCAATTTATGACTTAAGGAAACCTAACAATCTAGGTAGCCTGTCGTTAGGTGCCACACCTCAAAATCCTTTTGCTATATGTGATGTCCAGATTTCAAATGCTTTCTTTTAAAGCCTGATTTTCAGTCTGCATGCAGCAACCCACCCGTAGAGCACCCGCTGTCCCCATCTTAAAGCAAAGAAACTGTAGGAGTATAATAATGCTGCTTTAGAAACAGCCCTTTTGCACACAATATAATCCAGTGATGTGCCACAGCAGCATAATTTGGGGAAAAAACCTCTAAGAAACCTGCAGCTTTAGATGTCTCTTTATATCACTAGATATCAAGACAAAGGGTATGTTAGATCACATAGTGCCAAAATCTTATTAATGTCATAGCTGGGTGATTAAAATGCCAATATCCTTGCTTTTCATGGTTTTTGCAGTGCCTGAAGTCAGAATAATAAAGGGTGTGGCCAGGAAATTCTTTAATGCCAGAGATCAGAGCTGGAGAGCCGAGCACTGTGGCTATCAGATTGCTTAATTAAGTAGCAGAAATCACTATAGGAAAAAAATCCAATGAGCATCTCAAATTAAATTCTGCACTCTCTCACATCTCAGCTCTATTTCCTGTGAAATTTCACTCTTCTCTATTTTCTCTCTGCATCGTTTTGTCCACCTTCAAGTGAAAGAAAAGGCAGGGAGGGGGAAGGGAAGGGAAAGGCAAGGCATATCTGTCAGGAGTGCTACTACTTTGCCCTTGCTAGCAGAAACAAACTATAGGTTCACCGTTCCTGTTCTCTATGCACAATGAGTTTAAGTTGCACTATTAAATGTAACCCAACAGTAGTGAAGGCTAGCACTGCAATAATTCCCATGTTGTGGAGCTTTACATGAGAAATGAGGTGCACCACAGAATTGTAAATAAGCAGCTTTGTGAGCATCCTCTTTATTAAGCCAACTGTGTTTGCAATGTACTCTTTTGAAAAATGTATGTATTTCTAGCTGCAAAGATGTTTTATAAACCTCCTGAAACTACTGCAGAAAATTACCTTGGCTTTATAATGTCCCTCCTACATGTACTCTCATCAGAAAGAGAAAGATGAACACATGAATAAATAATGATGAGCCACGTATATCATGAAAGGAACCTTCCATCTGCTCTTTCAGACGGCAGACGGGAGGAGAATGAAGGGAGCCAGGGATATCTTTCTAACTGGCAAATCCTCCTAACCACCACAGTAAAAAAGGTTCACGTGACCAAGTGCAAGTATTGATGCCGTCTCCATATACGGCCTCCCTCAAGAAGCATTGTCTCTCTCTCTCTCTCTAGCCTCCTACTGTATTTCCCAAACCACAAAATGGAGATTTTTAGTCTGGCTCCAAGAGCACAAAAAGTAGGTTGTAAAGAACCTCAGTGAAACACATGATGTGCTCTCACGCAACAAAGAACGCACCACTTATAAGGAGGCTTTTGCTTAACATACCTTAGCCAAAAAGACTGTTCCGATTATCAAGAGTTGTTTTTACAGGAAAAAAAATTTCCTCTAATAATAATTTATATATAGAAATAAATGTATAAATATAACTTCGTTTTGGCATGCTCCTCCTCACAAGGGGAAATCCCCACAAATACAATCTGCTTGCTCATCTATCCTTTAAACTAGACCCCTAGGAGGCAGGGAGGGAGGATTCTCCTTTAGCTGTGTGAATGTTTCCATCGTGGTGTTTGCTCTGTTCTGTCTCTGCCAGCAACAACAGGGCAACTTCAATTCCTGTTTTTAATGAAGAAACCGAGACAGTGCACAGATGTTTGTAATTAAAATCTCAGCTCTAACAAGGAAGACAGGACAAATGGAGAGACAGATTCACCAACCAACTAGCTGCATGACTTCCACTGATTAAATTCTCCAAAAGCTATATCCAGAGAATAAAAGTGAATTTCAGGATGAGACCCACCCCTTGAATAGCCTGTTACAGGTACCAGTGAAGTAATTTAATAAACATACATGCCAGCTTTGCCTTCAATGAAGAAATATGCACATCAATACTTCCACAGACATGTCACAGCACAAGGCAGAATATTCAAGTTAGGCAGCTCAGAACCCTTGAGTTCCTGAACTGGATCTAGTTTAGAGCCATGATACATAGTTTGGTGGGTTTATCTGAGCTGTTAGTTCACCCGCTCCCCCTTTCTGACTCACCCTCTGCAGGAGGTAACCACTTTGGTAGCACAGTTGCTGAAAGAGTTTCATATTAGTGCCTCAGCTGCCAAGTTCGTTGTCTGGCATCTCTAGTACAAATACCATCCACTAGCATCTTCATGTTTTACACTAAGCCTGTGTGGACATTTTAATCTGCCTCCTCTGTTATTTGTACTAATTGGACTTACTACAGGACGCTGGGTAAAGCCTTAAGTATCCTCGTGCTTTAGTTTTTCAATCTGTATAACAGAAATACTAGGTCCATAGTGTAAAATCCTTTTTCCAAATTCAATTTAATTTAAAAATCAAATCAGATTTAAAAGCTGTGCACTATACAGGCAGGAAATGTTTCATATTCCCTTTAAGCAATCTCTTAAGAGTGCTCTCAAGCAAGCTCAAAATGCCTGCTGTAAAATTCTGCCCAGTGCTTACTGGAAGAGTACATCTACATACAAAGGCATTTTTTAGCTACTGATGTTTTTAAAAAGTTTTGCCGGCAAAGTAGCTTAAGGAAAAGCTAATCTAAAAAAGATCATGTTTGTAAGTCGTAAGGGACTGGGACAAAACTAAGAATGAAATTTCAGACCCGAAATTGTGAATTACATGATCTCTAGATACAATTTTTCATAAAAAGCAGGCCTCTTCTTTTGCTTCTGTACTGCATTTCAAAAGGCAGGCCTTTTCCTTTGCTTCCGTATTGTATTTAAAAAATGCAATCTAAAAAGAAATTTGTCAATTCTATTATCTGGAACTGCTATTCACTGATACCTTCTGTGAAGAAAAAAAATACAATATTTAATCTTTATTTGGCACATTGTGTATTCAATGAATAGCACTTGGAATTTAACACTTGGATAAACATCATTTAACTATCTGGCACTAACTAAATACATCACTATTAAAAGGAATTTATGTAAAATATAATCTCACTAAGCAGCAGTGATTACCATTCAGTATCATTAGGATATGCCAGTTTACTGGGTAGGAGACAGTCCAATAAAAAGCAGTTCCTTTGATTTAGTATGTTCCAATTAAATAGGTATACTGTAATAATATATTATATACAGCACTTATGATGAAACATTTCTGGATTATGTGTATACAGTGCCATGAAAAGGCAACAGCTTCATAAGCTAAGATGCAACAAACATTCTTCTTCAGCAAAAAGAAGGAATGCTTTATAACACAGTATTTGAGCCAAAATTCCCTCTTACAAAATATCCATCAGGATCCCCAACTTTCAGAAAGGCATTTGACCAGAAATCTTCTCAGGTAAACTTAATGGACTGCAGTGAGCTTAATTGGCTGAGCTGGCCCAATTCAGTTTGAACCTCTGGCTCTGCTACAAGAGATTATCTGCATCACAGGCAGACCAGAAATTCTTGCTTGTATGAGTATGCTGGTCTAAGATGCGGGTTTTTGGTTTGACAGCTTCCTACCAGCAAACCCTTACTGCTGATGCAGCTATACGGCCAAAAGCTACAAAAATAATAAAAGTCTTGTTTTGCTGGTAATGTTACTTTCAGAGAAACGTGGTGCAAGGTATTGTAGCAAAGGAATGTTTTAGCTGGTAGAAACTGCATCTGCACTAAGATGGTTTCCATCCTCACTAGTGCAAAAGCAGGCCGAAGCCTTCCCTAGCAGCAGAATATAAAACCTTCCTCAGGGTTATATGTACTATCTTCATTTTCTCATCAAAACTATCTCTCCATATGAAAATGATCCTGTCAAAAATTTTCCCTCTGTAATCCATTATCACGATTTATGTGAGTGTAAGACTTGATTTTATGCATACAAGCCAATCAAAATGATTTTTGATAATGCAAAATATTCCCAATTATGTTAAATGTTATATTAATTTCTACTAATATAGATGTTGTAAAACATATTTCAATGGCAAAAGCTAAATGCATGTGTCATGCTTTTTCCTTTAATTTTACAGCTTTATACTCCCCATCAAAAAAAACAGGTCTATATGACACAGCAAAGACAGCATGCTAAGAAATAAACTGGAAATACACCTTTGAAGGAAGAACACTTTCCTTGACACCTAGTGTCATAAAAGAATCAAGACTGATGGTGACCCAAAACAAAGGAATTGCTGAAAGAGGCTGTACATACTTTGGCTCTGAACGTGCAAATGCTTTGCCATATATATAGTGTTATACATAGAAATATACCTCTTGAGCTCAGTGGGACTACCAGAATGTAAGAATCTATGTCCTTAAAGGTAAGAATATATGTAAATGTTGGCAGAATCAGGATCTTTCTTTCTATTCCTTTTACTAATTTTACTCTGTGCTCTAAATGAGTGCTACAGTAACATACTGAGCTAAATCAAGAGCTTCTGAGTGTAAGCTGCTGTTGTAGAAGGCAGTGGGAATTATGAAGATATGGCATCAATCGCCACTTAGGTACCTGCATTTAGCTTGTTTTCTTTCAAAAATTTTATCTTTAAATCTATTCCTCCCTTCTCCCATTTCTCTCCTTCCTCTAAAAAAATCTTAGGCACTACTTTGTTCCTTGTTACTCATCCACTTAGTTTCATTTCTTTCTTTTTCATTACTATTCCCTCTCCCTCCCTTGGCTCGAGTAGACATTAAATACATTATCCCTGCACCACTGAAGTCCAAAGAACCTGGATCAAGATTTAGCAGTTGCTAAACAGACACCAGTTCACGTTTCCAATACGCAAAGAAAACAAGTTGTACAAGGTACTGTGGGTACAGTGCTACTCAATGTTTTTGCAGTTTCCAAGACATACCAGGAATAATGAAGTAGCAAAATCTTTATCATGGGCTAAGGCCAACATCTTCCTAAAGAATACTTTAATCTCAGCAGATAACTATAGATTTCAGTAGACAATTGGCAATAATACTGTTATGTTCTTGTCTTTTCTGGAGGAGCATGTTCTAGCTTTCATCTGCATATTTCCTTTTCATGGATATACACCATAAATGTCTGTTGCTTGTTTGAATGTTCAGGCTGGGACACTTACATATCAGGACTAACATGCAGGCATGTGTCTGCTGTGTCTGAGCATACAACCATGGGTAGCCAGCCGCTTTCTCCTAGGATCACAGGTGCATAACATATACTAGGGATCATTGGGAGGGTAGACCTGAGGAGGATCAAAAATCCACCTGGAAGACAGACTGCTGCTAAGAAGAAAGGGAGATGCTAAAGATTAAAGAGGAAAAAGGGAGCAGAGAAATGCTGTTTGTCATTGGACTTAATTCTACTAGTTATCCATTGGTTTTATAGCCACTGATCCAATTGGTAGCATTGTCTATCCACTTGCTTGTGCTATGCTACCTTGACGTACTTGTGCACTGGCTTGTGTTGTTACACCTTACTTAGTTAGTGATGTTTATTAAATCTGTGTGGATGCTGAGTGTTCTTTTTTTTATTTACATGAAACAGCAGTAGCCAAAACTTAATCCTATATGTGAGGGTCAGAATAGGGCCTATAGACTGTTATTGTTTTGTTTTAAGCTATAATGCTGTGCAAGCATTCACAGTTACTTGGTCATAATGCATACGAAATACTGTCACCTCATTTTACTCTTATTCTGCTCAAACAGTCTCTTCGAAACAGAGAAAGGTTAGTTTGGTGATGTGTAAGGACAGGTTTGCTTGAGCAAGCTGTGAAATGTAAAGTTTTTCTCCATGCTTCAGAAAGGGAAAGGAGTAAGCTTAAAATGTCTAGCCAATGGGAATAAATGCAAGAGATTTCAGGTAATGTTTATACCTTAGAATAACTCTTGCTAGTACAAAAGGTTCTACAACTTAATTTTTTCTATGTTTGGCATGTGAGGGTAGCACATCTTTTACTTTCATACTAATGTGTGAGAGGATCATGAAAACAAAAGATGAAATGACTATTGCTTAATCCTGTGTGTACTAAACAAGTACAAGATTTCACTGAAATCAGATAGCACTCTCGTGCTAAAAGCTAAGCAGATAGATGCTTACCTGACTGTAATGAATAAATAAGAGTATGTACAATGAACTGTCAAAAATGTCCAAAAATGAAAGATAAAAATAGGTAAAGCTCTCAATTTTTTCATAAATCAAAGGGACTAATAGCAACAATAATACATTTAAAAATTTCAGAGAAGCACATTTTTTTTTTTTTTAGTTAAGCCCTGAATTTAACAATTACAAAACATTATCTCTAAATTCTCCACGATTTTTCTGCTCCAGTAGAGGAATTGTTCCATCGTCTATGGCCAGTGAAGATCAGAAAAAGGAACATCAAGTATGGGAAGAGCATAAGTACTAACTAAATTCAACAACATATGGAAGCCACAGCTAGAAAGAACGGAATAAAATGAAGAATTTCCAACTCAAGTATAACCTCTGTGTTAACATATGGTTGTGAGAACTGGAAATCCACCAAAACATTAAAGACAGGAAACTAGCTGCCTTTGAAAGCAAGTGCCTACAGAAGATTCAGGGCGTTGGATGGAAAGTTTCCTCACTGATGAAGGAATGTGAGAAATCTGCAGTGTCTGCAGAAATCCAACATTTTCTTAAGCACTCCAGATGCTAACACATCCTCCTCTGCGATGCCATCAAATAGGAACCAACACGTTTCAGAAAACCCACTGGTGACTTTCAAGAGAGAACCTGAACAGAAGCTTTAGGTAGGAGGGCTGAGCTCATGACCTCAGCACCATAAAGCTGAAACAGCAGGAATTGATGGCAGAGGCTTAGTAGCAGTTGCCCAGTAAGTCTGTAACATAATGTTACTTCCTCTGATCCAACACAGTGAGTATATTCAAAACAAAACAACGGCTACAGTATATAGACAAAATATGTTCGGGGACAAAACAAAATAGCATAAAGAAACCGCGTTCATTATGGGGAGAAAAATTACATGCCAAAGGAGCCTTACAATAATGCTGAAATTTCCAGTTTCGAACATGAATTTAAAATTTTCATGTGCCATTTGATGGTTCCTTGAGTTGCCAGGTCTCAGCATACCTCAACAAACAGAAAACAGGGCATTTTAGCCAACCACATCTTCAAGGTAAAAAGTGCATTATTTTAAACCTTCTTTTTCGAACTGTAAGGGCTTTTCAAAATTTCTAAATCCCTTTCAAAATTGGGGCCCTGCCCTCTTAGCTTAAGCTTATCTTTACTGCTGTGATTTTACTTAATCATTTTTACACACAAACTTGTAAACTCATACTCTTAGCCTTCCAAAAAGTATATGTAAAAAAATGTTTCAAATGCATGTGCTAGCCATTGCACTTCAATTACATGTCAGACATTTTTCAGAGCCAGGTGCTGAAGGCCTGGATTAGTGGGCATTTTCAGCCTCTTACACTGAGTATATCAAAGCCAAAAATAACGTTCTCAGCAGATTTTCAGATTTCTTATCTGTCAAAACTGGGTTATTTATGTCTGCTATAACCTCTTGTATCTGAAACGCAGCATGGCTGGACTAGCAATAACTTTTTTTTTTTTTTTTTTTTGTTACTGCAATAATTATGTCCCAGAAGGCTGTGGTTTAAAAGAAAGCCTCTGTTTCCTTGTTTTCTTTTTCTCAGGCAGTCCTTTTTTGTGGACCTCTATTTGACGATCTTAGGATAACTGCACTTTTTTGATAGGTACAATATTTATGATAGGGCGCTTAATAAGTATAAATCTGTATATGTTGATATAAAATGATGGCCTATATTGGTTTCTGTTGTATTTCCCTATGCAATACAATTAACCTATTGTTCCCAAAATCCAATAGTACATACCCGTATTTTTGGGTTTGAGATAAAAAATAAAGAATTTACTACTTCTTTCCAGAAATGTAAGCGTACAATCTTTCAAAATACTTTTCTCCAGTGCATAAGTGCTTTACTCATCCTTTTGACAAGTTTTTTTTAAAAAATAGATTCCAAGCTGCAAAGCATATGTTAAGCTATCATATTTTTCTCTGTTAGTTTAGCTTACCATTGATTAAGGCTTAAATTTAAAATATCTGAGCCAAAAAAATCATAAATGGATGAAGTTGTATCCATTGTCTCACAGATCTTTTTCCACATATAACTAGTTCACTTCTAATTACTATGTTCTTTGAATTATGATAGTAGAACATTGCGCTTTTAGAACAAAACTCTTGAAACCAATAATTGTTTTCTTTTTCACAAGATAGGTTTTTGTTCCAAAATAGAAAGTAACTTGAGCTTGTAACATTCAGCTGTTTTTTATTATTCAAAAAATAATAAAACTCAGTAATATACCAAATCTAATGGTGCCACTGGAGCTGGTGTTTAATACTGTCATTTTTCTACAGTATTTGCACTGAGAATTTCTGTTGGTCAGGAAAGCTAATATGCCTCCCTTGCATCTTTAGCATAACTTTCAGTACCACTTGTACATAGGGGAAGAATGAGATTTCAGAGAATGTTCCTCTGCAAGTCATCATTTAAAAAAAAAAAAACCAACACAAAATAGCCCTGAATTCCAAAGTTGCTAAATATGACAGAAACTTAGCAAAAATATCAGAGCAAATATACAGCTTTCATAACTATGGCTACGACCTCGAGGTAGATGGCTGTGGACTGCAGACAAGTATGTGACTTTTGTGTGTTGGTCAGAGGGCAGCCTGAAACCCAGGGGGAGGGAACTCGCTCACCCTTCTGCAGTGAGCATGGGGAGGTGACACAACTGCATTTCTCTGGGAAAAATGCATACAGATTCACCTACCAGAGCTCTCCTTCCCTCAATTTCCTCCTGTGGATTTTTATGCAAACTTCAATTATTTTTGTCTTTACAGCCATTATTATAATGCAGCTACAAGAGAAGCTGTTTCTTACTCTAGCCCATTTGTGGGAGTGGTGGG
>JAOBAS010000007.1:6796539-6809767 GCA_025311575.1 Elanoides forficatus | reverse complement strand
CTTCTTTTCTGTTCTATTAAACTGTTCTTATCTCAACCCGCGAGTTTTACTTCTTTTCCTGATTTCCTCCCCCATCCTGCTGGGGGGAGGTGGGGAAGTGAGTGAGCGGCTGCATGGTGCTTAGTTGCTGGCTGGGGTTAAACCACGACACCTGGCTGACATCTCCCTGCAAATTAATCAGAATTAAAAACCCACTACCATTACATGCAGAGACTGTTATAAGCCATATTTGATTTGATACAGATAGTGCTTATATTCTATTGTGAAAAGCCTCATGAATTATTTTACAACAACTAAGCCAAAAGGCTGTGATTTATAGAATACCATCACAGAAGAGAAACAAGACTTATTAATAGTATATACTTTTGAGTGTATTGATATTTACAAAGGACTAACATTTTTTTAAAATAAAGAATTTCTAATCATGGCTTGTATCTATCCTGACAAGTTTTTTGACCTGAAATTTTACACAGATTTTTCTCCTGCCACCATCTGAAGCGCTAAGAAAGTTTAACTTGGAAAAGTCTTATAAGCTGTCATCTTCATTTACCATACCTTTTTGCCTAGTGCAAGTGGGGACACACATTCTAGAGCTTTTGGTGAAAAAGACATCTTGTTCCTTTCTTAAGTTATTTTGCTACCATACCACATGTCAAATTTGGACCATCTTTGGATATCCAGCCTATTTCTGCTAATTGAAACTACTGGAAATAAGAAATATGTGATCAGAAGTATGAGGAAAAATACATTACAAATAGGGAACTATGCTCTTTAAACCAGAATTAGCAAGCAGCTCCCATATCCCTCTCCCCATCCTATCAGGCTTATTTGTCCATCCCTGTTTTTTTTTTCTTCAGTGATCAATTGGAAAAGTAGTTGTTCTACTTCATCATACTGGAGAAAGGACTGGACTACAGCTGTTCCATATATCCAGGTATTTACTGATACTGCCTTTAATGCCACCTGAATGGTACAGATGCATGGGTTAAAAACCCCGAAACCCAGAACAGCCAATCCAGCAGCCTACTGCTTCAGTCAGTCTTTCTGCCACATTTTACTACCTCCATTTTAATTCACTGATCTCATTATATGATTTAAAATTTGAAAGGTCCATACAACTTACTGTTTTGTGCCAGAGCTTGAAGCAGACAGTCCAAGCATCCCTCCAAGCTATCAGCTCTGCTGTCAGTTGTTGTTATCTTCAGCTTTTTCAGGGCATCACTTAGATTATCTGCTCGGTAAACACAAAGAAAAGAGAAATCAGTGTCCTCATCAGTTTGGTAACAGCATTATAGCCTTGAATGTAAATAGTTACTGTAAAGTAAACAAGATCCTGTATCAATGAAGAAGGTATGTATGGTCTGTATTCTAAGGATACAAAAAGCCAGGAGTCAAAGGTTATAGATGAAATTAAACTTTTCAAATTTAAATACACATTTATCATCCTGCACCTGAGAACAGGATGCCAGCAGGCACTTTATGAAGTGCCAGTGAACAGCAATTTAGCCATCAATATTTTCTCAGCCTAGTAGGTGCACAAAACCAGCAGCCGTTTCTTTGTTTCTATCCTTGTGTGCGGGAAAAAAAATATGATGGAAATAAGCACATCTTGAATTTTTTCATCAATAAAGGGAAAGTAATTGAAAATCCCATTTCTGGCATGCTGTGTAGGCTTCCATCTTGGCTATACATTCACAGATCCCTAGTGCTAGGCTTATAGCCTTTTAAGTATTATGCCATTTTCCACCACGATGTTACAAGCACCACTGTTTATATGAATGTGTTAACTCTTTAAATTCAACTGATCCATAAAAATGTAAGGCATCTGCTAGAAATAAGAAGTTCTGCTGTGGATTTCAGATAATTAAATAACTCTACCCTCTTAAACAAAAAACGAACAAACGAAGAAAACCCCCACCCCCCAAACCACATAATATAATTCTCAATAGATGCACATTTTTTCCCATAAAAGTTGGGCTAATATGACTGCTACCGTTTTGAATATTCTGTCTATTCACAGGCAAGGTATAAGTGTTAGCAGCTGCAGCCTGAGTCTTTTTGGTTTGCCTGCTGATGACTAACCCCACTCTGAATGGACTATCCTTTTAAAAAAATGAGTGCTGATTCAGTTTCCATGCCAACTCTGCCAGTAAGCAGAAAGTGTTACTCAAAACAAATAATGCTAAATAGTGTCTAGCTGTCTCTTGTTCCCCAGTGACTATCAAAGAGCCTTGACCCCAGTCCTACAGAACCGTAGGTACAGTTTCTTTGCAATGCATCACTGGTATCTTCTGAGCCTGAAAGGCAGCCGGTGGCTGCCTTAGAGCTTCACACCAATGCGGGAAGCCCCCTTCACAGACAAGTTGGCAGCTGCTGTGCTTTGCCTCCTCTTCACTTGCCCACATATGGGATGGTGCAAAGGAAAGGAGGCATGGCAAGAACTTCCCTATATGCTCCTTTTATTTGTCTTTGAGGCACTGGTGGCCCAGTGGAGAACCAGCAGGCATCCCACAAAGAGAGTGGAATCTCACTCCTGGGGCTGCTCTGCTTCTCAGCCAAAGCTGTGGCTTTTGACCCACCTCCATTTTTTATTAGCATATGCTTTCGTAGCCCAGTATCCCATATAGATAAAGGTAAGATGCTTCATTTTTGAAGTGCTCAGTATTTAGGTATGAAATTGTTTATCAGGCAGTTAGTTTGTCTATTCAGTAATGAACATGTTCTTAGCTACACTGTAGCCAGGAATCCCATCACTCCTAAATGCAGAGAGCCAGCAGTACGCAACTCTGTAAAAGCCTTTGGGGCAGCTGCACTTGGTTGCGCTCCTTGAGATCTCAAACCTGCATCCCTACTACCTCTTCCTGCCATGCTGAACTGACACCTCCTCGAACAAGCTACCAAGAAAAAAAAAAAAGATTTATCATTTTCCCTTGTACTGACTTATGTTACTGTCTAGCAGGCTTACTGCAGCACATTTACTGAATGACACTTAACCAACAGTAGAGCTGAACATGCACTGCAAAGTCTCATTGCTTAAATAAATTATTCAGGAAATATCACTGGAATTTGTCAAAAGACACAGGTGCAGGGTACCCAATGACCAGCCCCAGTACTACAATTTAATATTGTGCGCTCCACCTCCTCTTACACTTTCCTCACCCACCTCCCTCTCATAGTCCTCTCCAGTTTTCTGATAATACAGCACTAATTCTCTTCCATCCTACAGGCATCTCATCTCCCTGTATACTCACACACTTAGCTTTGAAACTGTAGCAACCATTTATAGTGATAGGACTAAATCTACTACATACATATATAAAAACTAGCAGTTCCCACAATCTGGGGAAGAAGAAAATGCATAGGTAAGAAATTCACCTTCATACCAGTTTTTGCAGACTATGGAGAGAGGCTATTGTTGTCAGGAAAGCACATCCAGACTTTATTTCTCTTATAGCCTCTTCTACTTTGCATGTGCCCAATGAATAACAAGTTCCCACTTATTTCTTTATTTTACTGTGCAGAGAGATGAGTGTTTTACCTCAAATACTTGTAATTTCTTCCACTCCATGCCACATCAGAACCCGCAAGAGGGTTAGCAAGGTCTCCCCAGCCTTTTTTCCTACCTCCCCTTTCTGCTCAGTACCACGTCAAGTTTTTCTAGGGAAAGCCTTCTATTTTTATACTATACAGTTACATATGATATGAAGAATGATGCATTTTGGGCAAAATTTTCAAATGTGACTATCCAAATATTTCATTCCCTAGGACAAAGAACTCAGTTTTTCATGATACCGAGCATGTGCACATCCCGCTGACATACACGGACGTTTAACTTCAAATTTAGACACACACTTCAAGCATCAATGGACACCTGTGGCAATGGTATGTCATGTTACTTTTAAAATGTCTTATGAAACAATGTTGCAATATGTCCCAAATTGCCATTTCACTAGATATGGTTGGATACTATAAGTACTTTTAAAATAATAATAGAAATTAAATTAGAAACCATATGCATAAAGTGTGTTTCTAAAATAAATTACAATAATCCTTGATTTTTTAACAAGCCTAGAACTCTCAACTTAGTGCAGCTTGAGACTTACTCCTTCTGTGCAAAAGAAGAAAACTTAAGTAGGAATCCCGTAGAAAAAACAGACCTCTTGGCACAGTGTCAGAAGGTCACAGGCAATGAGGAAAAAAACACCCTTCAAGAAAGGCTTTATTTGCCCAGTTTGATTCTTTCTGTCAGAGCCTGTCTCCTCTCTAAATAGGGTCAACACTCTGAAAGGTACATCTACTTCCAAAATCTAAGAATCTCGGACATATGCAAATACCTCTTAAACAGATTCAGAGGTTTTGTTACTTTTTTTTATTATTATTATTTTGCTGTTCTGAAAAGAACAAAACCTTACAGTTTGAGATGACACTGACAGGGATATTCAGAGAGGAAGAGCTGCAGTGTTCCAGCAGGCTCTCACCATACAATCACACAAGGCTTCCTGACTTCTGCAGTTTCACAGTTGCCTTGAACCTGTCATTTAGGGAAGAAGCTGCAGGTACTTGTCTTCCATGTACAAAACCCCTGTTGTTTTCTTGTGATCATCTCCTGCTTACCTTTCTGTCTCTTCCTCTCTTTCTATAGAGGCTGTTTCCAGTAGGCTTGTTACTACATAGGCTGATCAGGTTCTTAGAGATAAAAACCCGTTGGATAAAAACAATATAAAGAATCTTTTTGGCTGAGTGTCAGGGAAATGTGAATAAGTAGATTTTGTCAATATGCAAGGTCATGTGAAAGCTCACATTAGTTGGGAAGATCTAAGGTGGCAAGATCAGGATGGTACAGGTAAAAATAAGGCTCACAATGTTCCCTATGGCACAGTTGCTCAGCAATCTGGTATCAGGTCGTGAGTTTGTGAGGTATCAAGCCTGAAGTTTAACAGAAATATCAACTACTTTGTTGATGACCCCAAGCACAGGGAGTTGCTCATACTTATACCTGACTTAGCGGATTGCTTTCAGAAGAATTAGTTCCCTTATCTGGACATAAAGCCCTGAATCCCACAGACCTTAATCCCATATATCCTAATGATACAAATTTATAAATCGGAAAGTGGAGTCTGGCAAGAGCTGTCAGATCTGTCTGGCCCATTCCACCTACTGTTGCATTTTGTCTTCCCCTGATAACTACTCCTGCACAAACACTCATAAAAATCAGGTGGTTTAAATACTATAGTAGCCTGCATTGCTTTTGGTGGCACAGCATTACTACTATCTCTTGTAAACTTTTGCTATCTCTTGCACAGGCATTTTAACAGAGAAAAATAGTCAGAAACTAACATAAGTGAATGCTTTAATATTCCATTTCATTTTAGCATACCCTTTTTTCTGAGAGATTTTCTGTGATTCATTCCTATTTTCAATCACTAACTTGTTTTATACAGAACAACTGTTCTTTAATCTCATAAAAATTTGGTGGTTGATCAGCCTTGTTTAGGGTCAGGGCCACAGGAATGCTGGCTAGACTGCAAATGGTTTTACAAGGTACCCAATAGTGTCTAGGCATGCAGCTTCTGTGGACAAGAACCAACTTGCTAATTTTGCCTTAAGTTCACAGCATCTTCATCCGAACCACAGAAAAAGTCAAAGTACACAAAAAAGCCACCTTCTAAGACTGGCGTTAAAAAAATTATTTAGAATCTTTTAGCTGAGTATTTAGATGGACAGCTGTTGTCTGGACAGTTTGGTTTTGCATATTCTGTGATCTTTTTCCAGTATGAATATTTTCTTAAAAAGTAAGACTTTGTGTGAACATATCATTAACATTTCCTGTATGTTTTGATTGACAGCTAATATACTGTTGTTATTGCAGGGACTATTTCATTATACATGCAACTTAACAGATAAGGAATTCAAAATTAATAGATACTGAAATGGGATGTACTGAAACAGGCTGATCAGATAAGAAAAGAAGCTTAAGCAGTTCTACTACTACAGGGATGGTGGCTGTATTAGCCTCAAAGCCTTCTGAGTCTGTTTCACTGCCTCTTAGGAAACAGTGAGACATAAAACTGAGCAGAAGGAATGATGCCATTTTATGGGTCTCCTTGTGTTATAATGGCATAAATGTTTTAAAAATCTAAGTGTGTATGTCTACATGGACTAGACTTCAGAAATTACTTAATTTTCTTGTACAGACTTTAACTTCCTAGAATTTCAGTACAAACTAACCTATATGGAAAATCCACCACTGACACACCACAGTTGTTTTTAACAAAAAGTATATTCTGAGGTTACATTATTTGAGAACCTAGGAACTGACACAAAGATCAGACACATAATCTATTTAGGCCAGCATCCGGCTCCCAAGCCATCCTTAACCCACGCTATTCACTTCCCTCCCGATACCACCAGTGTTTCTACTCTAATGCAGACCCCATGCCGCCACCACCGGTAGAGCGCTCCATGCACAACCACATTCGGTGGTGCCTGAGGTGCCTTGTGGTATAGAACACCTACCTCGCAAGTCATTGCCCCAACCCTGATAACCTCCCACGGGTGGGGGTGAGGTGGGGGAGTGGAGGGGAGGGTGGTGGTTTGTTGGTCCTGAAGCTGGCTGCCTGAAGAGCTGGCATATTTGGCCTGAATTACTTCTTGCGGCAGAAAGCCCAGCAACTGGTAAGATCTGTAGCATGCCTTTGATCTTTAATGACCCCAGACATCCCTTCCCCAGAGAGAGCTTAGAAGACTGTCCCAAAATTATCAGAGCCCATTAGTTCCCAGGACATTGAATAAGCTGGCAGGAATGCATAGGATGGGTCCTTCTTGAATCTACATAAGGAAAAGCTTAGATGCTTGCCTTTGGATACCTTGTCAGAAGATACCTAGTCCTAGACATGCAAAAAATACCCCAAATACACAGAGTTTATTGAGGACAAAAGAACTTTGTCCTCATGTTTAGGCCATTGCCAAAAAATATTCCCTCCCCTCTTTGCAGCAGCTGCCCTCAAGCGCTCCCAAGTGTACAGTGTTTTCTGTCAAACCACCCAAATCCATCATTAGAAACAACTCTCTGTTCTTAGCCCATCCAGGAAATTTTGAAACTTGGCATCTAATCAGGAGGTAGATATATGCTGTCAGAGGCTGGTGGTAAAGAATTAGTTTTTGATAGGTAATGCCAGCAGAAACTTAGCTGGCTATTGTCTCCTTAAAATAATAGAAGTAACAGTGCTCCTCTAATAGCAAAGAAAGTCCAGTGTGACTCAATGGATTCCCACAGCATTTTACTATTTTACTTTTCTCGGGAATGGCAAATGGATGGGCCTGGCTGACAGCAAGTCCTTGCAAATGTGGTGTTTTACATGCTGCCAGGATGCAGCTGGGACAAACCCGATGTGGACCACATCTGACATACTCACAGACTGGATTAGCAACTGCCTGGCACAGACAGGAGATGGATCTGCATGTGCTACATGAACCTGTGCTCCATCTTGCTTCTCTGCTACACAATGGCATTGCAGGCCAGAGCTGGGAGACGGAGGTGCTGGCCATCGAAGCAGTTGCCCTTTTTCCTTACCAGGCCCTCTTGTGCCTGGCTGCTGTGGAAATTTAGGCCACTTGAGAATTACAGATTCTGTTCTGCAGGCATTGTTCAGTCAGCAATGTCAGAGAAGTTTCTCCAGGCACAGAGAAACATGTCTCAGAAAGCTGACAGACAGACGTGGGTGCTGTAGCCGTGCTGGTTATATCTGCAGGTGGCTCTTTTCGCTTAGCATTGTTTGAACAAGATGCTTTTGGCTGCACTGGTGCTCCTGTACATAACCTTTCCAAGTGACAACCCGGCACAGGTTTCCTCTTTGGTCCTTAGAGATGTTCCTTCCAGGAGTTATGCCAAGAGTGGAACGGGCAGTCTGAAAGCATCCCTGTTCCCTTGTCTCTGGAGAGACACAGCATCTCTCCAGGGCGCATGGGTGTAGCGTGAGCTGCAGGGTGCTGGTTCTGCTCTGCTGCCCTGCAAGATGTGTGCTGGCAGCCTGGGGCTACCCCCAGCAGAGACTCGTCTAAACTGCCTGAGGATGCACAACCAGAAGATCTGGTAAGGACAGATGAGTCCGAATGGTCTACAATGATTCAAAGGTTAACAGCTTTCTTGGGAAACAATCAGGAAATAGAAAACTATTTTGCCATTGTTAAATGATTAGTATGCACCCACATTTTTAATACTGCATACAACTCTAAGCACCTCATGCTGCAAATGACGTTCTGCAGAAATAGAAAAGGCACAGATACGGCTTCGCAAAGGTAAGGAACAGCTACTCCTCAAGAAGTTAAATAAATAGGCAAGGACTCTTCATTCTGAAAAAAAGATGACAGGCTAAAAAATTATCTAAATGTATGGAATCATGAATAGGGCTAAGGTAATGAAAAGAAAGCTAATATTTACTGTTTCTCCTAATACAACTAGCATACCATAATGAAACTATCAAGCAACAAACAAAGAGGAGAAAGTACATTTTCACACCACAGGTAATTAAACTGTGGAACTGTTAAGAGGCTGGAACTATAAACAGATTCATTTAATTTATTCAATTAGAAAAAAATTATGAGGAAACTAAAATCCATGCATGGCTATTACTATGATACGCATAAAACTTCTGGATTAGGAAGTTCCTAAATGTCAGATTACTGGAAATTGGGAGAATACCACCCTGTACTTGCCCAACTCCTGTCCCCTCCTGGAGCTGCCCCAACTCCAGTGTTTTCCCAGACATCAGCTACTGGTCATTCACTGCCAGAAATAAGACAATTGGGTGCATGGACTTCTGGCTACAGGTGGGCCATATGGCATTTGCATTGTGACATTGCACCTCAGTGCTCTGGTTCACCAAGAAGATGGCCAAATAAATCTCCCCAGACGTGTTTGGACTTTACTGGGCCATCTGTTTAGATCCAGCAAGCTGGAAAAGATTTTGGGTTCTGTGGTTTCTCCACAGCCAGTAAGGTAATTCCTGTGTTATCAGCTGTATCTTTGGTGCTGAACAGGTCCTGAGGCTGATACTGGCCCTAAACCAGATTAACACTTAAATCCATGAATCCAGACATCTTAATCAAGGAGGAACTTCTTCTTCTTTTTTTTTTTTTAACAGAAATCCTGCTTGTTTGTTTCTGTCCTACCACATTCATTGAGGTGGGTTAACATTTTTTGGTTTTTTTCAACTAATTTTACTAGTTCTAGGGAAATACTGATAGATCGTTAATTGCAGAGCTCCTCCTGCAACCTGTTTTTAACTTAGGTACATTTGCTCTACTTTTCTAGCATAGTAACTAATTTTAATGAGAGTGCCTATTTTTGTCAACAGTTCAGCTGCTACATTCTTAAACACTTTCTGAATCTTAGATACACACCATCTGGTCTTAGAGACTTGTTACTCTTTCATTTATCCGTTTGCTTCCGCATCTGTTCTTCTGACATGTCGATCTCTCATGGAGCTTCATTTTTATTACCTGAAAATACTGAGACACCATGACTCATTGCCACCTGAGCAGTAAGCTACCTAATTATTTTTGGTAATTATCAGGTCAGCCTATACACACTAACAACTACTTAGTTTGTATTCAAATTCAGGATAGAAACCTAAACCAAAGCAGCACCAGCCAGCATTCAGTTAGTTCATTTGGTATCTCTTGCCAATGAAAAATTTTCGTTTTGCTGTAGAATTCTGGTTAATTTTAAGCAAAGAGAGGGATATGGTATTGGTTTTGGGTTTTTTTTACTACCTCTGAACTCCCCCAATAACATGTCCATAAGTAGAATTAAAAGGATCAGCGCTAAAGACAACCAGAAACAGAGATAGCTAAAATGACTTTTTTCTTGGTTTCTGTTTTGGGTTTTTTTGCCTTGGAGGTAATTTGAGATCTTTGAAAATAATTTTGTGTATTATTTTTACTGTAGTCACAGATAAACAATAGATATTAATACAAACATATTTATGCTATTGCAAGGTATATTGATCTGTAGCTGCTGTAGTTGGTTTCTGCATGCTAATGATCCTTTCCCTATTACTTAAATCCTGAGTTGCAAAGGCTAGACTATAAGAATGACTTTTCAGAAGATTTTGTAGAATCTTGGAAGACTTTTGTCCCTTCCCTAGGAAAATGTGGTACAGATTTAGGTATGTTTATATTTCATAACTAAACATTGAAGATCTGGAATTATCTTAAGGTCCAAAGAAACTGATCAAAATTCAGTGAAATTGATGTAACAACTTCTATTGATTTACAGAAAGTCCCTAAAAGGTCTTGCTTAAAACAGGTCCTAAAGGAAGAATGAAATAGATTTTTTTTTTCATAAATAATAAAGAAATATAGTTTGATAAAGAGAATCTGTACTGGATGAATTTCATTTAAAAATCAGCTAATGATAGAAAAAGTAATTATTTCAACTAAAGAAGACATATGGTTCTCCGTTTATGGAAAGATCTTTCCTGCTACTTTATTACTAGGAATAGTACACAAAATCATACACAAGATGGCTACCAATTTGTAAAGAATTACATTTAATTGACAGATAACAGCATATTTTATTTTCATGTTGTTTATTTTCTCCAGGTCCCTGATCTTCACTGAGCTACATTACGAAAACCCAGGAGACATGCAGGACATAACAGAAAATACTAATTGGGACTTTTGATAGACAAAAGCCTTTTAAATTCTCACTGGGCCCTTAGTGAGCAAAAACCCCACAACATCATCTGCAATCAAAACTGAATCCACTTCAGTGGCTTTATTCAATGCTCCGTTATAAAACTGATAATAAAGAAGGTAAGATGCCTGTTTTATCCTAAGTGATGTGTTGTATCAAGATTAGTCAAATTTCAGAGAAAAATGGTTTGGGTCCTGAATGTAAAAAAAAAAGTCTTATTGTCTCTACCCTAAGTAATTCCTCTGTGTCCTCTGGTTTAATTCTCACATGGTCCTATGACTCTCTTTAGAAATATATTAATTTCATAAGTTCATGCATATTGCAGTTAATTTCTTTAGAGTCACCCTACTGAATAGATCTTAGTCTTTTCCCTTTTTAGAAAGCTTTTTAAAGACAATCTTTAAGTGATTTCTCTCTCCAAATTACTATCCAGGGTACTTGCACTTCTGGAAAGCAGCATCAGAATTTTGAATATAGAGGAAAATCAAAGTTCACTGCAGAAATTGTCCCATATGGAGAGAAAAAAGGCTAAGGCAGGGTAGGGCACCTGCCCTGTGTCCTTACAAAACAGAAATGTTCTTTGACACTTCAGCTACTGGCAGCAATAACACAGAAAAACTGCAAGATAGTCAAAAGCCTAACTTCAGCATCTTGGGAGTTTGTGTAGTTCTTATCTGCCCATTTAAGTTACATGGAGTCCCTAAACAGTTTCTTCCAAGGAAATCTGTACAGGTAACGAAGCACAAAAGTAGCAATCTTCATTACCTTCCTACTGTATTTACATGAAAAAACTACCAACTCATCTCCCTGGTGAAGAGATCACACCATCATCAGAAGTAACAGCTGAGGCACAGATGTATGTCAAAAACAAAAGAAAATTATAAAATATATATCACAAGCTAAGCCTTCAAGTAGTGAGTCCTGTTAAGGTTCAACTTTCTTATATCCTGAGAACATAGCTAATGCAGGAGACAAATACCGATGCATCATGGTGTACATAGATTTTTCTTACTCTGTGTAACTGGCTAACAGAAAAGTGATGTTATTTAATAGATAAAATGTTCTCACATTGACAGATTGTGTCAAAACCTATGCTACTAGCCCTGCTATGTAGAAGCACCAAGGCCAGGGGCACTACTGTCTCTAGACAAATGCACTGAACAGGTTGTTTAGAAAAAAGAAGGGTAACACACAATTAAGGATTTGAAAGTACATTGTGTAAGTGCACCATTGTGAAACTCTGCTTGCTGGGTGTGATGGGTGTTATGCTCCTTCTTCCTCCTGCCTCCCATAGGTCTGATCTGGAGCAATATGTTATGTGACAGCTCATGTGAAGAATGCTTGGGAGTTGAAGCTCAGGCTGCAGTGCTATCCTTTCTTTCAGCACTGCTGGTCTCCCTATCAGTCCCTGCTGAAGGACAAGAGAGTGGCCACCAAGAAGTAAGTAGGTTTCTTCCAGGATTTAAGCTACTACAGGCTGCAATGAACTGGCTTTATGAAAGAGCCAACCAGCTGGCCACCGCATGTAGCCACAGCACTCGGTTCACAAGACAACAGCCTCTTTCTCTTGTCAGCCAGATTCTGACCTTTTATTCCAAGCTATGGAAATGAATTGTTTGGTTCGTTGGCCTCCCACAACCATCTCCCAAGAACAGTTAAAATTACGCAATTCCCATGCTGTCAATTGACATAATATTATCATGTGTTAGCTGGTATTTCTCCAAAGGCATGACTCTCAGTGAGTCTCAAACACCTGAGAATATCAGGTTTTATTTCTCAATATACATTTCTTTAGCCCTCACATTTGGGAAAAAAACAACTTGAAAATATAAACCTAGGTATTACAAGAGTAAACAGAAACAACTCAAAAGCTTATCCTTTACAAAATAATGACTTTTTAAGCCAATCTCAATGATTTTTTTTTTTAATGTTTTGCTTATCATTTGGCATTCTCAAGTTCCTTTTTTTTCCCCCACAGTTATATACATACTTGTCACAGTTTCCTTAAGTTGGTTAGATTTAAACAAATACTATTACTAAAGTAATCCCCCAAATAAGTAAAACATGTATCTGTGCAACAGTTGCATGTATTCCACATTATATGATCTGCATAATTCCTTTATGTTAGAGATAGGTGTGTATACACACACAAATACATATAGTATATACATACACTAATGCAAACAAAAAATTGCTAGAGTGATAATAGGTTGCTCTCATGGTTTAAGTCCAGCCAGCAATAAAGCACCACAAGGCCACTTCCTCACTCCTCAACCCCCTGGTGGGATGGGCAGAAGAAAATATAACAAAAGGTTAATGAGTCCAGACAAGGACAGGGAGGAATCATTCACCACTTACGGTCACAGGCAAAAAGCAGACTCAACTTGGGGGAAAAAAAAAATCAATGTAATTTGTTACCAATCAAATCAGAGCAGGATAATGAGAAATAAAACCATATCTTAAAACACTTTCCCCCCACCCCTCCCCCCTTCCCAGCTCAACTCCACTCCTGAATTCTCCACCTCCTCC
>JAOBAS010000007.1:6771149-6796045 GCA_025311575.1 Elanoides forficatus | reverse complement strand
GCTACTGTCGCACTACCAAAACCCCGCCACACACACCCAAAACGGTTGCACAGTTAGGTATTAAAAACACAGAACGTTCCAGAATTCAATCAACTGACTTATATCTGACCGTGTAAAATATCTGCCATATGATACAGTGCATGCCAAGATGTACACGTGATGAATACTGCTTTTTCAAGGGCCCCCTATCTCTTTCAGCACAAATGTTCTGTCAAAGAACAGCTACTTAATGTCTTCTCTTATTCTCCTTCTTGGCATGTGGTTCTAGTCTTATTTACCAGATACTATTAAAAAATCCTGTTCTGAAGGATTACTTCCTTTCTCATTGGCAATTATAAAGTTAGTATCATTACATTATGTCATAGTATTTCAAAGATATTAATGTGCTTGTTTTCACAGAGTATTTATAAGGTAAGATGGAATCAGTATACACTGTGAGTGAATGGGAGAACTGAAACTTGGAAAATTTAAAGTCGAAAGTATTTGTGTGGGAATTTGGGGTTTCCAACATAAGATAGCTCCTGATTTTGAGGTTCCAGAGTTACTGCACATTCTAGATTCCTTTGGAGTCTTCAGATGCAGATATGAATTATCCTCAGCACTTCTATAAAGCAGACCGCAACATAAGGTACCAAGAAATCGTGAGATATAAGAGATTACCAGGGATATATTTGGTTTAAAAAATTGCCTACCATATTTTCCTACAGGAACTGTGTGTCACGGTGGAGAGGGGGATCCAGTTCTTTGTGGGAACATTCAACTATTAACTGTCAGACCAATTCTTCTCTATACATGCCCACCCCTCCTTAATTTATGACATGGCTTCCAAGTACTGCAACATAAGAGGTAAGGTCCTTGAGGCAACAGAAGGTCGCCATCACCAGATTATCCTGGATTACTGCCTACTCTACACACAGAATGAAAAAAAAAATCTGTGAGGAAAAACAACAGAACCAAAATAGTCTCCTAAATGACTACTGATACTTCAGACAATAGTCCAAATCTGTTTCTTGCTAATGCTAAAACAAAAACCCACCAAGCAAATGAAAATGGACAGCCTAAAGCAGACACTTGACATAGAACATAGCTCTTCCTGAAGAGTCAGTAAATGATTAAAACAGGATCTTGTAATTAAAGGGGTAAACTTAATAATAATAATAAATGTTATCATTCCCTGCAATGCTATATTACATATAAATAGACAACCATACAGAGCAGGAGTATAGAAAAGAAAAGCTTATGTGTGTACGCACACACACACACACACAACTAGCAGGGCTTGCATCTCTTTACTGGCTCTTTTTTCATTCATGTTAAGTGTTTTATTATGTTCTATTGTCCTTTCTTTTCCCTTCCTCTTCTGCCTCTCTAGATGATTTCTGCCTGAAGCCTTCTTAACCTAGCAAGCAAGAGACACTTTGTCAAGATAGCAAGAACAGAGAACAGGTGATAGAAAACAAACAGAAGAAAATGAATCTACAGAAATAGTACAGTTTGGATACAGCACATTTAAAACTGTTAGCTCTCTCAGCTTGATCTTTTCTTTGGGATGATCTTTGCTTATGCATATAATCTTTTCTGACCATACCTACTCTAAAAGTCTTGATCCTAATGTGATTCAAGTTAACTGACTACAGATGGCAAATGCTAATATAGACATTACACTACCAAGTAAGAGGAAAATGCCTTCCTAAAATGTTTTTGAGTTTTCCTTTAACTTGTTTCCCTTGCTATATTAGATCAAACACTGATTTAATAGATACATATGATAATATTAGAACAATGATTTTTTTTCCTTGCATAATTTAATGGGGTTCCCAATTCTCTACTTTTTCCAAGTTCTGTATAAAATATGCCTTGTTAAGCAAAAAATTCCACATATGTAACGCAAGAAGTTAGTCTGAATGGACATGTGCAGTATACTATAATGTGGGACAATGATTTAGATTTGAAATATACATTCCTAATCTATATAACAAGGTTAGTCTACTGTTAGCTTTTTCAATAAACAAGTTAAAATTACTTTTTCCTCTTGTAACGATACTGGGCCTATCATCTTCTCCTACATGAAAGGTATACACAGAGCTGGAGCTGTATAAAAAAACCACAAATACATACATAAGTAAATAAATTAAAATCAGGCAAGACAAGGCTGAGGATATGAAGTTCCAGGACTGGCAACAGTACTGAAGAAGAAGCTGAGAAAAACTCTCACTGACTTCAACAAGATCTGGATCTAGTCTTTGGCCTACACTATGCAAGTAAGTAAACATAAATTATACAATATTAAGTACACAGTACAATATCTGTCATAACTATACTTATGCTACCAGTTTGAGTTATTGAACAAATACGGGATCTGATACTGTACAAAGCCCTCAGGCTCATCTTTCACCAGCAACAGTGAGAATTTTGCCTGAATAAGGTACCCAGGCTCAAAATTAGTACTGCTAACTCTAACTGTATGTCACATCAGTGTTCTTCTGTCAGATGTTATGCAATAGTAATCTGTGACACAGCACATTTCTAGCTATCATGAGTTCCCTGAAAACCTTGAACATGGAAAGGAAGCACTTAAAAGGCACAGGGCAAACAATGAGTCCACAGTGTGTTACAGATTTTGCTTCTTCAGCTGTCTGGTTTGAAAGTTATCCTGTGATTTACCAGAGACAACAAAGATTTTCAGTTTTCAGACGTTTCTTACTGACAACAAACCCATGGTGATGCCAGAAAAGGAGGATTCACATAAATTCACATGGTTTTATACGTTTACCAGAGTCCTTAAATAGAAATCTGACATCACTACTGTCAGTGGTTATTGACATCAGAAATCAAGGTTACTTTATAATTAGATATTTTTTGTTCTCTTTTATAAAAATACATTAAATCTGTTTATTAAAAACCTTGTTTCTAAATTCTGCTTTTAATATGAACACTAATTGTCTATATAAAAACACCTTTTAAAAATTCAATAAAATGTTGTGATATTTAAATTACTGTACATCTCCTATCTCTTTTCTTACCCACCTTAGAGAAATGACAACCTCTGAAGCAGTCAACATCTTTGCATTAAGGGAAGGTATATATGCAATTTTGCATAGTAGGAAAAAATATCAAGCTTTCTGACACATTCTCTGCAAGCATTTCAAATATAGTAAGTTAAGAAACAAAATCTCAGCCCTTGCCCTCTTGAGTGTTAATAAAATTCCATCTGGTCACTTAGGAGCTGTGCCAACGTTACCACACAAAGAGCCTTTGAGCTGTATGAATGTTCAAGAGTCATTTGACAGCTTTCTTATTTACCTTTTTTTTTTTTTTTTTGTCAAATACACACCTAATAGTGTACAGATGGCTAGGTTCTAACAAGTTTACTTGCATGTAAACTTGAAACTAACCTTGAAAGTAAACTGCTGAGGTTTTGCTTTGGGTTGTTGCTTGGGTTTATATTTTTTTTCTAACATTTAGGATTGTTCAGTCTACTGCTGCTCCAAGTTCCTTATTAGGCAAATACAAAGTGAAAGTGAAAACCTGGTGCATAGCTGTTCTACAACTGCAAACATAGTAAGAATCTGCTCAGCCTGCTCAGGGCCAATGGAATGGGAGTAGGTACGGGGAGTTAAAGTGACAGTAGACAGCAAGTTAAGGAAATGTTCAGTGACAAAAATCTTCACAGGGGAAACAAATTTCAAGAACCACTCTGAGCAATGAGAGAGATTTCAGCAACAGATGGGTACTACGCTCAGTATATATTAAGTATGTATCTTTTAGTGCCAAATTCAGTTATAGATTTATTCTCTAGTCACTGTGCTAACATATGTGTATTTAATAGAAAAAAAAAATTCCACTCTGTAATTTATATGCAAATTTGCCTTGGAAAACCAAAATTGGTTTGCCAAAAGCCCACCCCCAATTAAAAAAAACGTTCTGAGCAACCTGATCTAAATTCAAAGTTAGCCCAGCTTGGCACAGGAGGCTGTATTAGATGACCTCTGATGTCCCTAATGATTTAATTTTTTCCTGTGATGCTATGAGTCTATCTGATAAGTTTGTATACATCATAAACACATAGCACTGAATTGCTTGGCCTGGTCTATAGCCTTCAACACAAAACGGGTACTAAAACAATCATAGTAAGAGCCAAATTGTCAGGGAGGATTCACAACATTGCAAGACTGGCAGAGGTAATCTAGGTGATCCATTTCTGCACTGTATTGAGTCAAAAGAGACAGGTAAAACAACACTGAATGCTCCACCAGACTCTCAGCTAGAAGACCAATTGTCTGGGATGCGAGAAATACACAGTGAGACAAAAATGCCATTTTAGTTATAAGAAGTGGTTTAGTAACACTCCCTCCTAATTCCTGTCCCTTGACACCTTTTAATACTTTTGATACTTGAATCAAGTATAAAATCTGTAAATTAATGGGATTAATTTATATCTTAAATCTCTGTAGGATAAACAGAAGACAGATAAGGGCTTGATTCTGTCACTACTTATCTGTGAGCAACTTTTTCATTCTTACTGGAGTATTTTAGTAAGTGGTCTTCCATGTGTACATAAACACTTGGAGGTCTGAACATGTAATGAGATACTAAAGGGAATAAAACTGTAAAAATATAGACTATTTTTATTGTTGTTTTAATTAATTTGTGGGCAATTCAACAAAATGGAGTTTTTGGAAAGGATTTGAATAGAAAGATCTCTGCTTTGACATTCTCTTTCAAATCTTGGCTGTGGACTTAATTAAAACTAGTGACTCCAATCTTCAAAGCCATAATGTGTATGATTAGGACCCAAAGAGCAGTCTACTACAGAAAATAAAAGAGGCCTGAGCAGTGGAAAAAATAGCAACTAATCTAGGAAAAGCTGTGAAGCTTTAAGGAAAGGCTATAAAAGACCTAATAACAGAACATAACAATGTTTCCACATGTTCTATAATTACTCGCTTAGTGCTACATTTTTAAAGGTATCTTGGCAGATTAAATGAAGTTGTCATTGAAAATTAACAATTTATGTAATCTGCTTTTGTACTCCTGTTTATCAGTTAATAACTTTTCTGTTTTGCTACTGTCTTTTTGCATGTGATTATGGGATACAAATTGTTGTACCTGCCTGCAAATGTATACCATTCTAGAAGCAAGTCTGGACCTTGAGCATCTTTCTGAATGGTAAGCCCTTTAAAAACTCTTAAAATACAGAGACTTGAATTTTCCAGTCCTTTTCCAAGCTAAGAAATTGTTTCGTTTGCTGGATCTTCAAGCAGTTAGTTTTAAATTCAAGGTTGATCAGAGCACTCTTAGCAACCCATTTTCTCCTGGTCCAGCTATTGACTTGAGTTTCTCTGTAGCAGTTGCTACCATGGCATCCTGTGCTGATATAGTTCCCTTAGCACGTTAGGTCTGTGAGAAACTTCTGATGCCTGACACAGAACATAACACCAGACACTGAAAGACTGAGGGCTTGCACAACACACTTCAATGAAACCTCAGCAAGGAGAGTAAATATTTACCCTGCTATAATTATAAACATCAGTTTGTATTCTGTTCTTATACATTTTATAGAGAGATATAAATATAATATAATACAGCTATCACTGGTAAAATAAAGCTTAAAACCAAATGAAAAAAAAGTCATAAATGAAATCAGCTTAGCTGTCCCTAATTAAAAAGATGCAAGACATTCTGTTATGCAACAACATTCCTGCAAGTTCCATTTTCCTTCTTGACAACAAGATACATATCCTAAACCAGCTGATCTACTACACTTGTTCCCACAGTTATCTTTTTATGGAAGCATGCAGTTTTCCCCCAATTTTCTATCCCAGCAGAAGGTTGAGACTTGAAGCGTCTGCATCTTGTCAGACTGGGAGACTTCACAATGATGTCCCAAAGGGCACACAGTCCTTAGATTTGAAGTCTTAACAGTGGTTTATGCTGTTCTCCAGAGAACTTTCAAAATTTGCTTTTAATTTGTTTTTATTTAATTTCCCTCCAAATTTAAAAAAAAAAATTACCTACTTTTAATTACAAGCTACATGATAATTACAAAATATGCATGAAGGTTTCAGCCCTGAAAATATACTGTTTGAATTTGATGAGTGTGTGCAAACAACTACATAATAGAAGTGACCTGCCAATTGTGCTATTGTTTGGTTTTCAGTGAAAGTTTGTTGGAAAGAGACTGATTGCAAATCTAATACGTGACTCTAAGCCCCATTATTTACAATTGTCTTACAATTTAAAATTCGTATGATGGTAAGTACTTGTTTGCCTGTATTCTCCTCCTACTAAGGTTACTCTCGGCAAAACATTTTTGTCCCAAGGAGGGAAGGGAGGGAAAGACTGTCACATAAGAATGTGCCTTTCCCCCTGAAAACACAATTGTTAAAACCTGTTATTAAAAAATTTCTTTTAACCACAGAAGGGCTGATAGAAGTGTGACAGTCTCCCCATGCCTTGGAAAAAAAGGCTTTTAATATTTTCTAATGCCAATGAAGGATACAAAAGAAAATGTCAATCCTGGAAAGCACTGCTTCTTGGCTGGTGAGATTGTCTGATGCCACTAGCTCTTCAATTTAGCAGTTTAGCACAAATTACTAAAATGGCCCCAAATCAACAATATGCACTTTGTAGGCAGATTGTGGTGCCCACATATTGTAAATTGAAGACTGAGTTGTCAGTATCATTTGTCTATAAGCTTTTAAGGCCAAAATGTACTCTAGAGTTTGTTTCTAAAGGTATTGTGTACTGCCTTAAACCTGCTGTTACTAAGGTTAGCAGACATCTGTGGTCAATCCCTCTAGTGATAAATATTTGTCTATTAATGCAGTTATTTGTTCTCACTTAAGAATGCATAGGATGTAGAGCATCAATAAAAACACTGCAGTGATAGGATCAGCTCAGATGCTCTCTGAAGGAAAAGGATTCAAGTGAGTTTTCATGTAAGACTGACATAAACCTACATAATCAGATGGCAGAATAAAAATGGTGCACAACACACTTAATATAACCCTATTTTAAAGAAAGATTTCCACAAAACCCACTAGTATTCTACATGACTGCTGCAGTTATAAGTGATCATTAACCTCTGCACAGCATTTAAGAGCTTTATTTAGTAAAAATTACACTACAGTGACAGTGCAGTAAACATGGTACTGATGTTCTGAGGCAGCATATTACAGTATGTATGCACAGCTGGGTAAATCATAATCCAAATGTTATAGGCCTCAAGTATTACTTCAAATCACTACAATGAACATTTGAATGAATGAGAAGATACAATATGTATCCAATGAATATATGTTTTTGGAGAGAAAAAATCTGACAGTGCAAATCAGGGGGAAAAAATCTCCAAAAGAAAAGGCTACTTTATATGTCTTAAATCTCATGACTCTTAACTAAACTATTAATCCCCCATTTTGCAATCACCTGTGTTTGGACAACATCCCAAAACCAAGTGAAATGCTCCCAAGACATATGTATTTATAGGAAGCTCAATAAAAAAAGCAACCAAGTTTGAGGTTTTTTGTTTTGCTTTGGTTTTTTTTTTTCAAAAAGAAATATGTTTTTAAAGGACAAAAGATTTCTGCAAAATGCCACTTGTTGCATTAAATCACAAGTCATTCGTTTCCCCTACAAGCAGGATCTGAGTGTTTTGCAAAGTGGAGGAGTGCTTTGCTTTCACTGCTTAATAACCATCTCTCAGACTAAGTAAAGAGTCATATTGACAGAAGCTGAAAGGAGTCAGGCTCTGCATACAATCTGCAGGTCTCAAGAATGAAGGGTAGAGCTAATAGCAGATGGGGAGGACAAACAAGTCCTTGGGATGTGTTTCACAAGGGATGCAAGGTTCTGTGGCAACTGGATACAGTTGCAAATGTTATGGCCCCCAAATAAGAATGTCCACTGTACTCTCAAAGACTTTCATCCCTCTGATGACCAAGCAGATCTTGACTGACCCTTAAATCACAAGGGAGAAAAAAAAAAAAATCAGGTTTATACACAGAGATTACTCTAGGAAGCCTACCTCCCATGGTCCCATTCACCTGTCACCAAATTCTGGATAAATTTAAAGTTTTTTCCTTTGAAGTTCCACATATATTCAGCTTAAGCCCAAATCCAGAACTCTCCTAGTCCCCTCAGGCAGCTTAATAACCAAATTCATGTATTAGCCTTATCAAGATCTCAGAGGGAGCAACTCTTCTTGGCCCTTTGAATGTGCCCCATACACACAGGCAACACAGGAATTCTTGGAGAAAGGCATTAGCGTCCAACAGAAAGTAGATGGCAAAAACATGAAAGTGCCTTTTGCACATTAGCCTAAACATGAAAATAAACCAAATGCTATCCTCTACCTGAAAGGATTTAAACACAGTTTCCCAGAAACATACTCAAATCAGATTTTTATATTTTTCATGTGAGGACTGAAATACCTTCTACCTCTTCTGTTGAGATGTATTTTATATTAAGCAGTCATTGCATAAACCAAATGAGTCACAGGAAAAAGTGCTGGAACTAAACACCTCCACCTTTTAAAAAAACATGCCTTGACTAATAGGCTATGAACGCATACCACTATTAAGCCTTGTTTTCTGGTCTGAGGCCACAGCTTCAATTTCAGGCAGAGAAAAATCCTGGACTATTCTCTTTCCTGCATAAACATGTGACTACCCAAGGAAGGTGAAGGTGGTAATCCAGTTAGGCCTCTTCCTCCATTCACATTTGAAAAGAAGGAGGAATGAAGGTTCAGACTTTCCTAGAAAAGTTGCAGGCCTCCACCTCTAAGAAATAATTCCAGGCCCTGGGCTTAAGGCAGGAACTGTGCTGATCAGAAAATGGTATGCATATTAATTATGGGTGGTTTCCCACTGAGCTCAGTAGCTGATCCTACTCTGAACTCTCCAGACACTGTAGAGAGCCAAAACTCCTGGCTCAGGTTTCTGAATGCCACACTGGGAACCAGCACCTAAAATACAGAGCATATGTGTAATGCAATCTGTCCCTAACCACGCATCTACAGAGAAACTTCCACTGCAGTAAGCCAGTAAGTATTTCAGGATATTCATGTTATTTATTTTATGCCACTTTCAATCATTGTCTCAGAGAACGGTATCACTGTTAACTGCAGTTGTGCTGTTACCCTGGTCTATAATGTCAGTAAACTACCCAACATAAACAGACTCTTAGAAGGACTGAGCTACTGATCTACTGCCAGTCCTTTTGCCATTAGGGCTGAAAGATGCAGTCGTACTTCAGAAGGCAGAGACACAGAGAACAGAAGTCAAAATCCAGCATGATTTTCTGAGGCGTGATTTCCTGACCAGCTCCTGCATGTAACAAGGATGCTGCAGCCTTTAGCATAACTGAGTGCACTGCGGAGTTATTTATGGACTGCTTGACAGTCAAGAGACACTAAGAATCTTTGCAACAGTCTGCCAATAGTCTGAAAAACTCCAACAATGTGCCCTAGCCCACCCTCCACTAGCAATCTTGCACCAACATTAAGGAACAGCACTGTTCTCTCTACATCGTATGTTTATAGTGTTTACGCCACAGAAATTCCTCTCAGTCAGCATATATAACTCCCACAGATGCCAGCCACAAAGGGACCACAGTTGAGAAAGAATATCTCCTATTAAAATTTCCAATTATTTTTTTTCTGAAACTTTATTTTCTCAATTATAATTGGTCCCTTGAAAGTGGAAAGAAGGGGAAGTGGAGAAAAGAATAGTTCAGAAGTTGTCATGCGTTACAGGGGGAAAGCTTAGAGATGCATTTAATGGAGTAAATGTGTGGATTATGCACAAGCCAAAAGCTGCTGTCAATTTTAACTACTGTTGATACATTGAGGTTTTAATGAAATGAGGAAAAGACCAGGATGCTTCTGTATCAGCAGGCATAGAACAGTGAAGCTTTATTGCTGGCCATATTCCATTTACTTCCAGAAGCTTCATATAAGAATAAAAATTTTAAAAAGCATTATCAGGTTTAATATCCTTCTTCTCCATTTTATTAACACACAAAAGCCTCATATGGAATGTTATTGAGGTAATATTAATTAATACAGTCAGCAATTGATCCTGAAAGCAATATTTATCAGGGAAATTGCTAATGTTTCAGTTATAAGTACAAGATAAAAAGAAGTCTTTCTCCTTCCTCATGTCCCATTGAAATAGGCAGCTAGGCACAGTCAGTAATAGTTTGGTAACTGTTGGTAATTTCAAATCCCCTATAAATTCAGCAGATGACAGGACATGCACTGCTCCTTCTATATCTCATCTAGATGTCACACCTTCTCAGACTAAGCACTCCCCTATGCTATGTCAGTACTTTCCATGTGTAACCAGAACTGGACTCCTCTAAGGAAAAGATTACGGGAAGGCCCAGAGGGAGAGAACTAACAAACTCTGCTAGCACTGAGTAGTCTAAAATATCCCAGGAAACACGTGTCTGTGCATTGCTACCCTTTTATACTGAAGTTTGTCTTCCCTGTGAGTAGGATCCACTGTGATAATCCCTTGAAAAACAGTGCAGTTATGTCCCACTAGAGAAGTATGAAATGTCTCTGTCAAAAGGAATTATTCTCTGATCTAGTTGAGCAGAAGTTTTGATTGTCCTATTTCAGGTCTACACCATACGTGCTCTAGAGGGATAAAAATAGTGGCAGATGCTACTAAATAACCCTGCTAGTGTAGACTCATCTATCTTGGAAAAGCTTCCTTTTGCTCCAGGTTGCTAAAAATTTATTACTGAAGCTGGGGGAAAAAAAAAAAATAATAATACACAAGTAAAAGCACAATGTGTCGGGATAAATGAACCTAATCTAGGTAGGGGTTTTTACCTCTATAGTGAAGTCAGATATGGGCCATGACAGACAGATTGTGGCTATGACTAAACTGGGGGACTTGGGAGAGCTTCTAAGTATGCGTTCTGGCTCATCACATTCCATATCAGAGAAAGCTCAAGGTATGCACTGTCCTCTGCTTGGCTGGCAAGGAGACTGTACATGTAGACAAGGTGGGAGCTATGGCATGCTCAGTAGGGCTCTCACACGAATGACTGGGAGACCTGGACCGAATGGTTTCCCATTAATTGCTGCTGCAAGCCAATCTCAATGCATTTCTCATCAGCTAAGTAACGTAGCACAGAAAAAGCTGAAAACCCATTTAGGCTACACTTGAGAATCCATATTTCATCATCAGTGTGATTCTGCAGAATTAAGTCTGTTGGGTGTGTACAAATTAATGTTTGCCATCCTCTATTCACTTGCATTAAATGATTGCCAGTAACTCACATTCACTTGCAACTGCAAATGCTAGTCTAACAAACGCTCCTAGACATTTTTTCCAAGTATACGGACTTTTTTAGTTTTCCTAGAGTCACAGATATGAAGTGTTTATCATTGCTTCACTTAGTGTGAAGAAGTCAAATGTGAGTCTACACAGCCCTATATGGACTGGTTAAACTGCAGATTTTGAGTATGCAGTTTGTGTTTGAAACTGGTATAGCCTGAAGGTAGACAGACATGCATTTGTAATCTTTTGCAGACAACACTAAATTTGAGGGAAAGGCTGGCATACCAAATAGCAATCCAGAGGCACCCTTCAGAAACTGGGGGACTGGATCAACAGAAGTCTCATGAAGTTCAACAAGGATAAGCGCCAAGTTCTGCAGCTGAGGCAGAATAACCCCAAGCATCAATGCAGGCTGAGAACAAACTGTTGGAAAGACCTGGGGGTTACAGCGGATGCCAAGTAAAACATGAGGCAGCAGCGTGCTCTCAAGGTAAATAAAGCAAACTGTACATTGGCTATATTAGGAGTATGGCCAGCAGATCAAGGCTCTGCTTGATGCTTGACAAGGATTTGTGTGTCCCAAAATTCTCTGTCTGGTTCTGGCTGTCCCAGATCAAGGATACTGAAAAACTGGAGAGAGTCTAGGACAGGGCTACCAAGACGGGCATGTGCCCACAACACATGACATGCAAGGGGAGGATGGGGGCTTCTTTAGTCTGGCAAAGAAAAGGCTAAGGGGGGCCTGCAGCTTACCTGAAGGGACGTTACAAAGACTACAGAGGCTTCAGGTAGTAGCTAGACAGTCACAGTTGACCTGGTTCTAGTGTTGGCAACAGTCCTGATTCAAAATCCTTCCAAATGACAATTCTGTATTTATTTTATGATTCCACGAATCTGTTCAAATTTCAGCTCAAAAAACCTTCACTGTTTCTATCACAGGGCTTATACAGTGCCTCCTAAGTAGGACATGCTTTATTACAGGTGCATCTAAGTCTTGCTGTGTGACAGAAATGTAACTGCTTGGTCTTATTAAAAATTAGCAGAGCACAGATTGGAAAAATCCTGATCTGACTATTCCTGCTATCCAACTCTTATGTTACAAATCTTCTCCTTTTCTTTCCAAACAGGTAAGTACCCTTTTGTTCTACAAAACACGTAGTAGTTTGGGGCTCAGGAAGAAAAATCCTCAAACACAGGTAAAAGAGGACTCCTTTGTATATATAATATTTTTTCCTTTCTCTTGCTAAGATACTGTTAATTTTTATTGTGGGATTCTTGTCTTGCATTTACTCAACAGTGTATGTATTTTTGGTACTGCTTGAATTCCCACATATAAGAAGACAGACTGTGATTGTAAAATATCATGGAGGCTAAGTGTTACTATTGGCAAAAAGCAACTTGTTGAGTATGATGCAAAATTATCTTGATTTGGTAAGTCCTTCATATTATTCCAGAAGTATCTGAGCACAACTTTGAAGAAAAAAGAAGGTGGACTCCCTTTCACTGTGGTCTTCAGTCATAAAGGCAAACAACAAGAGCTTGAATGAGGTTTGCTTTCTGTAGCAATATTTTAATACTGAGGAAAAATTATTAATTATTTCTATCTCTGAAAAGAAAAAAAAGATTAAAAATGTGAATTCTAGTTAAAAAAAAATCTCAAAATTTGTGAGATGACAGTGTACATGACACAAATGGAGCATAAATACCACAGAGGTGATTTTGCAAACTGTTTATTAGTAGAACTACAAAAGTATATTAACTCTCCACGTTCCTATTGAAACAAGTGGTTAGGAACTTCCTGGCCTATTAATTGTTAGGAGATGATATGTAGATAATGAAATAATTATCAAAATATCCAGAAACTTCACACTTTGAGGTGAACAAGGAGTTGCGGTCTGAACATAGGCCTTTGAAAATGCTGGTTTTCATTCTAGCTGTCATTATGACACCTTTTGCACCCTTGATATCTCTTTTAATGATGCACTGTCACACTAGAAAATCATATTTTAGGAGAAAATATTTCCACATATATAGAACCAATATCTCTTTTGAACAGTGTGCCTTTCATTTGTTAGGCTACTCGTTTACTTCCATGTTTCAGAGTTCAAGGTAAAAATCTAGTTTTCACTTATTTCCTATTCCCCTATCTGGGTCAATAGCAGCCTTCTGCAATACATTAACTTTAAACCCTGCATAAGAATGGGAATAGAGAGGAAGACACCTTTTTACAATCTACTGTCTCAGTCTTGTTGTTGTCACTTTTTTAAAGAAACAGATTGGGGGGAGGGCTAAATTTGAGTTTGGTTTTATTTCCCTGCTTCACTTTTCATGTAGTTAAACACAATATTGTCTTCACTCTCTCACTTAAAAGGCTATTTAGATGAATTAATATTTATAGATCCCTCTGAAGAGGATTTTTTTTAATGATAGAGCTCAGTGCTCTTATCTTTTCATTAACTGTCTGTCACCCATGGCCAGCACATCTACCTTTTCTCTCTAATGCATGAGAAGTCACATTTCCTCACCTGTGTCTGACATCATGATACACTGAACTGACTAGCCTTTTGAGGATACAACACCTAATTCCCTTGTGCCGTGAATTCTCCAGCGTACCAAACATCTGCAGCTTTTTTTGGCTTCCACAGCTGTGAGTCACTGCAGCCTCAAAACTGTATGCAGATCTTAAAACCATTAATTCTACTAAACCATGATGAGTCTTTAAAAACGAGACTTCTTCAAGTCATCTCAAATTTGAAGGTACTACAGGCATCATTTTATTACCTATCACTTTATTACCCATTATCCTATGGTCATTTATGCCCAGGCAGAATATAAAAGCTTCAATTCGGGCCCAATTACCATCTTAAATCAAATTTGCAGTCAGTTTATGCATAATACAGGGAAATGGGGAACTGAGGCCATAATCTGACTACAAAAGAGGATTCAGCAGCAAAGCTGGTTTCAACAGATTACCTTTACTAAATGCTCTGCAACCAGGTCACTTAAAGCACTGCAATACAACGTCATTTAGAACTGCAGTACACACTTAAGCAACCAGACTTTCTTGTCTGATGGTTTTACATTACCCTTAGATTGCATTAGATGAAGCAGCAGAAACCTCTAGAATGAAAAGATTCAAATGATATACTGAATTCTGGGGACAAATGAGTTCCACAAATACAGAGCAGAATAGTATGCTCATCTAAATAAGCAGAATTTGGCTTCTAAACTTGCACTGACCCTCTGAAGGTGTTAGAAAACACCAAAGTCCAACACTTCCTACATGATCAAAGCCAAAGTAGTACAGAATCTTTTACTGTTACATAAATACAGTAACCACAGTGGTCATCAAAAACCTATTCTCATCATTCTTTGAAAGGCCAACAATCTAGTGTTAAAACAAAAATATGTTAATTCCAAAATGTGACCAAAATCAGAAGAGGCCTGTTTTAACAGCTGCTTTTGCAAGAAGTACATGAGTCTGGGGAGAAAAGGAGAAAAATCAGGAGCTTGCAAGAATTCCCAAACTATAAAGTTTGATATCTAATCCTTGATCTCAGAGTTACATCTCTGTCTGACCAAACAGAGTCTAATCCTAATCTGCAAGCAGGCACCTCAGCATATTTCTGATTGTAAGAAATAAATTTCTGGTAATGGGAAAAAAAAATTAATAGGCTCATGTGTTTATTTTTGAAGACATAAACCAGAAATGTCTGTGTTTCAAAAAACCTGCCAAAGATGAAGTAATTTTGTAAAATGTGCTTCTTAACCAGCTTTCAAAAAAATCCAGCAAGATCTTTATGTAGAGCCAAAAATGCTGTTTTGTTGATGACCATTTCTGATTTTAGAAAAGAAAGCAGTTTAATATATGTTGGCTTCCAAGTGACACCTTGCTGTTGTGATCACTGAAGTACAGAAAAATGTTCAGAATTGGAAGAGCTAAGTAAACTAAAAACAATCCAGTAGTCCACAGCTGTTGCTTTTTATCAGAAAGCCTATTTAATATCAGTTTAATGAAAAAAAAGAAAAAGTAAACCAAGCCACCCCTTGCTAATATGACGTGCTGTATTATCTAGGGCATTTCTCTCTCCAGCCAACTGTTTTGAACTGGGTACATGCACTGAACTCTAATTTTATTTCACATGAGAACTCTTCCAGTCTCTTCCAGAGACTGTATAAGAAATCTTAAATTCTACCTTGTTCTCAACAGCCAAAAAAAGAACTGTGATGCTTTCACCCTCCTCATAAAGGGAGAAGTTATGGCCTTCATAAAGATAAACAAGCACTTCAGATCATTTCTGGGATGAAGATGCATTCTGAAGAAGTGTATTGAATTGCTTTTTGTTTCTCTCCACCATTCTTGCCTTGCATTAAGTGTCCACACTCCAATATGTGTGTCATTAGAAGCATAATGTGTAGCAGCCTTGCAAAGAGAGATTCCTAACATTTTCTGGGAGTAGCAGAAAGCATTGAAAGCCATCATCTAATGGCTACAAAGTGAATTTCTGAAACAGATTTCTGAAAATATAATTTTTCTTTTTCCCTAAGCTGCTACAAGATAGAACAAAGGTCACTGTATGTATATTAACAGCTTAGGACACCATGCTTACTATTGCTTTTACAGGAGGATGTTCTAATATTGTGATCTTCATGTTAAATTGGTTTCTTCTTTGATATGACAAATTATATACTACACAATTCCACCAATTTTTAAGAAAAATCAAGTCCAACAAATAATTTTCTTTATCATAGGATATGGCTCTTTCTTCATTTGGCAAATTCCTTCAGATGCTACATGTCAGCATCATACCTATGAATAAAAGACATTTTAACAGTGCTTCTGATGGTCCAAATTGGTCCAATGTCTGCCACTTTTCCCCAAACTGTATAAACTGGAGAGCCAATATTACTATGTCTTGAAAGGATGGGGTGACGCATGCCATTTTACATGGTTTCACCAAGACAGCACAGTTTAAGCTCTACTACAGCTGAGTCAGAAAAGCAGGATCCCAGTGACTTCAGCGGTACTCAGTGTGGGCTTTGCGTGGGTACAAGAATGCTGTATAAATAACATTTACATGAATAGGGCCCAATTCTGTACAATTTCTTTCCTACAAGACGCATTCTTTCATATATTCTCACTTATTGTACAAGTACATTAGGCAAAACTGAAGCATGATTTTAAACTGGTTGTAAATAACTGGTATATAACTGGAGAGAAGAAAAAAAATCACTTCAGCTCTTGAAATTAGAAAGTGGAGCACCAGTTTTTCAATTCTTTTCCTAACAAAGATAGTGGCAAGGGTAGATGATGGAAGAAGCTGTCAGATATTTAATTAATAAAGACAGAACCAGAGGAGGAGAGAGAGTGGGAGATGGGAGGAAAGAGGGAAAAGAACAGATAACTGGAGGAGGTAGAGAGGAAGAAGACATTATAGAAAACTGGGCAATGAAAAAGAAGCCTGAAGGAATAGGATGGCTGTAGAAGAAAGTGTGATGAGTAAGAAAGGATTCTTGGGTACAATAGAAAAGACTTGAAGAAAATAAGTACATAGTAACATAAGAGAGAGAAGTGTGGGTTTTGCCTGGAACGTGCACACTGTATTTTGGGCACTGTTGCATGTAAATGTATTGTTTAGTATCTTTGGTTGGACTAAAGTACTATCTTGCTGTAAATGGGTGATGGAATTTTTATTGCGAAGGTTTAAAAAAACAAAAAAAACCCCTGAACCTGTTTGGTTCCTGTCAGCAATCCCCTATGTTCAAGTCCCATCTCTTTCCCTCAACCACTAATATTTCCCTGCTTCTCCCCTAATTCCGTATGGCAGGAGCCAGCATGTCTGTATATTCTCCCTGAGCTTCGTGGAGAATCCCGTAAGGGAACTACCCAACAGGTTTTGCAGGATGAGAGCAAATGTATTTGTATAAAGCGTATTAATGGATTTCTAAATTCATTTAACCATGCCAGACATTTTTACAATTAATGTCTTCACAGACCAGTGTTCTGCTGCGGTTGGCATTTCTTTTCCCCCCCTAGAACAACTTCCTGACCCTAAAATCAGTTCAACACACAAGCACAGGAGAGAAAGGAGGAAAAATAATGGCTACTAGTTACTTAGGGAAGAGGGAAAAAAAGAAAGAGAGAAAGGTAAGTGTGGAAATACCTCATAACTGTTCATTGCTGCTGCCACCCCTCTTGATGGTCACGTTCACTCGCTGCATTTCCTCTTAAAATTGCTCACTGAAGTTCAGGAGGGGTGTCTCAGCTATTTGTACAACAGGGTCTTAACGTCACCAGCAATCCAGTGACTTCCAGCGTGCACATTAGAAGATTGCTGAAGGAAGTGGTCAGAGATATGAAGACGCTATTACCATGTACACTGGACTCAGAAGACTGACTTCAGTCAGTTCCTCCAGAGGCCCAGGACGGGTAAGTTAAACACTCTGTGGACAGGGAAGATTTAGATAAGAAAGATGTGTACAATCCTGCTTTGGTTTTAAAACCGTTTTCTCTTCCCATGCTTTGTTCCTGCTGTCAAGATAAAACAGCATTTTGATTTAAGGAAATCGTTCCAAAGCCTTCATGTGGCACAAGTAGCTATTTGGCAGTACTGAACTCAAGTTATGCCTGCAGGGTACTGGGTGCTGTCAACTGCGAGCGCAATGGGATTTGTCCATAGAGAAGGGATACAGGAATGAACTTAGCAAGGCTAGAGAAGGGAACAGGTGTGCTGCTGGCCCTGTAAATAGTGACATGTACATGTAAGGTTGCATTTAAGGCTAGAAATGTTAAAATAGTCCCATTAATTTAAGTTACTGGACTGTCATGTCCAACATCAAAGACAGGAAGTGTTTCTATATATGCTTCCAAGAGGAGTTCCGAGATGCCAGAGAACAGGCCACCCCCAGCAACACACAGACCTCCCCAGATGAACACTCCACTCACCCCAGAGACTATAAAGGCTTGCAGGTCGTCATGTTTTATGGTTTTAGATGTTGATGTTAAATAGCTAGGCTAGCAGAATGTTCAGCTTCCATCCACAAAATGTTGTCACAGACTTAATCCATATGGTAAGAATGCAATTTTAGTTTCCAGTCTGGGTATAATTAAGGGCAAAAGGGGTAGAACGGAGCTTGTAAAGTGCTGGGTATGACAGAGTTCTCTTCTAACTGTAGACCTCTACTGTATGGAAGACAGAATGAAAGCAGGATGAGTATTCTGTTATACCTGGGTGTTTTTTTGGACGGGTGTATTCTAGACGTAAAGACATTTACTGAAAGGTGAAGAATGCGATAAGGATGGGGTTTTCAACTGCAGGTTTTGTGCCCTGATGTTCCTGTATTAGTATATCAGGAAAGCCATAAAAGTGCACAGGCGGCTGACAGTGGATATGCAAACTCAAGGCTACCAGGAGACGCTGAGCTATCACCTCCCCAGGTCTCCCAAACACAGGCCTGCTCCCAGCAGGCTCATTGGCAGCCCTGACAAATTTCTCCAAGGTTTTGTTCAATCCTCATCACGTCATCCATCCTATATTGCTTAGCTGCTCTCCTCCATGAATCTCAGTTTTCTCACTCAGTCTCCATCTCTCTCTTAAAATTTCCATATTACTCTCTGTCCAGTCTTACTCCCAAGTACATTTGCAGAGCACAGGCAGTAAGCCTGAAAGAAAGGCTGCTATTCACCATGTGAATTTAAGCACCTGCTTAATTGGATTTAATCAGATACTGAAATGACTTGTCAAATCTGAGTCAACTGATCAGAAGGGTCAAGAAAAAAATTAAAATTATACACAAATTCTGCCTATTTCTTCAAAATTATTGTGTCCATCAGGCTGGCAAGTATCAGTGGATGGAACCAACTGATGAACTTAACACTGATTAACTTTCATGAATTTCCCTGAGCTACCACTAACACAATGAATAGCTCAGCATTTTAATAAAAGCTCAGAATTGACTTATGCCTCAGATGCTCCTATAATACATTACTAGGAAGCAGTAAGCTTGTAAGAGCTGTGAAATATGAGGAAAATGGGACCTAATATTGAAACGGATCACTTAAAGTATTTCCTTTGCAGAAGTGTCATTTTTTTATTTTTCCCTGATTTTTAAATGTGTAAATGTGATGTGATTTTTATAAGAGATTTCTGTCTAACATAGAAATGGAAAGCATGAAATGAAAGCACTTCATTTATTTTAAACTGTAAATTTTAACACAACTTTGTACAGGCATCTACATTGTCTCAATTCATGCATATTTTGAATTCCAGCTACTTCAGACACACACAGATTTATTCCCTGACATTTCTTATCATAATTTATGAAGAAGATGTATCTGAAAGTGCTTCAAGTCAGAGATATTTCTAAGACACGTGCCTTGCCAGTGCATACTTGTACAGTTAAGGTATGCTGTATTTACTTGCAGGTCCCAAAGCATCCTGCACTAAATTCTGTTCTCTATCTGGAGTTAAATGAACAGCAGTTATCTGGTTTATGGATTTGACGAATTCTTCTGGATATCTGCTGACTTTGTAATCTACTTGAACTACAGCTTAAGAACGGTATGAGATCACCAGGGTTTCTGCACAGCTTCAAAGCTCCCTAAACTAGAACCGCACAACTCTCAGGCTGAGCAGACGTCGCCAGGCTGTGTGCACAGCTTTGCGGCTCCTTGAACCACAGACATTTGTTTCGGAGAGTTTACAAACTCTATTAGGCATATCTGGAGTGCACATAAATTCTAATGCATATCAGCTATTTTTTGCACTAAAAGGAACTTCAACATTCAGAAGCCCGTGGCTTTTAACTATCATTTTACTCTACCAAAACAAATTTCATTTGGTTGCCATTATATTAAAATTTGTAAATAGAAACAATTTTCTAGACCATATTTAAGAAAAAGAGGCCCTAGGATATTGTCCTTGCAGTGAAAGCTGCTACTTATAAAATCCCTTACTAGGAAAAGCTCTTTGTCTAATTAAAATTCGAACTGTCATTAAAAAAAAATTCTCCATTAGCTGGAGAACACACATCAACATTTTAAGACTCTTAATTTCCAGAAGTTTAGATGTAGTTCCTAATCTATTTTAATCTGGAAACAAGTTAGAATCTGAAACGTAATGCCTCCAACAGTATCAAGACAGCATTCTGTCTTAACAGGGATTCTAATTTTCTTGAACACACAGCATGTTAAGAGACCCAGGAGGACTAGTCAACAGTGGAAAGTGGATTTTCTCTTATGTAAGTAACTGGGTCACTGTCTAATGTCCCTTTGACATCCTAAAACATGAACTACATTCCTGTGACAGAGTTAAGAAGGGATAACAACCAACCTCCTTGACAGATGCCACAGATGAATCTCCATAGCTTTCTCTACTGTCAAACAGTGATGATGTTATTTTCCCCTTTATTGAACAAATGCTATTTATGTTAATCTCTTTTTTTACATATTTATAAATAATTAAATTCTCAGAACTTCCAGAAATAAATCAGCTTTACTTGAGGAAGATGGAAAATTATAATGAGTCTTCTCAAGGACTGTGAGCAGCAGCCAAAATTTACTACAAAAAAAAGAGGGTAAAAATGATCTGATTTTATTTACATTTATACCCCAACTATCTTCTTAACATGGGGGGGGATCACAGAGTAGACCTCCTCATTTCTTTCTCCTATTTCTGTCCTCTGTTGTTCCATTCATCCATCTATTACCCCTGTCTTTCCTCTGCTTCTAGTATTTCTCTCCCTCCATGCATTTCCCTTAAGGGATTTTTGTTCCCTTCTATACTTGTCTCTTGTCTTGGTAGCTTTCTCATTTCCATTATTACCGCCTTGTTTCCTTCAGGTTTCAGCTGTTCTTTTGCCCTTTTTCTTTCCACTTTCATTTTGATGCTACAGAAAGGCAGATGCTCCTCACAGACTTCTGAAACTACCTCCAAATATTCTGTTTTCAGGAAACATACTTGTGAATGAAGTCTTTAATCTAAAGCTAAAGACAAAATTGGTTGGTTTCAGTCTCACATAAAAACAAAAGATCACAAATACTGGCCTGAACACAGGAACAGTATTCCTTAAGGAAGGTCAGTCAGAACTAACCCAGCCTCTTTCACTGCTTCAGAAGCACACTTCGAGGAACATTACTGAAGCAAAAGGGATACAGTCTAAAAGCAGTTTCCTCTGTGTTTGTGTTTTAAAGACAAGACTTTTGCCAAAATCAGTCTCATTTTTTAGGAAATGCTAATACAACATTTTATACTGGCTTAACTTGGAATATTCTGGCTGGCTAGAACTAATATGCTGTGGTGTTAGAAGTCTAATTTTTTTAGCAAAAACTTTAAAAGAATTAAAAATTATCTTCTCGTGCAATTGAAATATCTCTTTTCCAAGCAGTTTATTAGGTTGACTTGCATCTCTTGTAAGAAAAACTAGCAAAAGAGCTCTCAGGATGGAAAACTTTTCTTTCATTAGCTTTCATTCCTCTCATGTCTGAAGCTACCTATCACTTTTTTTTAATAAAAAGCAGGCAGGTTTATTCCTATCTTCCCAAAAGCAATACTGCACACAGCCATGCCTGAAGCTTCACAGCCTCTTGCCTCCTTTATTTTGTAAGCCAATGTCCTGAAGATAGGCAGTGGCTTGTTACACGCTGATCTGTGATTTAGTTTGGATTTGGTGTTTGACAACCACCTGGCTGACCTCAAAACTTGATACATGGTTGCACATGGTAATTATTCAGGGAAACTGGGAGTGAAAATTGAGTATACTGGGAGGAGAGGGGCAATATAAATCTTTGTTCTGACAACAATGTAGCTAAATGGACAGTACTTAAATAAATCCATCTGTTACAGCCTGTGTACCTTATATATCTTGTCATTGTGCTATTACTCCTAGGTATTGTAAAAAGAGTCTAGCAGGTTGCTTTTGCAGTTTGTTGCCTAACTGAGCACCTAAGCATGCATTAAGCTTCATGAGAGCAGAGGCTGCCTTCCATCTCCTGCTAACAAACCCACTACTCCCAAAATGGAAGAATACTTTTACGAGTTTTCACTATTACAGACCATAACATGGACACTTCAAACAAACTGATATGCGCCATAAAAAAAAAAAATTGGGATCTGTATTTGTATTTTGCATACAAACTCTTATACATGGTGTTTCTCCACCTTTTGGGACCAACGGATTACTGTTGAGTGGTCAACATGTAACCAAGTTCCTGATTTTTATTTTATTAATTTAGGTCTGTGGAATAACTGCAGCCTGCTTACAATGACCTCCACAGGCCACTGCTCTAAAATAGAAAGATCTTCTTGGACACAGTGCGTTTGCACGAGTATACCAGTTGTGTTTTTTGAGGTTAAAACCAAGAATTGACTGGGGAAAGGGGCCATTCATTGTGAAACTGAAGCATTACATTAGTAATTGAAAAGTAAAAACCTTAATTGTTCTAATAAAGACCAAAGTGAAGTGCTGGTGGTGCACATGTCATTGCAAGTATTCAGAGTGCTCTACTTCCAGGAGTACTTAAGCCAACTTGCTTCTCGAAGCCAGAAGTTGAATATTGTTTAAACTGTACTCAGACACTTTAAAAACTATGAATGCAAGCAACAAAAACGATTATTTTGGAAAGAATTTATATTAATGAGAGGAAATCACTATCCTCTAGGAGGAAACAACCGCCACGAGAATGTCTTCAAGAGGAATACACACTTGGAACCAGAGTGGCAGCAGAGATATTTCTATACAGTAAAGATAATGCAGATCCACGTATACATAATAAGTCTTTTCAACAACAGAAGTATTTTGATTGGAGTTAGAATATACCTGCTTGGGCTTCCATTTTATATCATTAGTATACAAACCAGCTAATACCATACCAACCTTCATAAATACACAATAGACTATATGTTTAACCATAAGACATTGCTGCAGTCTCTGACAAAAACACTTGTTTGTTGAGCACGATTTATGGAATGATATACAAGCTATAGGAAGAACAAATTAATCCTTGATTTAATTCTAAGGATTTTCAGCTTTTATGCTAAGCATTACCCAAAAGAATACTATAAGCTGAATGAGGGAAGCTAGTGCATTGACTGTATGAGTTTAAACACAGAAAGTCATTATTAGTTGTGAGCCAAGGTGAAACCAATTTCAGTCTTTGCCACTCGCTCCTTGGAGCAACAAGATCTGCTGCAGTGGTTACTTAGAGTTTGCCTTGACTTCAAAGACAGTAGAATCAGGCCCTGGTATGTGAAGAAGTGGGGAGGGGGGGGGAGGTTCCTCTGTATTTTCACAAGCAATCTCTCTGGGCAATTATGGATAGGTGCTGATAGATTGTACAGGAAAATTACTTCAGTCTTCCTGAAAATAATTATAACTACTCTTACCTATGCAGCAAGCTGTAGCAGATTCTCAAACTGTTTACAAACTTGCCTGCAACTGAAGCATAGTCTTATCTAAAAAGGAGTGCTGTGCTCATTCTGCACCAGCTTTTCTGAACAGCTTTTAGCCGATGCCCTTAAGTTTTTATTTTTCGAAGCCAAAACAGAGTTAGCTACAACTAGACTTTGACCAGAACAATGAGATTAATAGTCCTGCTTTGTGAATGGAGACAGGAAACATATGCAAACTAAACCCTGGTGTCTTGCCTTTTCCACCCACGTGAAAAAAAGAGACTTTCAACTATATCGTTACAGTTTTACCTAATTCTGATAAAATTTGATAGTTATTCCTCATGCCTGACCCTGGTAGCTTCCAATTTGAACCATTCTCCAAAGGTTCTCCATTGCTTTAAAGGAGTTAGCCAAGTATTTATCCTCATTTCCCAATTAGAAAAACTGAGGCACTGCAACGGCTTCTTGCCATGGAAACTTCTAGTTAAAAGTGAAAGATACGTGTGATCTGCAAAAAAACTACTGATTTACCTAAGGCCACAGGAAATGCTGATGTCAAACCCCTGAGCCGAATTCAGGAACTGCCACCTCCTTACCCTGGTTGCGAACCACAGCTCCTTACCCTCCGGATCTGCAACTCGGATCCCCCCCATCACACTTGGCAGAGCTGGCTGGGTCTCGAGCAGCTCAAGGAGGGCACTCCTTACCCATCTCCAGGATCTACGTTACAGCCAGATTTCTGGGAAATCTATTTTACAGAGGCTGTTTAACACCAGGAGAGCTGTAGTTTGTGCAAGAGCAAGAGGTGGAGAAGGCAACAGAAATTCACCGAGCACTTCGCAAAGGATAATCAAATGCTATGCTTCCTAGATTCACATGGCGTTTGTTGGAAGCTCCACGCAAGTGGTGATCGGTGTGAAACTACTTAATTTACAATCCTAAGATAAAAAAAGGCAGTGGTAATATGGCTGCATTTGTAGGCATGAGCAACGCTCTATCTAAAAGCCGGAGAAATACGAGGATCCTTGTGCCTTCCACAAACAATGAACGGAGACGATAAAATAATCTCCCGAACGCATTACCCCAACTGTCTCCATTATGCAAACAGTAACTGGGAAAGCGTCCTGGGGGGTGCCTTATATAACTCCTCGCTCTGAGCCCCCCTTCTCACGCGGGGACTCTACCTCTCCTCTCACCCACTGGCATTCACGCC
>JAOBAS010000007.1:6739834-6758259 GCA_025311575.1 Elanoides forficatus | reverse complement strand
CGAAATTCCAAACGTCCGGCTCCTTCTCCCACCAGGAAGGTGCCAGCCCTGAAAGCTGTTGCTGGTTTTCAACTTCGTGTCCCCTATATATTGTATTTTTCCTACTTCACCTTCTCCAGAGAGATTCTGTAGGGCCCTGTATTTTGTAGGGAAGCCTCTTCCCTTTTCTCTTTGCACTTGTCTAAATCCAGGCAACCTCTGCCTCTCCCCTTGGATTAACAATGAGACCCATGGCTTAATCGAGGCAGCTGTGCGTTCTGACGACATCAGTGCACGCCAAAGTCTAAGTTGAGCCTCCTAGATCCCATATGGGCTTATACGCAGATGCCTGTGGGATCCAATGCTATCGAAGTTCAGCATTACAAACGGCTTATCTACGTAAAATATCTAGAAGGGATAGCAAACAATAATTAGTGAATGGCATAGTGACAGCATATTACCCTGATAAATTGGAAGTCCATGGGTAATTTTACAGGAGGGAACAAACATAAATAACTGGAGCCTTCGACAACTGTAAGTTCTGCCTCAGAGTTTCACTACAATATCTGATCCACTTTCCCCTGATACCTTACTCTACCAAATTAGAAGCACTATTAAGACGGATGATACCTACTTGTTGGAGAGAGAGCCTAAAATAAGTGGATACTGCACTATGGTTCCTTGTAAGCTTTTGGACCCAGGCCTTCATTCTCAGAATGAAAAATTCTACTACTCCTTAGGTTTCTTATTTTAATGGAAATTTTGTGTTGTGCAGGGCAGGTAGGATATAATCACTTCCAAATGAACAAAACCATTTCAGATGCAATATTTAGCAGAAATTAAACATTTCCAAAGCTTTGAACTTTGTGAAGCGGGGACTGCCTCTCCAACTGCACCAATATCTTCCTAAGGGTCAGGCTTCCGTTACCGAAGAAGACGAGTCAAACCCTGCTAACTGGCTTTATAAAACTCTGAGCTCTAGGAATTCTGCTGTTGTGGACATTTTTGCAAAGCTTTTTATTTTCCAGGCAAAAACTGATTTGCATTGTGGTATTGTTACATGTTTTCCTTTGATCTCCTACTTTGGATTTCTAAGACTGACTGCTATTTTTTTTTCTCTTGCAAATTTGCATTGCCCCAGGATGTGAGAGGTTTGTTTGAACTCATTTAATTGGCCAGTGATGTGAAAAATGATCATTTTCTATATTAGAAATGAGCTCAAGTAACCCCTTCACAGAGTTCTTATAACCTACTGTAACTTTCCATGCATTTCTACTGACTCGGGATTATCTTGCCTGGAAGGAGAATGAACACTTCTAGTCTTTTCCAGGTTTGCAGACATTAATTTTGGGTTTATGAGACATCACCATAAAAATACAGAAAAATCAAAAGATAATTAGCCATTATCTTCAGTGTTCTTATTTCAGTGAAAATGATACAATTCCAATTAAATCAAAGGAGATAATTGCAATAGATATGATGTGCACAAGAATGAAATTGAGCTTGCTTTTTTTACATTTGCTTTCATGCTCGTTTATATTATAAACTTGGTGACGTTACCTTTTATGTACACAGAGGCTATATTTTATGGGGTGTTTTTGGACAAGAAGAAAATAATTTTTTTTTTCTTATCCTTTGAAAAGCCTGGATGCAAGAATATAACCTGAAGTGTACAAAAGCTGTGTGACTGATCTTAAAAAATAATATCCTCTATTAAAATATTTTTGTTAGCGTTTATGACATTACAATTGCTTGTGGATTTTTAGAATCTTAGAGGAGGAAACTAAAACTGTATACATTGTATTTGGCATTTTATACTGAAATTATAAAGACATTTAACTATAAACTGTTTCTCCTATCAACCTTATTAAGACTCCTATGTTTCCAGCCATCTCTTTTGTCCTGCCCCACTGTAGAGTCCTCCCCAGTAATATTTTACTTGCAGTTGCCAAGCCCTGCAACCAGAGGTTGTATATCTCCTTTTAGTCCTATTTGAAAGGAACTCGTCTGTACTGTGAAGGTGGGGGGTGTTATCTTGAGATTATGAGGAAAAGGTGGTAATTTACTTAGCTTCCATGCTGTTCAGAATCATCAGCTCCTGCTTTGCTTTTTTTTTCTCCTCTTTCTCAGCTCCTGATTTAAACCATGTAAAAGAAATAAGTTTAGTTTTGTTTATAAAATAAAATATCTTCTAGTACAGCTGGTCTATATGATCCTAAGTGGCTTAACCAATGTGCTCAGGGAGGAGTGGACACATAGATTTGCTGTTGAATCTCATGTAGTGGTGCTTTAAATTCGTTACTGAAGATTGAAACTTGTAATTGTGAAATGACAGGGCTCTTATAATGGCGCATGTGCATACATGCATTATGGTACAGTTGTTGTCTTGTTATCTGTGATTACTGTGCCTTTGAACTTGTATATTTTTATTGAAAAATCATAATTAATTTTACTTCTTATTCTTCAGTGCAGATGTTGAATTATAGTAGTTTCATCTGTATAAACTGTTTAGTAAGAAACATGACCATTTTTCATCATGGAGTTTTAAATTTCTGTAGGGCATGTTAGCTATCAGAAAAAATGTCATGAACAAAACAGTGATGAACAAGACTGAGGAAAAGAAATGATTTTTAACCCCTGAAACGTGTAGGGAACTTGTGCTATTTTACTACATAGCATAGAGCTAAAGTATTAAGATGACAGGAATAGCCAGAGCTTATCATTCTAAATTCTACCTTCTATAACTCATCAAAGTAATGTCTATTTTATATATGTGGTCAGTTCTAGTGCTCTTGGTGGTCTCAAACGTCATAACCTCGCGAGGGGTGGCTACTGCCTGGTTGCCATGCTAAGGCACACATCAAAGATGTTATTTTTGCGCAGTTAGCATAGTTCTGCAAACTGTTCAGCAGACGTTCTGTATAATAGAATTAACTTGACACGCTTGGGCTTTCCAAAGTGAAATTCCAGATTGAAACTGAGACTGTCATTTGCATCACATCGCAGACAGTGCAAGAAAATAATCACAAAGAAAAAAGAACAGACAGACTGCGTTCCAGGCATTTTATGCTGTCTGCTTCTATTTTAGAGTGAACGTGCACCATAGGTAGAAGTATCCAAACTGGAAGGGATGTACACAATACACTATTTCCATTTAATTCTCTTTGGAGAATAAAAATCCAGACCTATAGGTTCAGGTTATCAAATTATTATCTTTCACGTTCCATTTATCTGTTTAACAAGTAAGAAATAGTCCCGGAAACAAACACAAGACTTTTCTTCTGCAAATGATGTATTTTTGAAGCTATCTAAAGTAAATGGTTGTAGAAAACGCATAGGAGGCTAGTCTGCAAGCTGTCTCGAGGATGACCTTCTTTCAAATATTCGCAGCTTGTGAGCTCTCCTATGTAATCAGCAAACTTTCTGTATGTAATGCCTGGTAAATCTTCCCAATCTTTGATTTCAACAACTGATTTACTGATTTATGTACTTCTGCAAGCTTCTTTTTAAGTTAATACCACAGGTAATACGTGTTTGCAATTAAATGTGTCTGTGTTCTCACTTGTACTAGTGTTCTAAATCTATTGAGTCTTTTAATTAATTGGAACATATAATTTTGTCTTTGCTTTTTATGTAAGTTCAATTTTCTTTCCCAATGTACCACATAAAGTATCTTGTTAAAATTAGAGAGTTGAATATAAACAGGACATGAAATGTGACTACAAGTTCACAAAAACCAGCAAAATATCAGTTGTTTTCATATTTGCCCTTGGCTAAAGGAGAAGTAGGATAAAACATCTACCACAGAATACCAGTTCAATGCAAGCTCCTGGTGTGGACAGTTACATTCACACCCTTGCGTGTTCCAGAATAGCTTCCCTCTGCAGGCGAGCCCTCAGATGAGTTGACAGGAATAATGTTTCATCAATGTATGTATGCATATCTTAATTAAGGGTACACATTGTTGGAGCTGACAGGAATGGCAGGCTCTTTAGATTCCCAGAAATACTCTAAGCCTGACAGATATGAAGCCAGTATTGGCTGAGTGCATTCAGATAATTTTTCACAAAAGATGAGTCATTCCTCTTCCTGTACAAATTAGTACCATTCCCATAATCAGCATCTGAATTTCCTTTCCTCTGTGAGATTTTTCTGTAATGCTTTACAATTTGGAGACAGAGCTGTATATATTATACTACCTAATAAACTCTTAAATGCAAGAGTATGCCATGCTTTTCAGACATGGACAGAATTTTATCTCATTTATGAAAACTCAGTAAAGGCTTGAGTATTATCAAGGACATATATTGAGATGCAAACGAATCTCTTAGAAGAAATTTTGTTATTTTTCTGAGCAGAGACACAATAACTATCAAAGCATGACTAAATCTTGGAAAATATAAAGTGTTCTGTAGCTGAGGGAAAGGGGGTTTGTTCTGGTCCTTCTAGGTGCTTCATTTAAGTTATATCTTACCCAAACCTTTGAAGAGCAGATCCTAACATTGTGTGGTGCTATGAGTAGTTACTCTGGTCTAGTAAATAAAGATATTATTTTGTCTTTTTTTTTAATTAAATATAAAAATGGTATACTGATAAAATCACTAGCATGGAAGAAACTTTATGGGGAAGATATGCTTTAAACATGTATAGCTATAAGTAGAAATTGCCTTTATGCAGACATCAGTGTGTCAGTAAGATTGGTACTGTTTAACTATATCAACTGCATCTTGGTATGTAAACCCACTTTTCTTTCTGGAATTTGGTTGAAGTAGTCATTTAGGTCAGATCTGTGCTACAAAATTTTGCTGGCATAGCTGTTGTTACTTTCATTTAATAGTCGATAGCCACTGATCTGCTTTAATCTTTTATTCATAATAATCATTTTCTTTGTATACAGTTGCCAATAAAATAGTCTTTCAAGTAAAAGACCCTGGAAGTCTGAGATCTACCTGCTGGAGCAGCAATAGATACTAATGAGCTCAGTGAGGGAAATAGACTTACGCCTCATGGGAGGTTGTCAGAGAAATTAAATGGACTGGGCATGAGGTTTTAGGCACAGGCAGGGTGTAATTGCAGCCCTCAGACAGCACTGAGGAAATGCTTTGAATATTACAGCTAGGACTGAGAAGGAAAATGATCTAAAAGATACCAAGCACTCTAGTACTAGTGATAACAAAGGTAATTTTCACAATACTTGGAAGGTTATTGCTGAAATTGAGTATTCGTCTTGGTATGAACAATGGTTGCAAGTTAAAGAATTGTGTAACAGTTCAGTTGTGTCAGTACTAAGCACAGTTTATTATTTATTGGTTCAGTGTAAGTTTTCTGCTAATATTAATTTTGATTAAGGGCATTAGAACTGGATGTTGCCCTGGCATAAGTACAAAAACACAAACACAGGAGGATTCTATCTCTTTTGCTGCAGTTGGTCCTTACTTAAAGCGGCACAAAATCTGTATGGACGAGCCAGAAATGAAAAAGAAGTGTAAATAAACATAATCATCATTAAAAAAAAAAAAATTTCAAAATGCAGCATGAAATTCTTCCTGAGCCTACTTGCATTAACCTGATCCATTAGCAACAAAGGGCTAAATGAGCAGAAAGTGGCAAAGAACAACTACTTTAGTCTTTTCAGTATTGCTGTTTTAGTGAAACAAGGGAATAAATATGGGCTTGGTTTTGCACTTCTTTCAATCTAGCCCGTAATCAAGGATCAGCTTTTTTCTTTTGCAGTACATAGCATGGGGTTTAGAAGACTTCAAGTAAGAGGGACATGTGCGTTAATCCAGGTCTTCACCTCTTGTTAGATTGTCAAATATACACACCCTTAATAATGCCTCCTCTTTAGCATCTCATAGGTCTCTCGATCTGTTTCCAACATGAAAATTTGAGCTGCAAGGTGTCTTTTATTGGTTAGATCTTACATGGGATCTCTAGTTATGATTACCTATGTTCAGAAAGGCACATTCAAGTTTGCCTTACAGGAAAATGGAGTACATATCTTAAAAGTGGAGCGTGAGCTGCTGTGTAGCCTGAAAACGCAGGCTGAAAAACCATGTTTGTTCTCTGTGAGTATACTGAGGTGAGATAAAAATCAGAGAGGAAGAAAAATAGAATTAAACCGGGGATGGCATATGGATATAGGAGCATAGTCTGTTCATTATTTAATTTAGGTAGGACAGAAGCAGCTATTTAATTAAAAGAAAAATAAGATTCTGGGATAGCCTTCTGAACAGCTTAAGTACCTGACTAGTTTTAAGATGGAGATGGATGTGCTTCTGAGCATGACTAACTGTGTTACAAAAGGTGGAAGTTTATTGCTTTCTTCAATTTTAAATCAGTCTCTAAACTTTAAGCCAGTTTAAAGCTTCATTTGCCCATTTGGTAATACCTAAATCATCTCTATCTGCACTGTTTGGTATAGGTGCCAATTAGCAAACGCACCAGTTTATTTGAAACTGTGATCATTCAATCCATGCTAATTCTAGAAGTAACTATTTATCAACATCAGAAAGGTGAGATCCTAAGTTTTTGAGTGGTTTGGAGATTATAGTATTATAGGACTAATGAGCAACTGGAATTTAATTAGTCTCTTCCAACATTTAATAACATTTTGTGGCACTGATCCAGACTCATCTGGACAAAAGCTAGTCCTTGGACTGGTGCAATTTGCATTCCTATCTGGGCATGCTGTCAGTTCAGTGTTGTGTGGTTGTGGTGTGTGGGTGGGTTTTTGTTGTTGTTTGGTGGGGGAGTTCAATTTTGTTGTTGTTGTTGTTTGGGGTTTTTTGTTTTGTTTTGTTTTTAAGATTTATCTGACACAAACCAGAAATGCTGCTCTCCGCAGATGAGCAGCCACCGCTTTGTGCCAGACAAGAAGCATGAAGCAGCCCTACGTGTGCCTTAACAGTAGCATCACAGCGTAGGCATGAGGCAGAGCTCACATAATGACTCCTACACTCCTCAGCTACCAAAAAAGAGGGTATTGGCAGGTAAAGAAGGTGTGGATGTATCATAGTAACTTTGGGCTATTAGCTTGGCCTGCTGAGGCCCTCCACAGCTAGCTGGCTGCTTGGGTGTTATGTTAATGACAGACAGAAGACGGTCATTTAATGCTTGGACAACAGTGGACCTTGTTAACCCTGTCCTTGTTCTTCGTTAACCTTTAAGGGCTATAATATGTGAAACGGTTAAAAGTGCTATCCAAGGCATTCAACCTATATAGAGACCTTACAATTTTCTCTATTAGATGTAGGCTAAATTTTGATGTGCTGGTGTCAAAGTGAGAGAGTTTCCAGGAAGGAAATTTGTAAGGTGATATTCCCAGTAAGACCAAACAAACTGTTACAGAGGTGCTGGGAGCACTGAGACGCAACCAAAAGATGTTAAAAGAAGTCCAAGAAATGAGACATAAGAACTAGGGATTTTGCAAAATGAATTAAGATATCATCTCCCAGTCCCTTCTGGGAGACCTCCAACGCTTTGTCAGAGGAGATAAAAACTCTGTTAGCCATACAGTTAAAAGTGTCTCTGTGAATGTAGAAGCCAAATCACAGAGCTCTCTGTCTGTAAGAGCAAGACAGATTGATGAGGTGCTCAGTGACCTGGCTGTCATGACCCAGAAAGTTTTCCAGGAAATAGAGGAGACATGGAAACTACTGGCCAACTTGGAAAATTGCTGAGATAAGATGCTGTAAGTAGTGAAGAAACTAAATAACTAGCTCACAAAGAAAGAAAAAGATTTCAGTCCACAGTAGGAGCTAGCTTTCCGGGTAAGATGTTTTGAACATCCAAAGGGCTTGGGTAAGAAAGGATGTTTTTCATCCTGCTCCTATTTTACACTCTATTCATAATCTGCAGAAGGCAGAGGCAAGAAATTGGATTGCCTCAGTTTAAATGATGTTATCTTTGAAGAGAAAACTCCTCGTGATGATTATTTGACTGTAATGGACAAAAAGAGGGATTTCAGTAAACAACTTAAGTGACTCACCTCTGAGGGTGCTGCAGAATTTACCTGTGGGAAAAGAAATCTCATCATCCAAAGCTTAAACGAATCTGTAATGTGCACCTTAGAAATACCCATCCATCTCAGTTGGCCAAGAGACACTTGAGCACTAGAAAGAAAGAAAAAAGAAATTTCATCTGAACTGTTAAAGGTATGAGATGATATTTGTTCCTTACATAGCCAAAAGCCCATGAGGCATTCTAGAGTAGATTGGTAGTGTGCCAGTTTCTTGTTCATTGGAATTTAAGGCTCAAGATGAAAAGCCCCAGCAGAAGACAAAACAACTGCTAGTGAGAATACTAAAGGAAAGTGCTTAGTCTGTATGAATACTGATGTGATGTGGCCTTGCTTGAGCGTCTGGCAGTCAGTGTTCTTTAATACCTGGGCTAGTAGAGTAATTTATAAAAGAGTTGGAAACCTAGCCGGAAGGAATCCAAAATGTTGTAACAGTAGCTAAATTTTTCTGTTGACTAAACTCTTCATTGCACTTGGGGTTCTGAATTACAAATAATTACTTCTAAGTAGATTAAAAAAAAAAAAATCAGCCATTCTAGCACTTTCCTCAAGTCAACAGAGAATTAAAAGGATGTGAATCTGTTAACTACTGCTTCTTTGATGACATGCTTGACAGTCAACAGCATGCCAGAATATAATCTCTTACACAGTCTGCTCTCAGCTTCTGAGAGCAGTAAAGAACCAGTATAACCTTGTGAATGAAAAAACTTGGCTAATTCAGGTATTGAGGGTAGCAACATAGAGACCTAAGAATGTTGCAGAGTTGGCAAAGAGTCAAAGCTTGAAGCCTTGCCCAGATCTTCTCTTGTCTTTTACCAGGCAACTCAGGTGCATGAATATCAGACTTGCCTATTAATCAGGTTTTTAAAAAGAGCTTATTACCCTGGTTGCAGTGCTGAGTCCAAGGTGACTCGTATGTTTGCACTGCACTGCACTTGATGTGCAAAGCCTTTTATACAGCTTAGAGTCCTGAGGAACATGCCGCTTAGGCACACGACAAGAAATTATCTTGGGCAAAGCCAGACTTCCGAGCTCTCGTTCCATGTTTGCTCTGCTGAATGCATGCCAACCTAGAAAACCACCTAGTCTAGAATTCAGTTGCTATTTGGGAGCAGGCTAAAGGCTGCTTTCAAGTCTCTGATGAGGTGATAATGTTAGGTTGCATAAGGAGGTGCTGGAAGCCTGGATCTAGTCTGGTGATTTGGAGAAGGAAGGAGCCATATGGGGTAGGAAGATGGATAGTGTTGTAGGGAGTGAGGGCTCCCTGCTTCACTGTGTAAGGTCAAAGCTGAAATAGCCTTTGGGTACTTGAGATCATGCAGCAGTTAAAACTTCCCGTGCAAGCTCTGTATGAGATCATTAACACAATAATTGTACGCAGTCGATAGGATGCCAGTCAGGTGGCTTTTTCAGTTTTAAGGCAAGCAGTAACGTTTAATGAATTGTGATACAATATGCACGTTTTTTACACTAGCCTTTTGGTTTCCAGAGGTTTTGCAAAAGGCCAAATGAATCGGGGCGGTACATGCTTCGCTAACTGATTTAGTAGTTAAGGGCTAGAATTGCAAGGCAGGAGAGGACACCATGTAATGTGGGAGCAGGCACTAGGAAGCAGTTGTGGACTTCATTCAAGATAACGCATAGACTCTCATCCTTCCTAAAAGCTAAATGGAAGAAACAATCAAATTACGTTATTGAATAAGAGAGCTTAAAAACTCAAAAGTCTTTGCTCGGGATCCTGTGCCATGAATGCATGTGTGGGAGGAAGTGAAACTTAATTCAAGAAGAAGAAGAAAACAGACTCTGGGACAGGCTAGTTGCAGCTGTGGTTGTCCATGGTAAGTTAGACACAGAAGGTAACCAGAAATCAGAAAAAGTAAACAAGAAATAGAGAAAAAGAGAAGAAGTCATGAGCTTGAACGCATATAACATTAATCCTGGAATGCCTGAGCAATGAATCCCCTCCTTTTACTCAGTGTTTAAAATTACTCTTTTTTTATGCTTGAATTTGAAAAGACTTTATATTTTCTTGGCGGTGGTTGTGTGGTGTTTTTTGGGGTTTGGTTTTTTTTTTCCATATAATGAAGCAAACAAATTTGCATATGCTTTTGAAGATGTCTATAGAAATCCATACATTTTACTGAAAACTAAATAAGTGAAACAAATCCAATACCTGTAGGTACAATTTAACATTGCAATAAAAAATTGGAGGAATCCAGAAAAACTTTTATCATATGAAGTCAGGCACCCTGAAAAACATACATATTTTGTAAAAAAAAAAAAAAAAAAAAAAAAAAAAAAAAAAAATCAGAAAATATTTGTATATGTTTTTTCTCATGTCAGAGGAAATATTTCCATAATATAATTTTCCATAACCATAATGATAGAAGTCTGCAATGTTGCTTAGCACTTTGGGAACAATCTTTATTTCTGGAAAGTGCTGATAGGAATAATCAGTCATTCCTCAGACTTTACATTTAAACTGTCTGTATAACAGTGTGTTTTAAAATGAGAAAAACTCCTTTCCCTTTTCATCAGCAACCTTCAGGCATGTAGGTTAGAGATCTTAAATTCTGTGTCACTGCTGTGCCTTTATCCTTGTTTACAAAGCAGGTATTTTAGCAGCATGTATAGAGTCTAGCTAAGATCAAGGTGCTAGATACTGTACAAATGCATCGTAATAACCTATTCCCTGAAGAATTTACGTTTCTAGAGGCAGAAAGGAGTATATAACACATTTATATGTATTTTATGTATATATATTAGTGGAATAGCAAAGCATATTATTTGGCAAGTGTTCTGTTAGAGCCACAGTGTATTACAGTTTTATTTCTGTATTTGTTAATATTAAGTATGGTTTGGCTGGGAGAGAGATGAGCTAAACTGAAAGACAGAAGGAGAATTTACACTTTATTTTCCAGGGGAAGGGGAGAGATGGAAGTAAGTGTGGGCAAGGCAACACCTAGGAGCTCAGAGGAACAATGTCAGCCTTTTGTCATTCTACTGGATTCACCCCAACACTATTTCCACTTTCCTGCCAGCTCTAATAGAGACTTTTTTTTACCACTAGATGTGCATGTGGCTGTTAGCTGGAACATGCCAAAAGCTTTTAGAGCCTCACAAGTCCTCGTCCACAGTGAACCGGAAAGTTGTGCTGGCTTGCTGTTTCTTTCTTGTTACTTTTCCTGAAAAATAATTTCTAATGTAACATTTGCCTGTACTGAAGGGCTGAATTACCAAATGGTGTTATATGTTCACAAACGGGAATGAGAAGCCCAGCATTTATAAATGAGGTGGAGGGGGCCCATCCACAGGAAAAAGCCTCCTACAGTGCTGTTTGCATACTGGGGGGACGGTGGGGGGAAGTTAGGGAATGCTGCTCTGGAGCTTATAGCACCTGCTGTTTAAAATGCCTACGTTGCTTGCCTCTGAGCTCACAATACAGCTGGCATGCTATCAAGTATCCCAAAGGGTATTAGCAGTGGGACTTTAGTAAAAGCCTCTGTGTTTAATAATCAGTGACTTTTTTAAAAATAAAAATTTATCCAGCACTAAGTAGAGGGGAAGAACTTAACAAAAACCTAGTTGTGCAAGTCTTTCTCTTATTTCAGTATGTATGTGTCTTTGTAAAGCAAAGAAAAAATAGCAGGCTTTGCTGATGCAAATATTGTTCCTAGATATATTACACATCTTTCCACTTTACTAGGCCAATTCGCTTTTCAGTTTTGTGGCCTGAGTTTTCAATTTTTTTGTCTCCTTTTTTTTCTTGTAATCACTTTGTGGTTAGCTTCTGACCCTCCCTTTTCCCTTCACCCCTGAAGTGCTGATCTAACTTCTAAAAGCTTAAAGAAATATATAGCTGTGAAGTCCTTTTGCCTTGACCCCTTCCTGACTGCTGCTGGAAGTGCAGTTCTATGTGGCATCTGTACATTTCCACCTGTCCTTATAGTTACCATAGAAACTGGCCACAGGCTGCGTAAAGCCACTGATGAGGCAAGGAGGAAGGAATAAGCCTTTTAGTTCCTAAAATAGAATAATAAATGTAGGGCTGAGAACAAATCTCACTCTAATTGTCCAGGATGTACACCCAGCAAAGTATAAATTCTGGCAGCGCTGTAAAGTAGCATTCAAATAATATATATTATTCAAGGAAACGTACACATTGCTCCCGCCCAGCTGTTCTTCTCACACTGCTGTGTGGGGGGGTCATCACGTTCCTTAACTGACTTTTGACTGGGCAAGCTGTTGTGGAAGCTGATAAAGCTCTTGTGCCAGAAGATACCTCAGAGTCACAACAGTTGAAACAGAAAGGTTGTAGGATGCTTTGATCTTACTTTAATAGGGGAACCTCTTGCTCTCCTTGTGTGAGAATTTTTTTGGCCTGGTGAACAAAACTGAATTCAGCTTGCTTCAGTTTTGAGACAAAATCCATATTTCCTTTGAAAAAGGTGATACTAATTTTTCTGCAACTTTAGAGTCTGGGTTATTGTTTTCAGCTGGGCAACGTGAATGTTGAGCACAGGTATTCTGCTCTGATAACAATCTATAGAGATAGTGTAAATGGTCACATAATGTGCAAGTCAAAAACATAGGCTGATGAAAGCTGCAGCCTGGCAAACCTGCAGCTGGTGAATGTAGGAGAAACTTGTCTGATATCCAAGCTCAGCCTCAGCAACAAGTTTTGCTTCTGAACATGGGTGGGATTTTGGGTGGCATCGAAGTGATATCACTGCATGCCCAGAACACTGAGGAGCTGAAAACTTGAGTCTTTTCCCTTCCATCTCCTGTCTTGCTCTCAGGTTTAAGTTCCTGTAGTGGTAAGAACTTACTAGGAAAAAGCCAGTTTTGCTGGATTTACTAAAGCCTCACTTTGTTAACTTCAAGATTTAACAGGAGACAGATTTAGTTATCCAGGACTTTGGGGATGCCCATTTAGCAGAAGAGTTAATGAACAAAATGCTCTGTATACTTTGCTGATTTCTTGATGGAAAGTAATGAGGGGCTTTGATGAAGGGCAAGAACAGCCCATGCACCACATATACTCACAACGTATGTTGCAGGCAGACATGGGCAAGCACAACTTGCTCTGAAAGCCAACCAGAAGTTACGCGACTGTACCATTGTGGCCCTGAGCTGAGTCTAACACTGAAATTTCAGGAGGGCTTGTTAGTTCAGGGCTGGTGTGATGCTGACTGCAACCACATGGCTTTGGCCAGTGCAGAATATGGACAAAACTGCTGAATCTGCTGATTTGTCTCACTGTCACTTTGTGATGCTTTTTTTTTTCTGAGCCAGGCAGCTGTTCACTGGCAATGGGAATAAGAACACTGTGCTCTCAGTTCCCACAAGCTCCTGAACAGTTGTCAAAGGGAAGCTAACTTCTATTAACTACTTTTCCTGGCTGCATTTGAATTGGGAACAAAATTGTATCCAGTTACCAGTCCTTTGCAACTGCCGATGATAGGACCTGGTCTCATTTAGAGCAAATAATTTCGAATTACGCATTAGTTTAATCACACTTGCTTTTCACTTAACTGCATTATAAATGAGACAAGACTGACTCCCCCCTCCTGCCCTAGTACTATTCAACCTTACTAAAGTCTTAAATATATTTGTGTGGCCTTCATGGTGTACTTCAGTGGGTCTATTCAACCTCTTTGTGCTTAATAAAAATCAGTAATAGTTGTATTTGCCAGAATAGATTTATTTTTCTTTTGGAATTACTATGTTTTTAGTGTAATAAAGAAAAAAGTTTTTAATAAATTCTAGCATACTAAATACAGTGATATTTAAAAACCACCTTAGCTATATTTTATCTGATTTGTAAGACTATGGAACTTAACTTGAAAAAGAAGTTTCTCAGCTGCCAAGTGAAAAAAATACCACCAGCTTGTGAACAAAGGAAAATAGGTTACAGATGAGATTACTCTGGTGCCATATTTATATTGGCAGTATGTGTTCACTTATCCAGTTCTTAATGAAAACAATAGAGAGAACATATTAAATTCAGCTAGCTGTGTAGATTATGTTGTTTAAGTAGTTTTATTTGAGAAGTGTCTGCTTGCCACAGTCTTGGACATCACTAAGCATAATTTTTTTTTCTTCTACTAAATACGACTCCAGCTCCAGTACTTTTTATCAGAGACTCCATTGTTTATAGTTGCAGATTGTTATTTTCTAATAATGCTCATCTGACGAGAAAATAGCAAAAAGCCCCACAATTCTTTTTTCATATGCATGGTTGGTTACAGAGGGTATAACTAGAAACTCTGAACTACTAAAAATATATCCATGGTTGATAGTGTTCACTGTTCTGTTTCTTGAGATAGCTGATGGAATTTTTTTCAAAAGGGCCAAGCCTGCTATAATGATGTTTTGTAGCAGAAGATGGTTATTCTTCATGAAGCCAGCTTTTAACCAGCTCCTGTCAAGAGACATTTTGATTGATAGTAAAGGTAGATAGATGCATGCACTATGCATGTTAATGGAAAATACTAAGTGGTTAAAGACAACTTTATGCATTCTGAAGCATTTCATCTGTACTAATCACCCTTTTGGAGGGGAGAATTAACATCTGTAATGTGTTTATATTACATGGTGTGAAAGCTCAGAACTTCTCCTGAATCACAGCTGTAATACAATGCTTTTATTTATAAAATCTTCTTGTTTAAAACAAGCAAACAAAGAAAACCCCCAAAACACTTCTTTAGCTTTTTTCCACTGTTTAGAAATCTAATATTCAGCTTCAGTAAATAATGCAACATGCTACCTTTCTCAACCTACCGCATGTTTTGGATGTTGTGCAATTGTTTCTAATATATTGTGTCAGGTGTGAAGTGCAAATCTGGGACCATATTTATCAATGCAACTTCCTTATTTTTAAAATTATTCTGGTGATGGCATTGGCGTTTCTCTATCTGCAGAAGTATTTGTATTCATGTGTATGAACTGTCCTTACGGCATTGAGAATTTGATCCTGGATTTGGTGTTTTGGATGCAACTAAAATATATAAAAATAATGATAAATAGAAAACATGCATGAAGAATTAGAGGACAGTATTGGAACTAGGGAAAACAACTGGAACAAGTATGTTTTTGTGTCAGAGCTGTCCTCAGCCAGATCAGTGCCTCCTTTAGACAAAGACTGTATATACAATTTGTCCATGCAGTAACCCAACTGGCAGCAGTAGTTACAGCTGCAACTTGCTGCCTGTATAGCTATTTGGAAATGGGAAAAGGAAATTAATCAACAAATCTCACAGCAGACTGGAAGACAATAATGCGGGCAGAGCGTGGTCTGAGCCGTAGAAAGAACCCTGGTGAAAAACTATGGTTAGATATTTTCACATGACAGGCTTGAAAAATGAAACAGATGCAAAATTTGCAGCAGGATGTAGAAAGAAATGCTAGCGTAAGGAGAATAATCTCTTGGGAATATTCCCAACAGAAAGACATCTGGCCTAAGATTAGAAATCTGGACTATTTCATCTGAATTATCTTAAAACATTTATAATTTATCCTCTTGGTGATCTTCAGCTTCCTTGTTCACCGTTTCTTTTGTAATAAGCCCATTTTTGGTGTCTTCCCCTCTCTCTTTATCTACTACTAAAGTGTAGTCCTTTCTCATTGCTACGTTGTCTTTAACCAGCATCTTCGTATAGTGTAATTTAGAGCAGATGAATTTCAGAGTCTAAATGATCTTAGGTGCATCAGAAATAGGAGCACAGCATTATTAAAGAACCTTTTCACACTGCTTGGGCACCTCTTCTTTTAAATATATTTAATGCTTTGTATTTCGAATATGTACATTTTTATTTCAGAAAAATCTATTTACATTATTTAATTTCTACAGTTTCCATGAAACACTCTTCACTAGGAAGCTTTCCTTCATGTCTAATGGCTCTGTCTCTCATGCTGCATTTTAAGCTTGGGACTTCTCACGTGAAGCACCCCAAAATACTTTTTTTTTTTTTTTTTCCTTTTTTCTGGGATTTTGGCGAACTGCTTATCTGCTGGTTGCATGTTGTGAAATTGTTTTTTATGAGGATGCCTGTGTGAGTCTTCTAAATTTTCTTTGCAGATGTAAAACACACCTATTTTTATTGGCTTCCTCTCCCTACAAGATTTTATCCTACAGCAATTTCTTTCCAGCCTCAGATAGGAATACATGACTACATCCAATTCAAATAGGGATGATACCAGAAAAAGAGAGGAGCAGAAGCTTGCAGTTTTTGCTGTACGAAGCCTGCTCCGGAAATGATTATAGAAGCAGAGACTTTGTATACTGAATGCAGTTATTGGCACAGGGGTCACTGTCAGCCCTGGATCAGGGGCCAATACTCAGGTGAACTCAGATCCTCGTCATGCATATTTAAGAGTTTGCTTAAGTGAGAGCTCTATTAGCATTTCACCTACATAACCTGAATAAAAATCATGAATACTTTACCTAAAGAGGAAGAACATCACTTATGATAGAAGAGTTAGGTTTTTTATTTCCACTTGTTGCAGCTTTTTTAAATGATCCTTACGCATGTAATTCTGGAATGGATGTTGATGAAGCATGATTGCTTCATCTGAGTAGATAGTACTGTATGGATATGTTTAATCTCAGAGCTGTAGTAGCCTGAAGATATATTTATAAATACTTTTTTGGTGAAAACTCTGGAAATGGGAAAGCTTTCTGCTGCATCATATTTGCAATGGTGAAATGGGCAGAGTTCAGCTATACTGCATGCAACCTGAGGAAAATTAGGAAAATACGCCATCTACAGCTACCTCTGTAGTATTTATTTTCTTGTGGTTGTGTGTTTCTTTTTTAAATGTCTTCTACAAAGCTATTGTTGAAAACCATATCGGGAAATTCTGTCTGTTAGTACTAATGAAGGTGAGTAAATATTTTTAACGTCGTGTATATTGCCATTTCTTTCCACACATGCAGGCCTAAAGTTAAGAAAAAAATAATTCTATTGAGAATTAAATCCCCCAAGTTTAAATTTTATTACTGTATTTTTAGTTTCTCAGCCTGGGGGCTAAATTTGCTGCCTGCACAGCCAGCTCTGGTCACAAGGAATCTGCACCAGTTTTATACAAATGCTCTGTGTGAATGTAAGAAAGATGTTCCCAGAAATGCTGAGGTATGTTTAGATAGGGGACTCTGAACCTTAACATGCCCTCAGTAAATACAATTCTACTACAAGGTGTAGGTTGATGGAAACAATAGGGTGTATTTATTGCCTGCTTGAAGGCAACTGCTTTACCAATGCTTTCCATTTTTCAGCAGTGGGAAATACCTGATGTTTCATCTCCCATCTAAATGCATGTGTTGAGAGAAAATGTGCTCCTTCATTTGTCTTCCCACATTTCTCCATGGTCTGAGTGGATATACCAAGTTGTGGTTATGAGGCGTTTTCAGGAAATCACCTGTACACTTTATTGGTAAGCCTGGTGCAAAGAAACAAGTCACCTAGCTGCTCCTGGGGTTGAAGCAGAAAGAGGGCATGTTTGCACGGAGCGCTGCATTTCGAGAGCAAACACTGAGGCCAGTCGTCAGCAGTTTGGAAATGCAGTACTACATATGGACGTGAGACTAGAAACCATCTATGTTGCTCAGCCACTGTGGTGTGGGAGAAAAAAAAGCTATGTGATCAGCATTTGTCACTGAAGAGTTTTTTGGGAAACAAAGATGGAAACAGCACAACATGTAATATTTGTTATAATTACTAGCAATAATCATTCCAGGGACTCTTTGAGCCTCTTCGAAGGCTTGCTGGAGGAAAGCTTTGCTGCCTGTTTCTGAGACATGCTGCTTATCTCCCAGAAGAGTGTGTTGTCACCTCAACGTCTCCTACAGCTTCTGTAGGACATGGGTACTTTAGCTGAGGGATTCCCACTTCTGTTCGTAGTCTAGTCATTAACGAGGACGCAGAACCTATTAAAACAAACAGAACGAGGCTGTTCAAAAGCACCATCACCACGCTTGTCTCTGTTTTAGCGTGATTTCTGCGAGGAGGCTGAATGGTGGCAGCCACTACTGTAGCATGAACGAGAAATAAAGCTCTGCTGCAGGCCAAGTACCACTTTCAAGGATGAAGAAAAGAAATGGGAGTAACTCCTTTCAGACCATGCCTCCTCAGAGCCTGGCCGGGGCTGCAGCGGGCACCGCCGAGCCTGACTCGGTGCCTGGGGAGAAGTCCCTACGGCCCGGCTCGGGGCCGGCGGCGGGGGCCACCTCCCGTGCCACGGCCCCCAAGCTGTCAAGATCTTCGACGCAAAACCGTAAGGCCCGACCGCGGACAGGCTGAGGGGGCGAGAGAGAAAAGCGGTAGCAGCACCCGCGGCGCCCGGCCGAGGAGCGCCGTCCCCGCCACCCGCCGTCGCTACCATGGCGGGGGCCGGGGCCGTATGTGGCGGCCGCGGGCTGCCCAAG
>JAOBAS010000007.1:6718966-6737970 GCA_025311575.1 Elanoides forficatus | reverse complement strand
GATATGTGGTGACTCTGTGTGCTCTTTAACCCCCTTTACAGCAGATTACTTAGAAAGCTGTTCTGAAAGTACAGTATTCTTTGTTTTCTGGTAATGGTGGGAATAAAGATACAGTTTATAAGCATAAAAACACTGAAGTCCAGAAGACTCATATGTAGGGTTAGGTGAGAAATGTTCTGCTTTAAATTAATTTTAAAAGTGTTAAGCTTTTTACTTTGATTTACTGAAAGAAAATATCAACAAAGGTCAAAGTATATAAAATGATGATATATTCTTTTCCTTGGTTTCTTTTGCCTTTACTTCAACATTGCTGCAGTTTAGAAATAGTGACAAGTAGATTGAAAACTAATCCAGTGACCCTGAAGACAGTAATGCGTTTGAGCACAACAAAATCTCAGCTGAAAATAGATTTGTAATTAGGTATTGTTTTATTCACAGAGAAACAGATTCAATCTTAAAATTGTTTTCAATGTGCTTTTATTGATCCAACACTTTCTACTTACCATATTTATTAGGGTACACGATCGTAATGATCTCAGCTCAAAATACTTAAGTTCCATAGCAATTTTAGAGGTAAACAATAGGGGAGGGTGGAATTGGAGATTAGCTGACTGTATGCATCTTTTACTATCTAAAGTTTGAAACCTTGTTCTTAGGATGGCAACAATCAGCAGTAGTCTTATAACAGATTTGATTAGTACTTAAATTTAGCATTCTTGAAAGAACAGAAAAAAAACTAGTAGTAAATGCTAAGTGTGTTTAATTTCAAAAAGGGGTATTATACAGAATGATAAAGCTTTTCACGAAGAAATGGAAGAGCTCAGCCAAATGGGTGAAATGCTTGCAAGTGGCATGGATTTTCTTAACAAAAATTATACTAGAGTTGTAGGGCAAATGCCTGTCACATCAGCTGGATTCTAGAGCAATTAAAACAAACCAGCATACACAAAATCTGGGTAAAATGATTTATTGAGAGTAAGATGAAACTGTTACACTCACAAATTGAATATAAAACCACGATGGGGCGGGTCAAAATGGTTATGAGGAATGAGTTTTCAAAGAAGTACAAACTACTAAGAATCCTTGTACAAATACATCACAGGTAGGAAGCCTGCTGGAGAATTTACAGGGCAAACAGCTGATCCTTTTACAGGTATAAAAGGATTATCCAAAGAAAACCAAGACAGAAAAAAAAAGCTGAAAGCTGAATCTTGTTCTTGTTGACTGGAAAGGAGCTTAAGGATGTTCTCACCGTATGGTCTCTCTTTGTATCCATTTTGAAGGAGCTTTCTTAGAATTGGATTGTTGGGAGAAGAAATTGCCAGGATAAGATTCCTAAGCAAGATTGTGTTCACCAAAGAGTTTTAATGAAACTTATGTATGAAACCACTGACTAACTATGGTGTGCAAACTATTACTTACAATCTTGTTAGTACTGAGAGAACAGGTGGTGGTGTACATGACACACTTTTTTGAAGAGTTTTAACAGAAAAATTGGCAGCAGTAGGGCTAGTAAGTTTGGCTTCTGTATGCAGTCATTTGGTGGAATTTATGTGATAAAGGATAGAGCTGTAGGCATATGGATAAGATTGATATAATGGGAAAGACTGTGCAACTTATAAAAGGTGCCTTACAGACCTATGAGAGGGGTTTGAAAGAGCCAGTAAACAGCTGTAATTTTGATTAAGTTGATGTATTCTACAAGAGTTTACAGAAACACTTTGAATGGTGTTACTCACCAAATGAGTTTAAAGAAATTGAACTTCCATGTATCAAGGTTTAATAATTGTCAACAAATAGAAAACAAGATGAGAAGTAATTTCTTCTTAAAATAGTGGGTTTCCTATGTAAGGGAGTCTCACTGGAATTTGTTCTGGGGTCTCTGCCATCTAATATTCCCATAAGTGATCTGGAAAAAAAGGGATGAGCGAGATGGTTAAGTTTGCTCACTGCACTGATTTATTCAAGGTAGTAAAAAAGAAATCTTGTAACGAAGAGCTGTAGAAAGACTTCATGATACTGCACGATGGAGTGATAAAATGGCATGCAAGATTCAGTGCAGATATATGCACTTGGGAAAACCAATCTTAATTTTCCACGTTAAAACCAAGGACACTGAATTATATATGGCATGAGAGAGATCTTAAAATTATAACAGTTCATTCTAAGCAAATGCTAGCTCAAAGCACAGTAGCAATCAAAAAGAAAAAAAGGCAACTAGACTATGAGGAATTATTAGAAAAGGGATAGAAAACAAACCATAAAACCTTTTATGCCCTTGCATAAATGCCACAGTTTGCCTGGAGATTCATTGTTACCTGAAGTTCTGGTTACCTCTCTTCTGAAAGTGTATTATAAAATTAAAATACATACAGAGAAGGAGACACAAGGATGATCACAGATATGAAAAGACATTTTCTTAAGGAGTCATTAGACAGATTAGGGTTCTTCATCCTGGAAATGTTACAACCAAGATGATAGAAGCCTATGTAGTGTTGAGTTTCATAGAACAGATGAATGAGAAGTGACTGTTCGTGGTTTTTTTTTTGTGTTGTGGGTTTTTTTTTCTCCTTCCTAACATGAAAAATAAGGGATATCATGTGAGATTATCCAGTGGAATGTTCAGGACAAAAGGATACATAGTTATGTGATCAAAGATTAGACAAACTGTGGAAGCAGAAATTCTGAAGAGGTGTTAAATGTACTTCAGTAGGAAGTTACTCAGCTGCAGATTGCTAGAATCTGGCAGTGAGTATTAGGAGAAATACTGCTGCGTGCTTACCCCCCTACAGCAGATCAGCAAGGAAGAAGGCAGTATAGGGCAAGCTGGACTTTTAGTTTGATCCAATGTTGTAATTTTTCTGTTTTTCTGTGATGGGAACAAAGTGTGGCAGAGACTGCAGCAGGTGTTTGTATGCCTTCCCGTACAGCCGCTGTGCGTGTGCAGTAGGGGAGGCTGCCACCCTGGCTGCTGCGTGGTGTTTTCCCCATCTCCTGCTCTGGAGCCTGACCTGCCTGTTGCCATTGCGTGAGACCTCAAAGCTGGAGAGAGGCTATGGTTTTAAGCTGGTGCCACAGAGGCTGCTGGTATTTTAGCTAGGGAGCATGAAGCAGGGATCAGGTGAAAAAATCAGAACTGGACGTGACTCTTGTGAAATCTGTGGAAGGACATGTGCTTTTAAGTTCCCCTCACTCCTTCATCCTTGCACCATGAAACGCTGCAGTTGCAGTCCTGTTCTTGGAATGCAGAAGTCTGATCTTCCTAATGCTTTCTTGAGTACTTCTAGGCATTGTAGGGTGAATTTTTGACTCTTTTTTCCCTATCTGCTAACAAAGATAAATGTGTGGGAACAGTGTCTCTCACTACTGGAAGCTGAGCAGGGATGCCGTTTGCCTGAGGCAGTACTTCTTACTACTCTCAAAGAAGAGTGATGCTTCTAACTTGAAATGAAACCCATCTTTAGATGTCTAATTAAGTCCTTATGTTAAGAAGAAAAATGTAAATTCATCTTTTTAAGCTTTAATATGTGGTGTAAACTTTATAGAACAAGAGCATAGCATGCCTCTGTAGTAGTATCAGTGTCAACAGCTACAAAATACATAAAACAATGCAGCATGGGGCTAAGTGACAATGAAAAAACCCATATTATATGATATGTCATGTAGTTTACTTATTTTTAGGTTTTTTTTTTTTTTTTCTTACTATACAATCATTTAAGACAGGCTTACTGCTATATACATTCCCAAGTGGGAAAAAGCCATAAAGCTGTTTGTTGCATTAAATTTTGTACTAGAATGATAGAATCAGTCATGGAGTACAGTGTATCATAAAGTGTCTTCACTGCTCTTCCTCATTTATCTTCTTTTTCCAGCTTAAATTATAATGGAAAAAGGTCAAATAACTCATTAAGTAATGATGTTACATATGAGAACCTTTACTCTGTTTTTAGACATAATAGTTTGAAGTTAGTGATGTGAAAGACACTTATCTTTGGCACTTCTATTTGATTATTCATTGTGGAAGCTGTGGATCACCATTGTGTTTTATGGGAGCATAGTGGTGAGAATAATATGCTACAAAAATTGGCAGATGACAGGCTTTGCAGAATGGCATCTTTTCATGTTTCAACTGGGATACATCATGTTGTGTATATTTATTAATTTATTCTTGTGCTACACTGTTTTACATCGCACCTGCCATAATACTGCATAAATAATATGTTATGATGTGAGAGATTATTGGTTAAAAATAAAGCAAGCTATATTCTGAAAATTTACATTTAGTAAAGATGCTTATTTTAAAAGTATGCAGAAAATGCATTTTTGGTGGCTGACAGTTACAGCAGCAGCACTAATGATGAAGTTGTTTGGAAATCTCCTAAAGATTTCCTTACAGTTTGTGTCTTACGTCCCATTTAGAGTAGTAGGAAGTAAAGTACTTCAGTCTTGTTTTCTAATTAATTTTCTTGGGCAGGTGATTAAATTTTTTCCTGACATCTACAACAGGCTATCTTCACTGTTTGAAGAATTACCATGGAGCTCACTTGTAAAACCATATAAATCCTCCAGAATGTATTTAAAAAAAAAAAAAAAGAATGCTGTAGCTTCTTAGTTATTAAGAAAACCACAGTCTGACAGTTCAGTTTGATGTACTTAAGTATAGAGGTTTCTGTATATAAAGCTCAGTTATAACTAAAATGTTTAGGACACTAAAATGTTTGAACTGAAGGAAGTGATACTGATTAGATTACTGTTTAGAACTTGGCTTGCTGAGGTCTTCAATGGCAGGATCTTTACTATTATAGAGTAAATAATAATGAAATGTACTTTTGGTTTTTACTGTACAGTTTTATTCATTATTTTACTTTATTGAAACTCTTTGGGTTACAGACTAGAATATTTCAGAAATTTTAGAAACAGTAATTCACTGCAGGATGAAGATGAGAAATAATGATTTTCAGCTTCTTGTGTGATGACTTTTCCTAATTGAAATAAAGTAAAACAACTTTGAAAAAAAGTAATCATTATCTACAGTGCTTTATTATTTACTGGTTGCAGATATATATTTTTTTTTAATAGATGCATCTAGGCATCAGAATTATTTCAATAAAATTTTTATCAGGTTTGTAGTTAATTTATGGTAATGTTTTTGTTGTTGTTTTTTTTGTTTTTTTTTTTTTTAAATATATTTTAGAACATAAAAGGTGGCAAGAGTCTGCCAAATAAGAGAAGTGCTTCAAAGAGATCAATGCAATTATTCCAGGACCTGGCAGCTATAACCAAGCTCCTGCAATGGAGTTGGCTAGAAGTAGCAAAAACCAGAGAGAGTCCAAAGAGCATAGTCAGCTGGTATGCTAATTTTAAATGTCTGTGTAATGTTAATTCCCTTTTAAAAAAATGATCAAGCATATTACTGAACACTTGTGATAATGTTTTATTATGCTAATATTCTAAAAAGCTAAACTAAACCATGCCAAGTGCAAAAATGATTGAATATTTGCACATTCAAGGTTGTGTCTCCAGTAAGCGTAACCTTTTTTTTTTTTTAACGGTTTTTAAAGTTACTGAAATGTACTTTGTTTTGTATGTCATCTGTAACCCAACAGATCCAAACAAAAATCTAGCCATTAATGCTAATTTATAAAGAAGTTTTTGAACGTTGTAGAGAAATGGATTTGGGGAGTTTAATTTGCAGTAGATATGGAAGCTAAATAGGTGGCTGAGATTTTTCACATTACTAAATGGCAGATAGGGCCAGGGTACTGATACCATCTAGTGGTTACAAATGCCCTAATGTTGTTAGGCATTCTTGAATATGATGAAGAAGCTGGAAGGTAACACTGCCATTTTTTAATTGGCTTAGAGGGAGTATTAGTAATCCTATTAACCATACACCTCCACAATTTAATTGGTTTATGTTTGTGCAACAGTGTGACATAGCTAACTAAAATTGATGTCATTTGACTGTGCATGTGATGTTATAAAGTTATTGCTGCTGTGGGATTACCTATTGGTTCTGTAGTATTCTGAGATACTTCCACTTTACAGTTGGAGGTGCAATGTGTTTTGTTGTTGGTTTTTTTTTTTTGTGTGTGTGTTTTGGTTTTGTTTGTTTGTTTGTTTTTGTAGTATAGGGCATTTGGTTACTTCAGGGATACCCATTTTCTGTTTATTTACAGTGAGTAAAGATGTGTGAATAATCTATTTTAAAATGTATATATATTAAGATATATAATTTTTTTTTATTATTGAGAGCTGTAGACTCCATAAAAATCTGCTGATAGGAGGATGATCCCTCTATTCCTTCTCCTGGTCAGGGTTTTGAATATGAGGAAGGTGAGGATGGCACTCTTATAAAACAGTATCCACCTCGGAGACATAACGCTGGGTCCGGCTTACATTCAGATACTATTTGTAAGTTACTTTTAATGAGTCCCACATCACTGAAGATAAAACAATAAAATAATGTGGTAGGTTTTTTTGTTGTTGTTTGGTTTGTTTTTTTTTTTTTTTTAAATAAAACCAAACAAACACCACCTCCTTCTCAGCCCCCCAACAACCACAAAAGATTGTCCTGTTCTATTTTCTCCTAGAAGAACAAAAATAGAACTGGTACTACCAGGTTCCTGAATCTATAGTAGGATGTTACTGGAGGATATGGATAGAAATCTAATGAAGTCTCATGTAGTACCTACTTCACTACTTTAGTTACAAGACTAGGGGAAAAAAACTTGTACCTCTGGAAGAGAGTTATCACTGTCTTTTCTGCTTGGACAGAAAGGTAATGTAAAAGCACATGACAGTTCTGGAAGCGATAGTAGAGAGGCTTAGTGTGTAGAGGTTGCAAAGAAACCTGCTTATGCTTTTTTACAGGCATTACTTTCCTAAAATAACAAAGCTATGAGGAAATGGATTCAAAATATTCATGTATTTCTGTGATTTTTTTTTTTTTTTTTTTAAGTTTCCTTTGAAATTTTTTGTGACCTACAGTTAAGAAAAAATTTTGACCAAACCTGGGGAATTTACCTGGAATATTTGCAAATAAAAATAAAACAGTGACAAAGATGTATTTTTAAGGTAGCACTTAGGATATGTACTATACTCACATCACATTCTTTCAACTCGGTTGTTTCTTCTGTGATTTTAAAAAAATCACAGATATACTTGAATTCTTATGAAGAGAGTAATGGGAAAAAAACCAACTCGTCATTCTTGACATTTTTGTCTTTAATTAAAAGGGTATCATTGTAGGTCAGGATACTGATGTATTAATTTTTTTTCAAAAGGTACTTGGAATTTAATTGTGTGACTCCTACTTGCAGAATAGTTGGCAAAAAATGGCAAAAAATGATAATTTCAAAGTGTGTAGATTACTAGTTTTACTCCAAAGTCTTTTTGTACATTCTGTATTTTTTAGTTCTAGTTCAACTTACTGCTTATTCAAAGAATTAATTAATTAATATTTAAAATTTTTTATATTGCTAAATCACTTTTGGAGCTGAAAGGTGGTAAATCTGCTATCAAATCGACGTTGCAAAAAGAGATGTTCTCTTAATTATGAGATGACTTTCCTGAGACATGACTGATTCAAATTCTGTCACGTGGGTTGCAACTCTTGTGTTCTGTTGGGATGTAAATTTTTACAGTATTACAATAAACAGTGTGTTCTTTAATGTTTCTGTCACACCTTCTCAAACACATTGCACATTAAAGACGTCTTCCATTTGAAAGGCCTCAATAGCTACTGTTCACTGTTCCTTATTACAGATGATTCTGAAGTAGCAACATCAGCTATATATAGCACTTATGACAAAGTGGATGCTTGAGCAATACTAATTGCATAGAGTGAATTATGGTTCACAACCAAAATAAAAAAGAGAATAATTAATTACTTCTTGGTTACTATTTTCCCCTGTAATTATTTTTCCAAGAAATGCATTAGGGGGCAGCAGAGTCGTTCGGGCAATCTAGATTGCAACCATTTCTAAGTATTTCATGCTAGCACTTCAGCATTTTTGTTAGGAATCACATTTTCTGTGAATGCTGTTGCACAAATATAAGGCATCATCTTTTCTAAACACTGGATAAGCAAAATGAATAGTCTGCAAGTAATCACATGTAGAATCTGTGTAGTTATCTGTAATTATAGTAGTTAAATGAAAAACTAAAGCAGGAGATGAAATAGTATACTGAAAAGGTGTTGGGGAAAGTGAGAATTTCAATCTGAAGTAGGCTTCCGATTTCTAGATTTGGACAATTTCCTTTATCTTCTAGGAAGGAAGAGGCAAAAGGACAGGAGAATGTATTTCTTTTACATAATTTATTCAGAAAAAATTTTTTAACTATAGATGTAACTGATGATGTTAAAAGACAGCTTTGCATGAGAATTTGCTTGTTTGTTTGTTTGTTTTAAAGAATGTTGACCATTTCATCACTGTTAAAAATCTGACTGGAGTATTTTGTTCTGTATTCTGGTGTGAATGCCCAAGAATTTCAGAATTCTTTGCATCCATACAGAGCTCTCAACCAAATTCCTTTGTAAATACCAACTATTTCTGTTATAGAAGAAATATTACCAAATACTGGTCCAATGGAGCTTAAAGAATCTTTAAGGAAAAGAGGAAGAAAGGAAACTTCTGTCGGATCTGGCATCCTAGAGACCGTAAGATATTGATCTTTTACCGTGACAGATTTAATTTAATTTATTTTCAAGACTGGTGGTATTTAAAGGAGGTTGGCTACTTCTGAGGTAGTTATCCTACATAAAAGGATTTAAAAAAAAGCTCTTTAAGGATTTTAATTTGCCTACTATATTTATATCTTGAATTTGTTGGAAAAAATAAAACTTTTGAGGACAAAGGAGCTTTGTTTCTGTCTGTTACGGGAGATAATGAACTCCTTAATGGGAAAAGATAGGCATCTTTTCAAGTGTGTAATTATTTGTTTCTATTTAAGTAACTGACTTACAACCAGAGCAAAGTGTTTGAGTGGCTCAGTACTTTTCTAAGTCGAGTCGTTACTGTAGATTATCTTAGCAATCATTGCCCTATCTCTAACTACCATTCTTTCTTATGAACAGGTTATAGGAAAGTTGTAGTATGGTCCTGTTGGTTTTGATTTGTCCATGTTTCTTGTCTTAGTTCCTCTTGGTTTCTGTTAATATTTATTTATTTATTTTTCTTTACATCTCGGATTCATTGCCCTGTTTTAGTTGGGTTCTGGAGGTGGATACAGCACAGAAATACTGGTCATAGTTTGAGATCATAGTTTTGGCTACTTTAAAAGTAAGGGCTAGAGGGGAAAACATTTAAGTGATTCATTCAAGGCTATTCATTTTTATGTTGAACCTTTTGTTCTGTATGTATGTGTTGGTTTTAATAAAATATTTTGTTTTTCTTGGTATATTTGTGATTCTGCTATGGGTAGAGATAATCATGCCTCAGTCTTGTCAGCCTCCTGTTTCTCTTAGAATTGGACAATTTTTTGTTAGTTCTAAGGACTTGTTTGCAAGGTTATACTTCATAGTAGAAAAGCTGCTGCAGATGCACGTTTCTATCAATACTTATTACAGGATCAATGGGATCAGTTAATACTTTGTGTGTGGATATGTATGAGCAATAATAGCCATCAAGTGTATCGGAGACACACACCGACAACATAAAACTAAATCATTATGATCTTCAGGAGAGAAAGGGCTTTCAAATACTCTAAACCAATTCTGTCTTCCGGGTTTTTTGAGAGTGCTTTCTTGTTAGCAAAACATACCTGATTATGTATTTTTATTTGTTTAATATAAATTTGCTTAAATAAAAACAGCACATAAGCTTTAATAATTCAGTGAGTTTTCACAGTTAAAATACAATAACACAACAAGAAACAACATGAAAAACAGATACAATATATAAGTTCTTAAGTGGATAATAAACTATTTTGAGTGTTCATTCAGCACTTACAACAGCTGTTTTGGCCTTATCTTTCCCTAGAGAAGTGACAGAGTATGTGTAGTTTGTTTTTATTTTATTTATTTTTGTTTCACACAACCACTATTTTTAGGTCAGAGCTCCTTCATAGTGCCTTCAAAGTCCAATCCACTTGTCTAAGGTTCCTCAAGTTGCTGCTTTTTTCTTACTGTGGGTACATATTTTGGATAAGCAATGAATTTTCAAAGCACATATTCACTGTCGAACAAATGTAGGCCTAGGTCCAGCAAAGCACTTAACTATGTATTTAACTATTAACGTGTAACAGTTGTATTTGACTGCAGTAGGACTGCTTGCATATTTTAAGCTACGGACATACTGAAGTGCTTTAGTGGACGGGTGCCCACATGTAATGCCAAGGAAGAGCAGCAAATTTGCATTATGTTACTGAGCTGGGCCCTCTAATACAGATATAGATTTGCAAAGTCTTTGATTAAAAAAAACCCCTTAAAATCCTATTTTATAATGCAAATATTTTAGCTATTTAAACATATGCGCTCTATAAATATCACACAGTTAGTATAAAAAAACCAAACGGCTGTTCATTTTCACTTGCTCTTATGGTGAGTATTACCATGCTTTGATAGATTGGCAGTTGCTTAAAAAATGTGTAAGGACTGGTGTATCAGTCTGGGGCTTAGGGAGCTCTGCAGATTTAGGGCTGCTTGCCCATAAAATATGGTTTGGAGGGAGAGCTGGAGGAAGCGAATAATTCTGTGGCATAAAGTGAGAAAATAGAATGTTTGAACAGAGCAGCGGTATTGAGGTCTGCGCTGAGAGGAACTCCCTTAGTTTGAATGTTATAACCCTCAATGGTGTAATTATGTTAGGGAGTTTGTGATACGTTGTGCTGGGAGAGATAAAAAATATGCAAATGAGGTCATTTTTGAAAGGTGTTTTATTTAAAATATTTAAAAAACAAACCATTGACAATGGTTATGCTAGAGGTTAGTGAGGTGTGGCTATAAAGGCTACATAAGCACTGTATGTATATAATACATCTGCATGCATCTTCAGGCAACTGGATCTCGGGTCTTACTCAAGCTGTTTCATCAATGCACGTAAAGTTTCAGGTAGTATTTCAGAATATGAAAAATGCATTCTTTTAGAACAGCATGTGTAATCAGCCTAAATCTGCTTTACAGAGTTGGGTATTCAAACTAAAGGGTACTGCTGGAGTCTGACACTGATATATTAGCTAATGTTGGTAGCACGCTGGCAACTACCTGTGTGCTGTAACACTGGAAGGCAGTCCATTAGTGCCTGAATTAATGCACTCAGGGACTTCTAATTCTTCACAGAATCTATTTCCATATTTAATTACGGGAAAGTCATAGAAAAAAGTTACAAAGCACCTTCTTCATCCATTTCATTGTCAACGGGAGTGGCAATTAGTAATTCTTCTTCAAGTTATATTGCAGTGTTCACTTAAAATAATGCAGCTCCTTGCTGAGTTTGCTCCAATTAAGCCATATTTTATTTGCTAATGACTTACCAAGTTGACAATGACCTTGAAGTTGGTATTGTCAACACTTCTTGGCATAAAGAGCTAGATGATTTAGAGTTATTAAGAGTGCATCAATTTATTCTTCAGTCTTTGTCAGTATTTTTAAAAAGCTTTTTAATTCCATTACAGATAGCATACTTTACCTGAATAATGTACAGGTTAGTAAGTTAAGTAACAGTCCATTTATATTGTTTTTACTGCAGATTTTAAAGATGTATATATAAAGACAGGACTTTTATTGTTTTTGAGTTTGAAAAAGTGTACTAAACTGGGTCATCTTTACAATTGAGTAGCTTTAATCACTACAAATGCAGTTTATTACTGTCACATTTCTGTTAGCCGTAAGTCACTTATATAAATACATTTATAAATATTTAGATATAGAATTTCACTGTTGCAGAAGTTACACTTTATCATGGTCTAATTTATTTCACTATGTTAAAAAAGGGTGCTAGTATAATTGAACAGAATAAGATGTTAATTCTTTATGAATGCTTCTTGGTAATTTAAAATGAAGATGAATAATAAAATTACATTTATATAGTTTAGAAGTATTTAGAACTTCATAGTTACAGTTTAGTAATAACACAAAACACCTGTGCATTTAGATGTAATTTACAGTGGGCTAGTTTGAACATTTTAGGCAAACACAATATTTAGCATAAATGAATGCAGTAAGAAACTCTCTTTTGTCACTTAAAATATTCCCAAATGTCTTAATTTGTTGTTTTTATAATATTTCTCCTTTTCAAACCTGGTGTTGCGTGTTGTCTTAATCCAGATGCATACATAATCACACTGCCAATTCATGCACATTATTGGCTGGGAACGATCATTAATTCCTGTTTCCTCACATTTTTATATTCGATCATATCTGTCTTCAAGGGGAGGAAAAAAAAAGAACCTTAGTGAGTTTAGAAAGAAGTAGATATCACTAGTTTAAAAAACATTTTATGTTAAGTTTCATGTTCTCATTTGATACATTTAAATTGTATTACATTTTACTTGTTAAGAATATTGTTCCATATGCTGAAAATACTACTTACTTCATGCCATTTTAAAAAAAGTAATCAAACTACCATCGTTCCTCAAGCAGATCTTTTAGGAATATAGTCCTTTTGTTTTGCCTTCAAGAATTGAGTTACTATGCCATAAAAATTGACTTTAATGGAGTTGTCATTATGTGCATATACCGTAACTGAGAAACCGTATGATCTAATTACTGTAACCCGTTTCTTAACTCTAAATCTCTGTTCTCAGTTTCTGCATCATGCCTAATAAAATATCATGCAGGCTTTGGGCTGTTCAATCTAGAGATTGTGTGGTGACTAGGATCTTTTGAATATTGAAATGTTGAATAATAGTATATACTTATAGCTTCCTAGGGAGTAGCAAGCACTGACTTCAGTTCAAGATACTCAACCATGTACCTAAATTTAAGTATACAAATTATTATTATATCTTTGTGTTAAAAATGCCTTTTAAAATCACTTTTCAATTTTACAGTAAATGGAGTAAATTGTACTGAGCATTCTTCTGTAGATGTTAGAATAAGGCTAGAAATGCCAGTGATCTGACTGGATGGTGTATCTATATTGCAAAGTTTTCTTTCATGTTGTTTTTATTTGGAAACATATGCTCATTTGAATTAGCGAGGGATTGGAATAAATAATTTTCCTTAAGACTGCATAGTGTGACTAGTGTTTTAAAAGCAGAGATTGCCTCTAATGTTTTGTTCAGGATTTCAGTTTTTCATCAGAAAATCCTCACTCTTTAGTGGAGTCAGCTGCGGTATTTGAAGTTGCTCACAACTTTGAAATGTTTTGTCAGTCATGTAAGGCTTACTACTCTGTTAAGTAGGGTACAACTACAGAAAAGCAGCATCTGCATAAAATGAGGGAATGACTGTGTCTGACTTTTTGTTTGTTTTGTTTTTTGTTTTTAATTTGGATTTGCAAAATATGGAAGACTTTATACCTCATGGAAATACAAACCTTTCATTATCACAGAAACTAACACTTTAATATATGTTTCTAAATGTACTACTCTTGTTCTGTGTAAAGTTCCTTTACCTGTTAAGTGTTGCCCTCAGAAAAGAGCAGCAAAAATGTACAGATTAAATAATCTCATAGTAAAATGAAAATCTGCACTGTTAACTGCATTGTTATTAATTTAATCTCATCCTTCTAGACACACAAGATGACTTCTCTTTTTTTAGAGCTGATGTCGCTCTGGGTGGGATTAAGTTTGGAATTAATTTCATATTTTTAGCTGCTGGTGAAACTAAGTCTAACTGATGTGAGGCTGCTGTCTGCTCAACATTTTCCCAGTATCATAGAGGATATGTTAGCGATCAGGGCCATCCAACTCTTGAAGATCCCCACCAGCATGGTTAGAATGTACAAGACTTTTCCTGCTGTGAGAAGGTTCTGTTCCATTAATGATAATATCATGCCATTCCTTTATTAGTATCATAATAAAATGTAGGTAATTCTACAAAATTAACCATATAAAAAATTTCAATATGCTTATCCTTATTATACCATTCAAAAAAATTAGATTTCTGCAGGATCTAATCTGTCACAATCTAAACTATTTTAAGAAGTCCATTCTGTACATATCTGGACAATAATTTTTTTCTATCATGCATTAAAATAGTGGTAAACAGTGCCTTACAGAGCCACTTGATGGTGCTGTCTTCCTTTTACTCTGAAAATTTACTCCTGCTTCCTTTATAATAATGGTCATCTTAAACTGCTTGAAATGGTGAAGGAGGAGGAATTGTACAAGCAAGGAAAAGATTTTTGTTTCCTCTCTCCTCTTTCCTCTTCTTGGCTTCTTTTCTTGTCTTTTCTCTTTCTTGCCAGGAAAAGGTAACCTGTTAAGAAAGAAATCTGTAAGCCTGTGAATTCTTATTATGAGAACATATACACTGGATATAGATACACATGTAAAAAAGGAATCTAATCTGAGGAAGACACTAACTGATATTTTCAGGATTCTGAAGTTATTTTTGCATAATAAAGGAAAAATATGACTGAGTTGTTTTTCTGATATGGGACTGACTTCAGTGCTAAAATTACTGAATTATATAAATGTGCATGCTTATCCTGGATGCACATTCTGTTAATGGTAGCAGTGTTGTGTTGTTTTTTTTTTTTTTTCTCCCAAAAATACTAGAAAGATTTTTTTATTTTTTTTTTTTAACAGAAACTCACTATGGATAGCCAGTCTTATTCCCAGTCTGTGTCTCTGAGAATGTTCTCTCTGTGGTCAATGTATTAGACTTGTTGAAAATCATGTAAAAATTGCTGTGAATTATGTTGATGGGTTTAGAATTAATGAGCAGAATTTTAGATACATAATGTATTTGCTGAACTGGTTGTTTTCTGCTCTCTAAAGACACATTCAGTCTACAGGCCACGTCTGTTTTTGTGTGGTAGGTATTTAGCATGGTTTTGATTCTTTAAGCAACTAATTCTTCAACTGGGAGAGTAATTTTGGGTAGGTGAGATAATATTATGTCTGTGAGGTATGTTTCATTGATATTTCTCTGTACCATCCTAGCAGAAGCCCCTTTTGCTGGGGAACATGCATATCCTGGTTAGTTCTTTATCAGGAGACTCTGATTTTAATTTTTTTAGTCATAAAAATATCTCTGTTTTTGAGTTAAGGGTTTGCACTGAACTTTCTGGATTAAAGTACTCTACCTGTTGATTTTCATACTAACCCCTATAAGTTCTGCTACGAATTCCAGTAGTTTACTGTGTGTGTTTTTTGCATGATTTTAACTAATGCAGGGTGACCTTTAATAGTCTAGACTGAATTTCATATATATGAATAGAGTTGAGCATGAAGCTGAAAAGTTAGTAATGAAGTGAAAGCAAATATTTGTAGAGACCTTTGTGAGTCAAAGTAGATGTGTTCTTACCCAGCTTAGTACATTTCCTTCAGCCATTTACAACTCATGACTACTATGTAAATGTATTCATGTTGGAAACCGGCAATTCAGGCCCCAGCTTGGGGAGGGGGAGAGGTATGACACAAGCGCATAGTAGAACCAAATGACACTATATGAACATAAAATTTGGAATTTTTTGATATACCTCACATTAAATTGAACTGTTGCTTCTGATCTAACTTCCATAACATCAGTTGAATAGAACGTAGCTGGATGTGTGTTTGACATCTTGAAAGATGAATATGTAGATGTGTGCAGAGAGTGTAATTGGACAGATGAGTGGTCCATAGAACAGGGTTGTAGTGTTGAGGTCTGTAACTGCTTGATATGGACAGTGATAACCTGAATTTTGTTACATTTGCCATTTTTATGCATTCTGGTCTATGCAGTTTGAAGTTAAATTGTTAATCGGTACTTTCTCTTCTATAGCAATCATCACTGCATCTCTGGGAGACAATATCTGTGCTCTGCTTGGTGTGTTGTGTATGACTTAAGAAGCTGCTCTGTATAGGAATTAAAATGAAAAATCTAACTTGAATAAGTGAGAGAACACTTAAAAAAACCCCCTTGTTTCTGCAGTGAAATAAGCTGCCTACCTGCTTGACTGCACTGGAGTTGTAAATCGTCAAAGCTCTCTTAGCTGATAACTGAAGTTATTGTTCTCTGTAGTTTCAGCATTACCCGTCACAATGTTGTTAGTGAAACAAACTGTTGTTATTAGGGAATTGTTAGTTTCACAACTGCTATTTGTAGAGAACAGTGAGACTGGAGGGGTTGAGGGTGGAGATCGTGTGAGTGAGGAAATGAGGTGAAAACCTGCTTGGAGGCCTTTGTAATGTAATAAAATTAAACCACTGCATGGTTTATATTGTAATTATGGTATACCTAGCAACACCCCCCCCCTACATATAAGATTCACTACATGCATGTAAGTAATGTTTATACTTGATTTTTGGCTGGTAGCTATTATATATTTTAGCTGTGCTTTGTAGATAGGGCAAAAAAGTGGCCAAGAAATAGGAAAATTCTTCAACTTAAATTTTTTTTTCCTTCCTTTTACATTTGGATGTTACTTATTCTGCCCTGAAATATAAAGGAATATATTTTAGCAATTTAACTGGAAACAGCTGAGTTTAAACCTCAAGAAGGGTGAGGACCTGGGGAATATGACGTAACTGAGAAAATAACAATATGCCAGGATATTTTATTTTAATTTTTTATCTGTTTATTCCAAAATTGTTATGTTTATTCTTTAGAATTAGTTTGTTATATTTTTTTGGTTTTATCTGTATTGTGCTAGTGTATTTTGATTGTCTTATGTTTTTAGCCTTTCTGTTTGCAGCAGTCAGGCTCATTTGCTGTTCCTGAGCTCTTACCCTTCATGAAGACTTTCTTTTCACATATGGAGACATTTCTGCTTGTTTCACTGGAAATGTAATCCTTACAGTTATTAATTTTGCTGTGGTTTCAGAGCAGTGAACACATTTTTAAAGGTTTATTTTACTGAAAGCCAATTTACTTTATACTTGACGGCTTGTAAAAAAATATGATCTACTTTCAGTAACATGGTTGAGCTTTTGACTCATCCAGGCTAGTCTTCTGCCACACTTGATAGCCTTTTTGCACATTAGAATGTGCTTTGAAGAGAGTGTTCTTGAATATCAATCAGCTCAGCTCTCCTGAGCCCTTGGCCATTCAGAGCCATGCCCTCTGGGATATAGTGAAGCAGATCCCCGAGCAAGTCAAAGCTAGGAGAGGTGCTCTGCCAGGCTTGTCACTAATGAAAAAGGGTGAATTCTTCGGGGATGTGAAGGTCAAAGTGATGGTGGAATTTAAGATCCCGAGAGAAGTGTGCAAGGCAAATACTAAAATTAATCCTTATTTAACTAATCCTTAATTTAGCCTCTTCTCTTGAGTTTCAAATGGTTCGTTGCCAAAAAGGATGTAAGGAAGTATTTTTCCTAGTTGAGCTTATAGCCTTGTGTTAAGAGGAAGGCATCTCATTTGTGTCTGTAACTTCCTGTGGAGGTGCTCATTAAGGTACTGTAAACTATATATTTCTACCACTGTACCAGTGCTTGTTAAGATGTTAGAAAATGTGGGTATGACCATTGCTTCCTCTGTGTGTCTTATTAGTATAAATGAGCAGCTCTAATTTCTTTCAAAAAACCCACCACCACCAACAAAAAGACTTCAGGTTTCAGATTGTGCATCTTATTCACAAAGTGAAATAGGAAGTTAGTATGAAAAGTTTGGGAAAGACAAGATTTTAGAATCTCTTTCAGTGACTCGGCTGGCTGGCTTAAGAAGCAAGATGACCAGTATGCTGCCTGATGTTAATTGTGTTTGCAGACAAGTAACACTCTGTGTTTGTTATAAAAGGTGCTTAAGCATGTAACTCTAGCCTGTAAATTCCAAGCCTATGACTGCAGAGCATTGCCAATTTGCATCTTTGTGATTCTGACCTTAAATGCCTAAATTGCCTATTCCTGGTATAGGCTCTTAGCCCTTGTAGGTGCTTTTGTTTTATGTAATGTTAGTTGAATGTTGATGTTTGTGCCTGAACAGGATGGGTTTCTACAGGTATTTCAGAGGCCTGGGTCTATGGAACTTTTGAATAAAATTAAAGATTACTTATGTCTGTATACTTAAGTACTCAACTGATTAGGGCCTAAGTTTTCAGATTGCAGCTGTAAATTCATTAGAAGTTGGAGAGAGATTTTTAAAATAAGCTTCAGCAAGCATTATCTGTAGGCTGGTTGGTCTTAATTTGCTGTGCAAGTATCTGTCATGGTTTAAATCCTTTCCAGTGTCTTGGCCAGACTTATTGGAATGTCATTTGAAGTGGTCATTAAAACTATTTGTGTATTTAAAGTGATTTCCTTTGAAATCTTTTTCCTAAAATTAATCATAAAGAGGCTCTCTAGAGAGTTGCATCCACCAAGAGAATTTTCAAAATTTGTGGTATAGATAGGTCTATTTTGGCTAATTTCAGTGTTGAGTCTCAGAGTTAGAGAATCATAACTCACTTGAAGCGGTTTTACATGTGTTAGGGTAACATATCTAAAAAATTGTTGTCTTTTTTGTATGCTTTTTATTTTTCTCCATTGAGTGGTTGTTAGAGCCATCTTGTGATAATAACTACATGATTTTGCCATTTTTGAAACATGATGTGTGTTTTTCTTCTTTGGGTTTACAGCATAGTTACAATATTGTGGGACGCCTCCCATTAGTGAGTAATCTAGGCTTTCATTAGTTATTGCAAACAGCAGCTGTTTGTCATAGGAGAATAGGCTTTCACTAAATGTATTTAGATAAGCATTTAAAAATGAAGACTCATAAATCTTTTCTTTAACTATCTAAAGGGAAACTGCAGTGCATTATGAAAATGTCAACAACAAAAAAGAAGGCAAGAAAAAAATATGACCTCTTCATCGCATGGTACCATGAAGTAATAGAATTACAGGAAGAAAAGGAGGTAATGGAACTTCAGCTTTTTCCTACTATTTGGAAACTAATTTATACCTGGATTTCAGGTGTTAGGCTTTTATATGCT
>JAOBAS010000007.1:6703553-6714430 GCA_025311575.1 Elanoides forficatus | reverse complement strand
GGGGTTGGGGGAGAGTGAGTGAGCGGCTGCATGGTGCTTAGTTGCTGGCTGGGGTTAAACCACGACAGGTACTTAAACCAATGTGTAAATAGTTTGCTGATTCTAATGTGTTTATAGCCAATTTTTTGTATTGTTAAATATGTACTTAATATAAAGTACTGTGACCTTGGAATTCACGAAGTAGCTTATAAATTCAAAAGCACGTATAGGCTGTTCTTAAACTGGAAAGTAGGAAAGGAAGCAAGGGGCTCATACGATTTCAGAAAAGAGGAGTTGTTGATCTAGAAATGTGAAGTGTTGATCTGGATACTTTTAAAAGTTTACCACATTCCCATTTTGTGTTGAAAAGTCCATAAAACTGTTTCTTCAATTGTATTAGTATCATTAAGATACTTTATCTTAAGGAAGTTAGGCTTTTAAGGATACTTCTTGTAATAACTTCCACTGAGCAAGTACAAAATAATGTTTTCTTGTATAATTTCAGAGGAAGACCCAGATTTCAGTTGGTAGTGCTACTAGTATAGTATCAACAAAAATGAGCACAGGTTGTAGAAGTGCTGTCAGTTTCTCATTTCTTCCTTAATACTGATGACTTTTAGGTAGCTTTGTTTGGAATACCTTGAAGAATGCCAAGGAAGAACAACCTCTAAGCTGAATCTGTGTCAAATTGTGGCATGGTTGTGAAAAAGGGAAACACCAGATGCTATATTAGGATGCGTACATAGAAGTGTAGCCTGCAAGGCATGTGAAATAAATCTTGCTAGCTGTGCTACACAGAGCAGACTTTATCTGGAGTATGGTGTCACATCTAGTGTATTTTGAATAAAAAATCTGGAGACCAATCAGAGCCAATTTAGAGGAAAATGAGACTAATGAGAGATTTAGAGAATGTTCCTAGATAGAAAAAATAAATGAGCTGTATTAGTTAATGTAAAGAACAAAGGGGGACTTACTGTAGTAATCTTCATCTATGCAAAAGCTTGTTGGAGAGAGACAGGGAAGAATGTGATTTCTAAATCCATCTATAATCAAGATGAGAAGAGAAAAGCTTTGGCCTATCACACATTTGTGTAAATGTGCTTCTTTCAAAAGAGTTGTTATGAAAGGCTTGTAAATTTCATCAACTTCTATTCTCCATGCAGATTTTGGCTGGATTTTTTCAGACAGATTTCTGGAAAGTTTTAGTAGAATAGATTCATTTATTTTTGAGAACAAAAAACATTTCAGGTGAGGAGGGATATAGTTTGTCAATAGCAAAAATGAAAACAAATTCTCACTTTGTATTTAATTAGCTCTAATGCCTTCATAGAAAATGATTAAAAACTTGAAGCTTCTTGTCAGTTCAGTTCCCATTCCATTACTGTATTTATGCATATGTATGTGTTGAACTTGCAACATATACATAGTCCTATGAAATTTGGGGCATTCTGAGGTTAAAAATATATTCACTTGCCATACTAAGTAAAACAACACTACTAACTCTGGGTTGGAGATACATCTTTTGCCAGTCTGGTAAATATCTGATTCACTTTCTCAAAATAAAATAGTTGAAAAAAGTAGTAGCTTGTGGATGTACTATGTTACTATTTGTAACACAAGTTAATAATAAGCTATATTCCTCTGGATCTGTGAAGATAGACATCTTTGAGAAAGGACGGTAGGAAATGTGTAACAACTTTTTCTATGCGAGTTGAAGACTGTATGAAGAACGTAAGGAAATGAAGCAGGATTTGGAAAGAGCATTTTCTCCTCCCCCATAATACGTGTAACTAGTTGGCCCCTAGCTGCACCCTTTGAACCATCTCCTGTTTTCAGATGATGTATGAACACATGTGTCAGAAGTTTTGTACATGGTACCTTTTCTTCAGTCTTCCTTTTTAGAATATTTACACATTTTACCTCAGAACTATACATTTAAATCAGTTTGCAAGTTAATCTGAATCTGTGAATGCTAACAGCAATTTTCCCTAAGCAGTCCTAACCTTCAGTGCTTGTTTAACAGCTATGCTGCACTATTTAAGTATGCAACAGCATTTTTTTTTACTCAGGAGCCTGTCTTTTCTGCAAACAGAATGATGCATGCATATATAGGGAAATGAGATTCTGTCCAAAAGACCTGTAAAAAAAGTGTGATGATGGGATGTCTTAATTGGTAGGCACTATTAGACTTCCGTGTGCCGTCATCTTTAATTGTAACAAAGTAGGAATGTCTTCTCTGTATGGACTGTAAGTTTTTAAAGCTACGCTATACTTTCTCAATTGTAATTACACATTTAAAGGAAAGTGGATATTATGGGCAAAAATAGAACACACATTAATGTGTGTCTAACAACCAGATTTTACTGGAATTGTAAGTCTTTCTCATTAATAAATGACAGGTCCTCAATAGGCAAGTGAGCCAACAGAAAAACAAAGCAGTCCCCTTCAGAATGTTTTGTATGCATGCTAACATGATGATATTAACACTAGAGTTTCTTTATAAATGCTAAAGGTATATTTTTAGACTGTGATGGCTTTTCTTTGCCAATGACATTGTGAATAATCCCATGAATACACAATTACTATGTTTTTGCTACACTTCACCTATGTTTGGTAACCATCACTCCCAGAGGTTTCTTTGGTTTTAGTGTCTCTTCCCCCCACTAACCTCACTACTGTTAGTTTGTTCTCATAGGATAAATCAGTGAAATTGTCTGTTATAAATCAATCGACCATATATAGTTAGTTTCATCTTGTATGTAATGTTAGTTGCTTCCTGCAAAAGGGAATTCTCAGGATCATATAGACTGGAGTTACTGGATCTTGAAAAGCTTCTGTTGCCTCAGGCAAAAGACTGAGGCTGCTTAATCATTTCGGTTCTGGGAACAACAGTAAATCACCTGTGAATTTAAATCTGAAAAAGTAACTTACACTGGAGTGTCTCTCATCTGTTAGGCAAAACTGCAATTTATACCCTCACAGAACTGGCATAAACTTCCTTATATTTACTAGAAACATTGCTTATATGCAAGATAAGTTTTCAAGTGTCACTGACTTATTAGTTTTATATGGATTTTTAAAATATGAATGAAAAAACAGCTTCAATACATACACAAGATTCACAACAACTATTTCCAATTCTGTTCAAAAATTGTGACTTAAAAGTTGAAAAGACTGGTTTTTGTCTTGTAATACTGAGAATAAAAAGTTATTCAGTGTTACCTTTTGTTTATCAAAACTTTGAGAGTTTTTACTAGGTTTACTTGGATAAAAATTACATGACTTCTATCAAGCCCCAAATTCACTTTTATTTTTAGCCTAGGATAAGAATATAACGATACTTCTTGCTTCTCTAATACAGTTTATCCTAAATGCCAGTGCCTCCCTGCCATCCTCCCCCGTATGAATGTATTGAGCCTTGCAAACTGAATGTGCTAGGATCCTGATGTTTAACTTACAGTTAAGAGTGTAGAGGCCTAAAGAGGTTACAGGGCATATTAAGGGTTATTCAACAGATGAGCATGACAAGGAATAAAATGTTGTCTTCTAGTAAGAATGTCTTCCTCATTTTTATGAGACCAGCTACTGATGCAACATGTTATTTGTTTAATGTTACTACAGGATTGGTTTTCTAATATATCATTACCTGGTATATCAGGTAAAGAATCTTTCCTCGTGGGTGATTTGCAGCACTTAGTATATTTGGGTTTCCTATCTACTGGTAGTAGAGCTACATCAGAAATTAAGTTGGTGGATTCTTGTTTGGTGTATTGAAAATAAATTAATTGATTCTAGAAACTAGAGATCTACTTCTCAAAAGCTGTTACATAAAAATAAAATACTTCTTTCTATTTTTTACTTTATGTATCATTTTATTACTTCTTTATACTTTTGGATAGTGCTGTGACTTTGCTTTGTTGCAGCTGTTTATTGAAAAAATGCTGGTCATTCGTGGCAGATGGTAACATTCTCTGCAGGTTTCACCCCACACTAGCTCAAAGTCATAACACTTTTCACTATAGGATGGTGTGGTGTGGTGGGTTTTTTTTTTGTTTTGTTTTTGTTTGTCTTCTTTCCTTTCCTTTCCTTTTTCTCTAGAGAGACTTCCCCCTCTGGAGTTTCCCCATTGCAACTCTTTCTGACATTTGCGCACTACCTGAATTGATGATGGTTGGATTTGCATCAACACTTTGCTCGTAAGTAGCTGGCTTTTATGGTGCCATCACCTTCATGTGGAAATTGGCAAAATGGTGGTGATCATTATTAAAAAAAAAAAAAAAAACCAACCATTAATTTGTGGTCTGCATGAATGGAGTTCACTGTAAAAAGTTCTTTCCTATACTACTGTCAGATTGTAATATTTAGAAAGTATGAATACCTGTAGAGTTTTGCAACTGGTAGATATTTCCTTTAAGATTTTTGGTTTTACTGTTAGTGTCAGAGGTTGTGTGTTTATAAATTGCTATGAATATTGGGAACTTGTATTTCTCTGGGCAATAAAAGTAATGAATTTCTCATAAGATCTTTGTTTCAGCTTTTCCAGGTTTTTTCAGGTTGTCCAAATAAAAATAATAGAAGCTTTTTTTTTTTTTTTTTTTTTTTTAAATAGGAGAAGGCAGCCTTAAAGTGTGTGTGTGTTAGGGATTGTGACAGAGATATCCTAGTAAGACTAATGATGATCTGAAATACTTGTCTTTGCTTTTGAAGCTTAACCCTTTTGCTCATCAATCAGTCAGCAGTGGCAGGTAGTGACCATTAGGTGGATTCATTAGCACCCTGCAGCCTTCTTGTACAGGGTGACCCACATCTGTCTTCATTAGAAGTTTGCTACTTGCCAGTAGTGAACAGATGGGTCATTATAGCCTACATTGCCCTCTGGGCATACCTGGAGGACGGGCAAAGTCGTCCGATGCAGGACACAGATGCATATTTACTTCATAGAAATGGGGCAAGATATTTATGATAAGTCCAATAAAATTAGACTTTTTCCTTAGACTAGCTAGCTTATACTTAGTGGTTTTATTTTTATTATTGTTTGTTCTGTCTGATACCAGCTTTGAGAACATGAAAGTATGGCTAAAACAGAGACTTGAGTTATTGATGACCATTTCTTAAAAGATATCATGGGGTATAACATAGCAATGCTGAACTGTTAATCAGTATTTTCATTTGAACTCTAGGTCCCAATTTCACCATCTCGCTTTCTTTTTCTACAACTGGAATATTTTTTGTACAATTCTAATTAAGTGGGTTTTTTTGTTTTGTTTTGGTTTTTTTTTAAAGAATTCTATGAAGTAAGGCTGAAGATAAAATGCATTCATAATCCTGTTGCCAGGAGAGGAAAGTAAAAGCCTTGTTTCCTTATTGCTTCAGCATTGCTGTTTACACTGTACAAGTTTAAAACCTATTCTACCACCATGGCTGAAAAAAATTTTTGAAAAAAAAATACTGTGTATCAATTATTCATTATGGGTTGCCTTGTTTCAAAACTTTGGAGTAGTTCAGTGTGTATTTTCAATGTTAGCAGCGTTGTAATTGATACTCCACTTAAGTGTTTTTTGGAGAAAATTCCTTTAGTCACTGAGTTTAATGTAAAGCACTGTTAAATGTGAGGCAAACTGATTCCAGCAAGGAAGCCTGATTATACCACTAGCTTTTCCTCTGGAATGTCCTCCCAAGAGAACAAGAACTACCTTTACCACTGAAGAAAGGCACCCCTTACCACTTTAAGAAGGTGTTGCTGTATTAAAGAAAAAAATACCCAAGGTGTTCTTCTCTCCTTTTACTGGACAAACCTTACCCTTCATTTAGGAATAATTATTATAAAGGGACTTCAGTTATTCTGAAAGGATTTTTGTTTCTTTAGCTTTTCGTAATAAGTTGTTGTCCTCTTGGAAGTTGTTTGCTGTATTTAAATAAGTATATTGTTTCTCTCTTCATAATTTAGAATAGATACTAATTTTGTCCAGTTATTTTTCTAGTGTTGAGAGAATTTTTTTTTTAGTAAACTGTATTTCTTTTACTAAACTTCTGTGAAACATTATTTCTGTAAGAAAATGTTCATTCCATGTGGATGTGTGTGAATACATGCTTTGTTGTAAGTGGTGTGACGCTTGCATTTAAAGGCAGAAGTGTATTTGGAGCTTGTGCCTGTTTTAGTAACAAACAGAGACCATTTTCCTTAGGAAGGTATGACCTTGTCCCATGGTTACATTTCACGCAAGAAGAATTGTCTATTCTGTTTGTATTTAAAAAAAAAAAAAAAAGTCATCTTCTTTTGGTTAAAAACTTTTGTGGAATAGATTTTAGAATAGAACAGATTTTACATATTTAGTGAAAAATACCATTAGTGAGGTTGTCAGAAGTAATACACTCATGAATGATAAAACTGTAACATTTGAAGTTGTATGTACAACAGATGAATTGGACAGCAAACAAAAAACATGCTTTCTACTTGCAGTAGAGATGATTTATGACAGTTAATTCTGCTTGGCACATGGAAGGAAGCGTTAATAGTTTCTCGTGAGAAGTGCAATATCTTGCTGCTGTTGCTATATCCTATCAATTTTTTTGGTTGAGATATTTTGCTGTTACGCATGATAAAAAGGTGGCAGAAGCTTGTTGCTGTAACTTAAGGAAAATATTAAAATTTATTCATCCTCTCAGTTTTTGAGAAATAGCATCCTGTGTTAGCATGTTCTATGTATTTATGATCTCGGATTACCTAGCAGTAAAGATCACATTCAGCATCCATCTGGAATATTTGCGTGTATTTACATTGTTTACAAAAGCCATTAAAATGGTCTGAGAAGCTTTAATTTAAGATTGCACACTTAACCTCAATATGGCCTTGTTGTACCAGTAGTTTGTGATACAATCTTTAATTGCATGATGACACTATGTTGTCCACGGGATCTTGCCTTAGCATATACAGAATAGATGGTGTTCCCCGAGTGAAGTGTTTTTTCTTTATTTCTTTTCTATCTTCCTCATTCTGTGTGAACTCCATGCTATATATTGCACATCCTCTTTACCATGTTCTGAAATGCAGGTGATTAATTTCCTTTCTAGCATTGCTCTGCTGCTTGTCGTAGGGTTTTTTTTAACCTTGCTACAAGCATAAAATGTGTCATCTTCCTATGACTCCTAGTCATGTTCATTCTCACTGCTACTGTCCTCTGTTCTTTTTTTGGTAACTTGCATTAGACCTTTCATTCTCACACCCATCCTTAGTGGATCTCCGATCCTCTGTTCTCTCATTAAAAATTATATTTTTTCTTACAACAGCCAGCTTTCCTTATATAGACCCAAATTACATGAGTCATTTTCGTTCTCTTCAACTTTGAATATGTGAAAATGGATATGCTTTTTTGAAACTTCTCTGTGTTGATTAAAACCACCGACTCTGTGTTACAACGTGTTAATATCACTACGAAGAATGGCAGTGTTTTGCTACTGTGTTGACAACACAAACAATTTCATGTTTAGCATGGTGGTTCGTAGTTAAGGAATAGTGGAATGATAAATACTTTTCAGTGGCTTCATAATGGCATGTTCAAATGCAGAGTTACCTTTCAGCATTTAAGAAATTGAAAAATCACATATTCTGTAAAGATACCTGTATTTGACAAATATAACTGATTTTAAATGACTGTTAGATACAGCTCTGTTCATTATTGTTTATATCACCACAACATTTTTCATGCACTGTAGAATTAGCAACAGTAATTACTAAATATTTTTAAAAGTCTACATTTTGCCTTTATATCCAGTGACTATTTGAAAAATAGATATGGGAATTTGGAAGCAAACGAAAGGCTTTGTAATGACCCTTGATACAACCTGAAATGCATCAGTTTTAACACTAAAACTGTAATTAATATAGTTACTAAAACTAATAATTATATATTAATGAACTTTCTATTGCCTTGTAAATAGTAGACCCTAGTAATCTTCAGATGGTGATTATCTGAAAGCAAGTTGTCTGATGACTTTTCGTTATCTTGTACGCTGGTATTTGTCAGTTTATACAAGTCTGTGCTCCTCAGACCTCCTGGAAAAGATGTTGTCATATAAATACTATTTGCTGCCATTTAATTTCTTTTATCATGGTTTCATTGGGTTCACGCTTAGGTTTGATAGGGTGACATAATGTGTTAGAGAAAGGCACTGGCATGTTCAAATGAACTACCACTGTCATGTTTATGTTTGATCAGCTGTGTATCAGTATATCTTATCTTCTTGTTTATGTAACTTTTTTACCGCATGCTATTTTTGGTCAAGAAATATGCTCCAGATGTTGGTATTCTTGAAGTGTTTGTATCATTGTTGTGAGTGGCACTCTGCCTATTTTTACAATTTTATGTTGCGTTATGTTCTTATTCAGATTTGTTTTTCTTTAAATGGGGAAAAATGATTTATCAGCTTCCTTGAAAAAGTGTTATGCAGATGTAAGAATTTTTTCTGTATAAATACTCTCCTCCTGACAAAAAATTACCTCAATATGCACAAGGACGATCCTGTTTCAGTTCAGGTTCTGTGCGTATTAGATTTGTGGTATAGTATTCTGAAGGTGTTTGGGAGGTGAGATTACATCTCCTGCCAATGATAGTACTGACGGGTCTTGTTCGGCCGTCTCCTCCCACTGTCCAATCCTCTGTCCTCCCCTATGATGGCTGCCTATTGTTTGTACTGTCCTAATGAGACCCTCTTGTGGGATTTGTATTCTGGCCTGTAACATTATCTTGCTTCAAACTGCTTTTTCTTTTAATATGTTGGACTTGCTTATTCACAAGCAAGCTTCTAAATGATCTTCTGTAAATTTTCATAGGTACTCTTTCAGGTTGCGAAATGTGTGTGCTGAACAGATATTGTCAAGGGAAGTGAACTTCATATGTCAATGTGTGGTGATGGTGGTTTGTTGGTTTTGGTTGTTTTTTTTCTTTTTTTTTTTTTTTTTTAACTGCAACATTCTGGCTGTAGGATCTCAAAGAAACCACCATGCAAAATAAAAAAAGCTTTGATATTTTTTGTGCAGAAACCTATGACCTTATTTGTCTCTGCCGCATATTCTGTGTGACAGCAAGCGGAGTGGCTAATCCATCAGGTTTATGATCAAACTTTATCCAAACATAAATAACTATATTTTCTTCACAGGAACGTTGTAAGATATAATTAATTTTGTATCTGAATAAAATATGAAAGGTACAATACAAATATTAAGGTAGTTATCAACACATTTTTTATTCCATTTAAAATATGACATTATAAGTATTAACTGAAGAGCATCAGCAAAAGTATAATTTTGGTGATAAATTAATGCTGCTTTGCAGATCATTTAGTATAGCTGCTTGATCTTCTTTTCGTTGGATTACCTTTTTGAATTTCAACAGGTAGTGGGGTGGCCTTTTAAGACAGCTATTTATTCGTTGGAAGTGAGGGCATATGGACTAGCTAGCACTTTAATGAACTAGCACTCTCTAGGAATTTATGAGAACTTGTACTCAGCAATTGCTGGTGCCAGTCTGCACAGTGCAAGTTGTTGTTGTGGGAACGTACCCATGATGGCATAAAATTACACATTAATAAAAATATCTCTTAACAGCGAGGAAACAATCTTGTGTTAACGTAGGTTTAAAGCCATGCTCTATTGTACACTTATATAGATCCTTGTGGAGACTATGTCTAGTGAAGGGTTTTCTCTGTGAAAACTCTTGAGGGAAGATGCTGGGTTTCTGCTCAGAGCAATAAATAGAGAGATACAACGCTGCAATTTGCTATCAGTTATTATCCTTTACTGGGTGGCTTGATTAAACATAAAAAAATTATGCAAGGAAGTAATTTTCTTAAGTGGGACCTTTCAGAATTAGTGTTACTTCAAAACCAATTCATTTTCATGCCTGATGTTTATAGCTTAAATGCAGATCAACAAATTTGACCCTTTAAAAAAGATTGCTATAATTTAGCATCATTAACTATTTTCAGCATGATATTAATTAGAATATGCAAGTTAGTTGAGCTTTTTGGAGGTGAAATTTGATGGAGGCAGTATTGATATGAGGTAATACAGGTGTAATACTATTTTATATTATTTCTCAAGAAGAGATTGTTTATTGTATAAAGAAATCTGAATAGAAGTAGCTTTTGATATCTGCAGCTATGTTGTAGTTTTTGTGGAAGCTTCTCAAAAACTGGAATATCAGAGGCCACTAAAAATCTGTGATAAGTTAATGCTAATATAACAAATTTTTGTCACTTCTAAATTTTAGTCTGAATTGGGAGGTAGGGAAGTTTTGACCAATTTATCTTTAAGCATTATGCCTTAGTACTCACCAGCTGCTGGAGTGACCCTCCAAAGAACATAGACATAACTTTTGTTGTTTCTGGACAGGACAGATAGGAAAGGGGTATTAATCTGATTTTGCCACTTCTATATTACTCTTAAGTGCAGCTTGGTTGCTCCCTGTCTAAATAGAGTGTTGTGGTTTAACCCCAGCCAGCAACTAAGCACCACACAGCTGCTCACTCACTCCCCCCACCCCCAGTGGGATGGGGGAGGAAATCGGGGAAAAGTAGTAAAGCTTGTGGGTTGAGATAAGAACGGTTTAATAGAACAGAAAAGAAGAAACTAATAATGATAATGATAACACTAATAAAGTGGCAGCAGTAATGATAAAAGGATTGGAATATACAAATGATGCGCAGTGCAATTGCTCACTACCTGCTGATCGATGCCCAGTTAATCCCCAAGTGGCGATAACCCCCGCCCCCACTCCCCCCAGTTTATATACTGGGCATGACGTCCCATAGTATGGAATACCTTGTTGGCCAGTTTGGGTCAGCTGCCCTGGCTGTGTCCTGGGCCAACTTCTTGTGCCCCTCCAGCTTTCTTGCTGGCT
>JAOBAS010000007.1:6683794-6694806 GCA_025311575.1 Elanoides forficatus | reverse complement strand
ACTTGATAACATACTTAAAACTTTTAGTGTGTTGGGAAGGTAGTTATTGCCTGGGGCAAAGGTACTAAGCTCCTTTAGAGAATAACATAATCACAAAATATGCTTTTATAAGATCTTGGAGAGATCTCAAGACTCCATATGCCCCCACATCCTGCCATTGACTGGTTAGTAGTTTGTTTATATTTACCTTAAAATGAAATGTGTGGATGGGTTCACCTTTAACTTCACATGAAGTTTATGCATACATTAAGCAATTGTTGTTTTACTTATATGTGTAGACATTTATGACATGAGTTATATTTTTTTCAGGGTTTTCTGGGACCTGGGCAATATGAAATGAAAAGTCAGTTTCAGAAGAGGGAAAACAGTTCAAAGTAAGCCATACGTGTTTTTCTTTCTTCACTCTTAAGTATTATAATAACCTGAATTTTAATAACCTGAATAATACAACAGTAAGATAACTGTCAAGAGATAATAATTGTAGTGTTCTATGACTGCTTAATTAATTGTTTCTGTGTGGTTTTGCATTGTTTAGTCTAACTGTTGATGTTTATGACTTCTATATGAATACAACTCGGACATAAAAGTATTTGTGGACCAAATGTGTGGGTTCATGTATATGCTTCAAAACTCTCATGTAAATGAGAAATTTGAGTCTTGTGTTATTCCACATGCAATGTGTGGAGGAGGTTTCACAGGCGTTTCAGTGGTTATAAATTTTGTTAAGGTAATGCATAATACTTAGGTGTGTGCTCTGAAAGCATGATGGCAGAAATAAGTGAAATTGCTTTTGAGTATGTAAACCAATGCATCATGTACAGTGTGTGCACTTATAGTGGGTATTGTTGCATATTCAAAGGAGATATTCACTGAACTGTAGTCAGGTGCTGGATTTCATCATGTGTGAGGTGTTTACTCCCTTTCTGAAGCACAAAAGATATTTAAAAGTCTTTTTAATTTATATATATATATGTGTGTGTGTGTGTGCGCCACTAAACTAAATAATAGCTTTCAAATGCTAGTGATCCAAGGTGACATTTTCACCACTCTGTAACTAAATGTGAAAAAGAATTTTTAAAATTATCAGGAAATACTCAGCAAATATGAAGCTGGCAGTATGCATATGCTGGAGTACAGGTTAGAACAAACCTTTCCTTCCCACCTGTCTTTCCTTGTTATTTTATTAAAGGCCTATTTTTCCTCCCGTCTGTATTTATCTTCAGCAGCATGAGATATTTGGCCAAGTTTCTGAGACAAAAACTAATTTTGTCTCTCTCAATTAGATCATCTTTCTGGGTTTTTTTTAATTCTTACTTAGTAATGATGTATTCTGAAATTATAGCTGGATAACCATAAGTCTGGCTTTTCTAAAACACTTTCAGGAAGTTTTTCTTCAGAAAGTTACTCGTTTGGGTTATCAGGCCATCAAGGCAGTTTCTTCTTTTCTCACAATTTATATTCAGCTAAAATTTTCTGTATGATTTTTACTTTGTCGATTTTAATTTTTAAATTCCCAAATAATCTATATTGTAATCTGTGACATAGATTATATTATATAGAACCAGGCTTTGAGTAGCTTATAGCTAAATTTGAGCAACTCTAAAGGCCGTCCCCCCCACTGCTTTATACTTCAGAAGCTTTTATTTCTTGAAAATAACACACATGAGGGGAAAAAAAGCAAGATTGAATATTCAAATGAATCAATCTAAACCCAAGTCTGCATACCTAATTTGTTTTACCTGTTTTTTTTTCTGTGATGGTGAACACAAGTCAATGTAGGTAAATTTGATGTTTGTATGGTGACTGAAAAATTATTTCCTGGAGGAATATTAATTCTTGTCACGTGTTTTGAGTAGAACTTTAAAAGTCATATGACTTAGGAATACATTGACTTTCAGTGAGACTTTTTTTTGCTTAGTTTACATCTAACTATATTAATATATTAATGTAGTTAGAATTATCTATATTCAGTTAGCCAGGGACTCTGCTCCATGCCAACGATAAATATCAGGCACCAAGGCCAACTGGCATTGCACAACTTATGTACTGTGCTGGTTTTGGCTGGGATAGAGTTAATTTTCTTCACAGTATTTTTTATGGGGCTATGTTTTGGAGTTGTGCTGAGAACAGTGTTGATAGCACAGGGCTGTTTTAGTTACTGCTGAGCAGGGCTTACACAGAGCCAAGGCCTTTTCTGCTTCTCACTCCACCCCACCAGCGAGGAGGCTGGGGGGGCACAAGAAGTTTGGGGGGACACAGCTGGGACAGCTGACCCCCACTGACCCAAGGGATATCCCAGACCATAGGACGTCATGCTCAGCAGATAAAGCTGGGGGAAGAAGGAGGAAGGGGGGGACGTTCGGAGTGACAGCGTTTGTCTTCCCAAGTCAGCGTTAGGCGTGATGCAGCCCTGCCTTCCTGGAGATGGCTGAACACCTGCCTGCCCATGGGAAGTGCTGAATTAATTCCTTGCTTCGCTTTGCTTGCGTGCGTGGCTTTTGTTTTACCTATTAAACTGCCTTTATCTCAGCCCATGAGTTTTCTCACTTTTACCCTTCCAATTCTTTCCCCGATCCCATTGTGAGGGAGGTTAGGGAGCAGCTGTGGGGTGCTTTGTTGCTGTCTGGGGTTAAACCATGACAGTCCACAAAGTTGAAATTTTTTCCCCTAAAATATATGTACAATAAGTTTACAGTCCTTCATCCCTTCATTGTTTTGCTATTTGTACTAGTTGGCTTGTGGTATTTAAGTATCTGAGTATAAAAATACTTTGATTTCTGCAATATTGGTTGTATTCAATATACACCATGTATAGAGATAGCAGTGATCTAAATTGCAAATGGACAGCATAATTTTTCAAAGGTAGGCATATCTTTGAAAATGTCTATAGCTATACCACTAATGCATGGGTTGACTGAATAAACATATTGCATATTTTCAGCTATTCGTATGGCTATATATTTGTGCACATATGTGCAAAGTATTTTGCACATTCAAGTGGTGTTTATGGTTGCCATTAATACATGGTTGAAAATCACTCCTATGTGACCAGAAAGATTTAAGCTGGTAGCTGCAACTGTGTGTGAATTTATTAAAAGAGAAAGAAAGAATACTGTAAATGTACTGTACTGATGTAAGCACTTTCTGTTTATGTAGTTTCTGAATGTGCTGTAGGCTGTCATTGGCATATTTTGTCCGCTTGTGCTTTACTAGAGATTTCCACCTGAGAAATCAATCGCACCAGCTCCTGACACATATGATGAACCACACGCAGCTCTCGGGTTCTACAAAACATGAGCAATGAAAAAGATTCCATTTGGTCAAACTGCTGTTCGATTTACTCAAGACTGCAAGCTAGAAAAAACACTAGGTTTGCAGTTAATCCAAATACTGCTGGTATTCACGGTACACAACCTAATATTGGTACGACTGATATTCTAGGACATTAGTATTTAATCTTGTAATTGAAAATACAGTAAATAAAAAATTAATTTGAAATGAAAATACTCTAAGAATTAGAAAAAATGTACATACTGGATTTAGGATGAAGGAATACAGATATGGTTTCTAATTCACCATTATTTTGGGTTTCTAGGAAATATGAACACTTATTTATCTATGCAAATTGATTTATAATAGCATGTTTGGTTTGCCTCATTTATAGGATTGCTACCTAATGAAAAGGCAATATGAATAGTATCTGTGGATGCTGGATTTCTTCTTTTTACCCTTTTGAGGCTATTAAATAAGGCTACTTCTCTAAAATACAAGCTCTATAGCTAACTATCAACAAAATACCAAAGATGTAATTTAAATATGGAAAGCGTGTTTTTACATAAGTGAATACATGAATAGTGAATTATGCTTTCACTCTGCTGGCAAGACTGTATCTCACACCAGTTTAGTAGTGGTATGTGGATGGAAGGGCAAGTGGTAGAATGCATCCCTAAAAGACACATTCCCATAGCATGCTCTTTTGTGGTCGGTGCATGATGATGTAAAGTCAGTGGTACTTGGTGGCATACCAGTTCTTTTTGGTCATCTGTTGTGACCAGTCACTGCATTGAACAGAGACTTGGTGTGCTCTGTAGCTTTTTTGCATTTGCTTCTCTGTTTTGTCCTCAAGTGCTCATGTGTCATGAATCATTTGCAACTCTGGTTTCCTTGAAGCTTGCTTTTTGCTCTGCTTGACAAATGTAGTGGTTGTGTTTTATCCACTGACTTTCAGGCCAGTTGCCTGTGCCATCTGTGTAAGTTATGTGTGTCCTACCACTATTTTATCTGTCATTTACACTCTGCACTGAAATACTTTCTGAATGACACCACAATATCATCCTCAGATCTCACCACACACCTGGTCTCAGACCCTGATCAGTCAGAATGAGAGGTGTATTGCCCTTGGCACCTTTTATGTTTTCCATGCTGAACTGCATGAACAAGCTGGAGCCATTAAATTAAGAGACTGGAAAGAAGATTTTTTAAAAATTTTTTTTCTCTATACCCCACCATACTTTGGGGTGAGTTTTCTGAGACTTTTTGGGTGTGTGTGTGCTGATAGTAATTACAGAGACTCAAGATACCATGTTACCATGTATTCAAGTTTTTGACATAAAAGCCCTTGTCTGATTCTTCTGAATAATGTTAAGGACGTTACTCAGAAGGTGATACTCATTCTTTCTATATTTACCAGTGTTGCTTAGGACACAGTCTTAACTCCTCTCTCCTTTGCTGTTGACAGATGTTAATTTTGAAATAGCTTTTCAGCTCACATGTCAACTCCTTACTAGAAAGCCTTTAAAGTACACCCGGAAGCCTTCTGCTTGTCTCCTGTTGAATGTAGCTGTGCATCTCACTAGGTGCCTCAATTCTAAACACTGTCATCAGAGATTACTCAGTACAATTTGCTTCCCTGCTATCAGTCCAAATCTTTTATTAGCTTCCTCTTGTATAAGCCTACTTCAGTACAAAGTAAAATCTCTATTGTTGTGTGAGTCTGTACAGTAGTTTTCCCTCTATCAAAAAAAAAAAAGAAAAGAAAAAGAAAATGGGGGATAGGGAGATTTCCAGAAGAATTACCTTTTCAGACCATAAAGAAAAAGAGGAGGGCAACCCATATTGGGCTTAGACCAATAATGTTTAGTGTAACTCTGAAATCAGTTAGAGCAAAAAAGCCTTTTTAGCTCTAGGCAGATTTCACAACATGAAAGACCTGGTTCAGCACTTAAATGGTCATTGTAGCCCAATGATGAAATCCCTATAGTATTGCAAATGAAACTTAAAAAAAAAAAAAAGTATGTTTGGCATGTGTAAGGACAGTAGTATTTGGATCTTCAGCTCCTTGATGTTTTTGTGTTTTGGAAAAGCAAGATTTTTGTATTCCTGACCCTGCTGATTATCAGATAACTTAAAAAAAAAATATGTCTTTAAAAAGAAAGTAAAGAAGATAAAAAATGCCTGAGAATTTTGGAAGTAATTTTATTTTTTTCCCAATGAGTAATATGTTTTGAAGAATTATTTTTATTTAGCGAGCAAGAGAACTAACTAATGAAGAGAGAGCTAGGTACTGAGTATGCCCGGATAAATATGTATACACTTTTGTTCCTGAATTTGCATTTTTGCTCTTTTGTAGAAATGATGAGTTTAAAGATAAAACGAATCAGTTTTGACACTTTTTGCCATATGAAGCAGAACATATTTTACTCACAATGGTATTAAATCTGGATTGTTCTGTGCAGTTAAAAGGACAAGCTATGAAGTTACGTAAATGTTGGAGAAGAAATGGTAAAAAAAAGAGACTGGTGGTGTATTAGACATTCTACTAGTTGTTTTTGGAATAAAAAGTTCTGAGGCCCTTCAGCTTTCCTACTTATATTTTTGTTGCATAGTCTTCCTGTTCTTTGTCACAACTTCCCTACCTCTACTTCAAAATAAAAATCCCTTTAAAATACGTTATTCACTACTTACATAATGTGTGATACAGTCTTATAATATATTGCAACCTGGTTCTGTCTAAATCATCATCTACTGAAGGGAAGCATTTAAGAACATGATTAATTCTAAGCATTGTAAAGTTCCATTGTGAGTTCCATGTTTATGCCGAATCACAGCTGAAAGCATATTATCATGTGATTATATTTAGAGATGAATAGCCTATTGTTTTTTAGATACATAAACTTAACTTGTTAGTCCTTCTGCCCTAAATTCTAAGAATATCATGCTCATTCATCATTGCTGCTATTAGAAAAATCTAAGTTGATTCAAGTATAGAATATGAAGACATAGTTTAACATGCTAAAATGTGAGAAATGTGATTAGAAAGTGGATGAGTTAGGAAGGTAAGATAAAGATCACAGTAATTGGGATAATTAACAATTTTTAAAAACCTAGAGCATGATATATATTTACAGTAACCCCATGTATCCTCTTTAGCGGTAAGAAGAGCCTTAAAACTAGCACAAACTTTTACCTCAATAGTCAACTTAAAGATCTGTTTCCTGCAAAGATTAAGCTGCTATAAAAGAATAAATCTGGAGGTTGGAGTGTGTTTGGTCCCTTTCCACTTGCCACACTTAATCAGTAAATGCTCTATTGTTTAGGGGTTAAATTTGTGCTACGCTGCTGATGTCTGAGGGGATTCTCATTCTCTGCTTATTAAAAATATGACCATTGCTCCCTTTCATACCTAGTTTTCCCATCCACAGAAATTGGGATGATGGTTCGTGCCCAGTCCCGTTCAGGATGAGGAATCAGCATGCAGGTAAGGAATGTGCTTTGACCCCAAAGTGTAGAAACACATGTATCCCCAGTGTAGACATTTCTTGAATGAGTTCTTCTTTGTATTAATAATTTAGCTCTCTGTGGTACTGCAGTATAACTTTTTACTAGCTTTTGTATGCTTGCATGTGTAACAAAATATCCCTTGTTGGAATATTGACCTCTAGATCTAGCAGCTAGGATCCTATTACTTTAGGTACCTCTGTTAGGCTGTATTTTTTGTTCTGGTGCCCAAGTTGGAAAAAGAGCCATAATAAAGTTTACTTCCCTTTACAGCACAGTTCCGTGATGAGCATTTAAGTCCTCTTTAGGTCCGTATTAAATTCCTTTACCTCCTGTTTTATCTGTTACAGATTCCCTGTAATAAATCATGCATTTAGATTTTAATATAGAATAATCTCTCTGCAGTTTTGAAGTATGGCTACAAATAGCCTGATATACGATTCAATGTGTTTCTCATAAAGTAATTTTAAGGAAGAGAGAAGAAAGTAAGCAAAGTTTACCAGTCTCGCAGAACACAGAGTTGGCTAGCGTTATCACCTGTGCTTTTCTTTGAAGAGTTCTTGGTCAAGAGCAGATTATTTTTCAGCCAGAAGATGCATCTAGGGTCTCCCTTCAATTTTATAGAAATACACTTCCACACATCTACTCAAAGAGAAACTTCACTAGGTGATAATCACACCTCTGTTTGTAGAAAATAATTACGGTCTTTTCAACTACACTGGCAATGACAAAATGTAATAGCACATTGTCTGGTGGAACAGTTGGTACTTTTATGCCATACTTTTGGTTTTACAGAATGCTTGTTACTGCTTTCTGCTTACAGTATCTGTAAATGTTCTATTATTCATTCAAGTATGTTTTTCCACAATAAAATAAATTTTTAAATGTAGTCCTCCCTTTTCTGTACATTTTACTTTATAACATTTTGTAGAAGGAAAAATAAATTTTATGACTTTTATTTAGATAAAAATATAAAATTTTGCTAAGAAATAAAAAGAATTAAATTGCAATGATTAATTACTGCTTTCTTCAATTGTCAGGTGGTTAAGATGTTCCACCATTCATTCGCTCTCAAATTCTTTGTTAGCAAATATATTATGTGACCATCTGAGAATCCTCTGAAAAGGCAAAAGGATGAATTCTTGTGACAAATTCTGTATATGTGGCACTGGATATTGGAAGTCCTGCAGTATTACTGTCGTCATGTAAATCTAAAGGCAGACAGTTAAAGGTGCATTAACACCTTAATTCAGGAAATCATCCCAGTTCAGTTAAGCTCATATTCACTTAGCGCTGAAGTTGAAATTTAAGAATGTATGTACATTTCGGTGCCTGCCTGCTTCTTTTCCTCAATACTAGTGATATACTGGCATCTCAGTGCAGGCATCTTCAGCAATTTTCCTTTTGGAGTTTGAGCCTCACATTATAACAACACAAATAGAATTTAAGTCACTGAGACTTATACATGTTCTTATGTGTTTCCTTGAATTAGATTCAGGAAACTGGAATCAAATACATTTCTGATGTTAGACTTGGTGGAAGTGACTGTCTGGGTGTGTGTTTTAAAATGCTTATATTGTACAGTGCTACAAAGTATGATAGATACATATTATAACCTGCAAGAAAAGAAGTGTTTTCTGTATTCTTTTATAGAAATTCAAATAGATTATTCTTGTATTATTAGTATAACATTAAATAATTTTAAGAGTGAAGCTATAAATGTTAAAATGAAATTTGGAGGTTTTTTGTCATCAATGTTTTTGACCTTTCCTGATTCTTGTAGTAGGTGTTTACTTTTGCAACTATTGCATAAATGTTCTCTATAAAATATGCAAGTTGAGAAATATGACTGTTTCTGTTTTTGTAATAACAATGGTTGTTTAATTTTCAAGAGTTTTATTATTTAATGTTTTATTAATATAACATGTGCTCTTCATTTGCCCGATACGTAGAGTATGTGAAACCAGCAGTATGCTCTGAAATTGACTTCAGATCATTAGTTTTAATGTTAACAGCATTCATACGAACTAAAATTATAAAAGACAATTTAAAATGAGTTATTTTTAAAAGACTAATATTTCTCTGTGCTCTAGAAATTTCAGGTCAAAGAAAATACTGAAAAGCTACAGAAACCTGTATCTGTCTTGCAACAACAGAAAGAAGAACAGCAGTTCCCACGGTAGGAAAGCTTCCAGATTACTGTAATTCCTGTATTGTTTTTAAATTATTGAATGAAAGAGGGTTGGTGGGGCCAAATTCTTGTGCATCTTAGCTCAGCTGAACTAAACAATTATTCTTGAATAAAGTCCAACTTTTTTTTGTTGCCTATGCGATATCTGTGAGAAAAATATCTTGCAAAATGCATGAAACTGCAACGTACTTTAAAAAATACTTTCTTTTTTCCTTTTTTGTAGTGTTGTTTTTTGTTTTCCCACTGTTGCACACTGATCAAGTTTTTAGAACAGTGTGATCATAATGTCCTTTTCCTAACAATTACAATTTATTCAGAATGCAGGATTGCACTTGTGTAGTTACACCTTCTGTTCTGGCATTGCGTTTGTTAATGAAGTGTGTTATTTGCTTCCATTCTGCAGTATTTTCATCTGTCTCTAAACTCTACAGATTGTCTCAGCATCCTCTCAGTATGGAATTATCTTTATTTCTAACACTTACAAATTGTTCTCCTGTTCTAGATGATTAAAATACATTAAGAACCTTTATATTCTGCACTATCAACAGTCCTGGACAGCACCTATGAAAAGGTAATTGTGGGTAGATTACCAGTTGTGAGGAATCATAAGAAGCCATTGGTACATCTGAAGGAAATAACAGAGACTTGGGCGAGGCGTGAATGTGTAGGTCATGGGAGGGAAGCTCTCAAGTTTCTAGGGAAGGTTTTATGGGCAAGAGCCACTGGTTCTGGTCCTGTGGGGCCCAACTGCTACTCTCCTGAAAGGAACGGGAAGCCATGTAGCAGGGCAGAGTAGGCCATCTTAGGGAAATGGAAGTTTTTAAATCTCTCAGCTGCTTATTGTCTGAAACAATGTCTACCTTGGGTAGCTATTGTAAGGTTATTTGTCCAATTATTCTAATAAACAGAAGTACTGAAATTTTGGTCAGAAAATGAAGATAGGTCTGGTAATTTGAATCAAATATCAGCTGGAGTTCAAATGCATGCTGTGGCTGCAGCACTGTTGCTATTTTGTGCTTACAATATGTCAATACTTAGATCTTATTAATCATGAAAACTGTATTTTTATGCAAATTTTTTCCAGGAAGGAAAAATATTTCTACTTTGAGATTTTGATTGTTACTGTTAAAGTGAGAAACAAAATGATTTTGGAATGATGAAGAATACCTTGGCCTCTGTAGGGATGTGGGGTGGGGGAAGTATATTTTGAATAAACCAATAGAAGTGCAATTTTCTCTCACTTCTAGCTCTCATACCTGTTTGCCAGCCAATAAACTGAAAGATTGGCTTCCTTTTTGGCTAATTTTGGATATGACAGCTTCACTATACTCATTTATTAGTCAGAAAAATTGTTATTTTACTGCATGAGAAACAATGAATCATTTGTGTCGTATTTTATTATTGATTGAATTTTCTAGGGCTGACAAATTCGAATACTTTTTTGTATCCTAGGCCTTTAACAGACAGCTTACTTGTATTTTGAACAGCTGCTTAAAAATGAAATGTCTGGTGTATTGGGATTGCACGGCAAGGTTTTGGTAGCAGTGGGGCTACAGGGGCGGCTTCTGTGAGAAGCTGCTAGAAGCTTCCTCTATGTCCGACAGAGCCAATGCCAGCCAGCTCCAAGATGGACCTGTCTCTGGCCAAGGCTGAGCCCATCAGTGATGGTGCGCCTCTAGGAGAACAGATTTAAGAAGGGGAAAAAGTTGCTGCACAACAAGAAAAATGCAGCTGGAGAGAGGAGTGAGAACATGTAAGAGAAACAACCCTGCAGACTCCTGCAGCCTTTGGGAAGGGCTCATGTTGGAGAAGTTCATAGAGCACTGTATCCTGTGGGAGAGGACCCCACAGTGGAGCAGGGGACGGGTGAGGAGTCCTGCCCCTGAGGAGGAAGGAGCAGCAGAGACAACGTGTGGTGAATGGACCCCAACCCCCATTCCCCGTCCCCCTGTGCTGCTGGCGGAAGAAGAGGTAGAGAATTCAGGAGTGAAGCTGAGCCTTCCCAATTCAACTTGCTCTTTTTTATTTCTAGGGATGTTTGAAC
>JAOBAS010000007.1:6656360-6683564 GCA_025311575.1 Elanoides forficatus | reverse complement strand
GGAGGGAGGAGCAGCAGAGACAACGTGTGATAAACTGACTGTAACCCCCATTCCCTGTCCTCCTGTGCTGCTGGGGAAGAAGAGGTAGAGAATTCAGGAGTGAAGCTGAGCCCAGGAAGGAGGGGAGGGGTGGAGGGAAAGGTGTTTTAAGATTTGGTTTTATTTCTTATTACCCTAGTGTAATTTTTGATTGGTAATAAATTAAATTAGTTTCCTCAAGTCAAGTCTGTTTTGCCCATGACGGTAATTGGTGAGTGATCTCCCTGTGCTTATCTTGACCCATGAGCCTTTTGTTGTTATATTTTTCTCTCCCCTGTCCAGCTGAGGAGGGGGAGTGATAGAGCGGCTTTGGTAGGCACCTGGCATCCAGCCAAGGTCAAACCTACCACATCTGGCCATATGCAGGGGATAATTTTGCTGGTTTTACTGCCACCTCATAGTATATCAGATCTATATAATGAAGTTCATTGTTGCAACAATAATATTTTTTAATAAAATCATGTTTAAAAAGAGTCAAGAAAGAAATAAACCGCTATAATAACAACAGTTTAAAATAAGTATACATGTCAGTACTCCTCATTGGTAAATTATTCTTTATTACATTATTTTGTGGAGGAATGGATAGATAAAGAATGAGCAATAAAATTGCAGAACATTACTTCACCCTGTCATTATTGGTATGCATATACAAGAAGAAATTAATAAAAGATTATTCTTGTTCTCTTGAAGGGTCAGTGGAGCAAATAATGCTAAATGTATTTAAAATAATATAATGCAAAATTGCTTAGTGATATATCAAAATACTGTCTAAATTTCCTTTTTAATTCATCATAATATCTACTTCAAACATGATCCTCATGTTTTTGTTTAAAAAAAAGTGATCTCCTACATATTCTTATATATTATGAAAATATTTAACCCTGTATATGCTGAGAGCCTTTGAGGATGACACATGGAAGTGTTATTTCTCGTTTACAGCCAAATAATGTAAATTGTAGGGATGCGTCTTATAACAGCTGTGGGGACTGGAGCTGCAGGGCCTTCAGTCGACAAATATCTACATTGTAGTAGTTAGGCTTGTCTAATATTATACATACGGCCATGTTTGTAGGAAGAAGAAAATTATTTTTGTTAGAACAACAGATGCAGCGTACATGTGTGTGTGAGGAGATATAAGAGGGGGAAGAAAAGCTTTTGGGAGCTTGAGCCCTTCTTCAGGTGATGTTTAAAGAAATATTTTTCCAAAATGGTCACACTAAGAAGGTCTTTTGTACCTGAAAACTTGCCTCATTTCTTCAGTTTAAATTAACTAATCTAGTAAAAGGAGCTCTTTGTGTGAATTTTGTGGCCCCAACAGAATCCTAAGCCAACTGAGTGCATAGGCTTTGAAATGAATAGGATTACTCACGAAGTGAAGCACTTGAAGGCCTCTTTTGGATAGAATCTGCATGTTATTCTTTGCCAGTACTCTGCTTCTAAGTTTCATCAGTTGCAAATTTTTCATGAATCATGTTGCCTTCTGCAACTGAATCACATCCTTCCTGGATATGTCATGGGCATACTTGCATCCACTAGCTTACAAGGCCAGTTAGATAATTATAGTCTAGCTTATAACTGGAGGTAACCTGTAGAAAGAGAATAGATGTGTGACTGTTCAATGCATTGCACCTGTGTCTATGGAAACATGCATGCTTTTTATCTCTGTGTCTATTTTGGAGCTATTTAGAAAGGACAGTTGTCTTCACAATGATTTCGGCAAACTAAAAATTAATGCAGTTATTAAAATCTACCATGGATAAGAAGAAAGTTTCTGTAAATTATGAACTATAAAATAAGCTGACGTTGGCAGGTTTAATCCACTATGAAGATGTAATCATGTAGACTGCTATTAAGCTATTCATAGTATGCATTACTCCTAACGAGGACTTAATTAAATCTAGTCTTTTGTAGCTACCAGTACACCAGTATAATGTACTGCTGATTCTGTCCTTTACCTAACATTTCAAATGCCATGCACCTGAGATGTACTGGGATTGATTAATCAAAATTGCTTAAATTAAAAAAAAGTTAAAAAATTGTTTAGAAAGTGTTAAAACATTAAAATCCATAACATTATTTTTGTTTCAATGATGTGGATACATTTTATTGTTTGTATATCTAAATGTCTGTCAAGTCTACATAACACAAGATGAAGATGTATTAGTAGTCTGAAGATATGCATTTAAATTTTTTCTGGTTTATATGTAGCTGATGCTTTAGGAGACATTAATGTTTTTGGGAGGTAGGAAATATGCCTCTCACTTGTCTTTTACAGTGTTCTCCATGATTCCTTTTCTATGAAACAGAAAAGGGGGAAAAAAAAATCAAACCCAAATCTTCCCGCTCTATCCTTGATAGTCTAAAACTTAGAGGAAATGGAAAAAAAATCCAACAGAATTCAGTAGTGACTTTCCATATATGTTTTAGATAGTAAATGTTAAAAGCATTTACAGGGTGTTATATCTAATTTAAAATGATTTTTTTTTTTTTGGTAGTTTTAGAAGGCCCTATAAACTCAAGGATAAAAACTGCTTTGTATTTTATTGACCCTTAAAATTAAATGTCTTGCGTGGTGTTATTTGTATGTACCTGTTCTTATTTTGATAACACACAATTCTATATTTTAATCAAAACTGAAAACTTTTATCTTAGTGTATTCAAGTGTTGCCTCTCTCATTGCTGGAAGTCTGCCTTCAGGGAACTGTGAAATAAACACCTGAGTTGTCTAACGGAGAGGGGTATGGTAAGACTGATCACTATCAAACATGTTCATCAGTCCTAATAAAGCTTTTTTAATGCTAAGATCTTTTCCAGAGAGAACCATCTAGATATCCAGATAATTGAAATAGGGATCCCAGCTGCTCAGAAATCTGTCTTGAAGCTTTGTATTCTCTTCCAGAGCAATCCTCTGGTAAGATTTCTTTAGCGTATTAAAACCAATTGTCATTTTTTCACTGTTTTTGGTTGACTTTATATTAGAACTACTTTAATTAGAAAAACTAACAAGATAACTTCAGTTATGACAGTGTATGATGTAACAAAACTGTAATTAGTATTTGAAAATACTGTCAACACTTTTTTTTTTTTTTTTTTTTTTAAATAACGTAGTAGAAAAATAATATTCTAGATACCACGTTATGGAGCTAGCAGCCTGATTTGAATTAAGCAACAGCAGGAACAGAAGTGCTCTAGAGGATACTCTCTGAATAACTAGTGGAGTTAAAGTCCATGAAAATGCAGAAGAACATAGTTTTGCAGAACTCTGATTTTAGAGTGCTTGGTTAAATCAAGAAGCATGCTAAACTCTTTCTTTGGCAAATCAATAAAGGATAAAATAAAAAAAAAGAAGTGTCAGAAGAAATTACCAGAAACAAGGCAAAAGCTAATAAAGGGTTTTAAAGGAGAGAGAGAGAAGTCTCTAGTGAGGAAATACTCCAGATATGTAGAATAGGTTAGTATAAGTCTCAGCCGTAGAAGTACAGAGAGGAAGAAACAATGATAGGGTAATAGGGATGAAATGAGATTGGAGAAAGAAACAAAATAAGTCAGGAAAAAAATTGGACTTGATTTACTGAAAAACAGGAAGGAAGCAAGTGATGAAAAACAAAAAGTTACATGATTTAGGTAGCAGTGTTTGGATCATATTTAATCATGAATCTGAAAGAAGGCAAGTGTGGGAACGGTGCTAATAATGATAGAGAATATAGGTGGAATGTAAAAGAATGATGAATTTTTTGTCATTTGGAATTTCAGCTTTGTTAGTAATGGAGAAATAGAATGCTGAGCACTGTTTTTTAAAATGTTTTTCCTGTGTCAATATGGGAAGATTTTAACTGTTCAGAGTGTGAAATGTGCATGTGCAAAATGGGAGTGAATACAGTTCTGAAAACACTAAGGTTTTTCAGTGTTGTTACTACTTTTTTTCACGTTAGTAAAATCCTTGTTTTATTAAAAATAACTGTTCTCTAACTTGAAATTTATCTCATTTTTAAGTTGTGAATGCACATGAAAAGTTAAAGTATTAAAACCAAGGAGAACAGAAAATCTGTAGCATTTTTAGTCATACAGTAACTGGATTGCTTCTAGCTCTATTCTCTCTGTAAGCGTGTCTTGCATAAGCAGTTAAGTGGCTTCTATTTAAAGGCTAAATAATTTTTGGTATATTGTCAGAATTATAGCTTTCATACTGAATCGTTAATATAACCACTTTGGAGCCATATTAAAACTAGTGTGCACCATGTGCCCCAGTTAATCGAAGAGCTAAGACTTGCTGGGTTATTTTATGTAATTCTGGGTTGCTGACCAAAAGTTTTAATTTGGATTGTAAGCCTACAATACAGAGATTCCAACCCAGTCTTTTGTGTGATGTCTTTTTCTTTAAATAGGTTATGGATATTTTCATTGCTTAAAGTAGCCAGTTGTACTATGAAGAATAAAAAACTGGTTACATTTGGCAGTGGGAAGTTTCCCATCTTTTGCTTCTCTTTAAGCATTTTCTTAGTGTTATATTGAATGCTTAGACTGCTTCTTGTTTTTACACAACAATTTTTTAATGAAAAAGACATGACAAAACACTTTGGCCTCATAGGTGAGAAAATAAACCCAATAAATTTATGATTACAAGAGTACTGGTTTGAAAAATGGCAATTGTGATACACATTTCAAAATCAATATACAAAAATATTTGCTTATTTTGCTTAAAATTATATTTTATTTACTGTGTGTATACTTACTACCAGACAATTTAGTAGTAAGGATTGATGTTTGAAAGCCGTTTGTCAAGAGGAAAGTGGGCAGAGTAGCTAAGAAAAATTATTTGCAGGCAAATTAAATGGATCTACAAAGGTAATATTGTGGGGAGGACAAATAGTTGAGGTGTCATACCCTGTATATGGCGTGATATGCTGCTGTGTTAAGCTTATTTCTGGAACGTGTGAAGGAGGAGTGCTTTTTCTTCCTGGTCCAGAGTCACTTCTAGTTGTAGGAAATTAGGGAGCCCAAAGAAGAACCTGCTAAGAAAAAGCAGTCACCTGATTTCCTCTGAAGATCACATGTGAAGAGAAACTAGAGATGCTGAATGAAATACCTGTTAATTAATGAAAACAAAGTTAAAGATGGACAGGAGCTTAGGGCCGACAGATGAGAAAATTTCTATGGAGGTGTCAGTTCACTTGAAACATTTTAATACAAATATTAGAGACAGCTAGAGGCTGAATGTAAGAGACTGTGTTGGACTATATTTGTCTTGACATTGCCAACCATTTCCTAGCCTCAACATCCTGTTGCTGTGGGGAAGTACGCACCGAAGGAAACAAAATGTCCCTGAAGAAACCACCATATCCACCCAACCCAGCCGTGTCTGCCTGTGAGCCGGGTGGAGAGAAGACCACTGTGAACACTGGGGCATGCGTGCATGGAGGAACATGGGGCGGCATGCATGCCATGGAAATGGGCGGACTTTCGGAAACCTGGACAATAGAAGAACTGCGTACTCCTCTGTCAAAAAAAGAGGATGTTAGAGAGGGTGGAAAAAGGAGGATGTTAGAATGTAAAAAGAGGATGTCAAAGGAATGTAAGAAGAAGGAATCAGCGCTTGAGACTGGGACTTTTCTGCTGGAACTTGGAGCCTACCCCATCACCTGAACCAACGGGATGTTGCTGGCTTTGTGGTGGTGGTGGTAACTAGTCTTGCTGCAACTCTTTTGTTCTCTTGCTTAGGTCTGCCTTTTTCCTTTCTTCTTCTCTCTGTTCTGTCGCTATTATCAGTTGTTGTAGGAAATAAAACTTGCAAGGCTGTACAGCATCTGACCTCATTTGTGTCTTAATCTCGCTCGTGGGATTGTTTAAGAACACTCCCCGATATTGGATTGGGACACTGAAGCAGTGGCAGGTAGAGCTAGAATGGAAAAGCAGCTCCCTAACTGAAATATTACCCTAGATGCGTTCAGTGTAAATACAGAACTAAAACAGAACTACATCATGACATGTGCTAAACCTGATGTGAGTGTTTACTACCAAAACACTCAGCGGGGACTGAAAAGCAGCACTTTTGTCAAGTGAAAGACAGGCCATCCCTTACAGACATTTTCCTCAGTTTTCCTTTGTATTGGGTTTGCGTGGCAAGGTTTTGGTGTAGGGGAGAGTTACAGGGGTGTCTTCTGTGAGAAGCTGCTAGAAGCTTCCCCTATGTCCAACAGAGCCAATACCAGCCAGCGCCAAGACAGACCCGCCTCTGGCCAAGGCCGAGCCCATCAGTGATGGTGGTAGTGCCTCTGGGAGAACAGATTTAAGAAGGGGAAAGGAAAAACCAACCTGCGCGACAGCAATCACAGCCAGGAAAGAGGAGTGAGAACATGTAAGAGAAACAACCCTGCAGACAGCCAGGTCAGTGAAGAAGGAGGGGGAGGAGGTTCTCCAGGTGCTGGAGCCCATGCAGATTCCCTTGCAGCCCGTGGTGAAGACCATGGTGAGGCAGGCTGTCCCTCTGCAGCCCAGGGAGGTCCGCAGTGGAGCAGATCTCTACCTGCAGCCCGTGGAGGACCCCACGCCGGAGCAGGGGGATGCCCAAAGGAGGCTGTGACTCTGTGGGAAGCCTGCACTGGAGCAGGCTCCTGGCAGGACTTGTGGCCCCATGGAGCGAGGAGCCCACGCTGGAGCAGGTTTTCTGGCAGGACTTGTGACACCATGGGGACCCACACTGGAGTAGTCTGTGCCTGAAGGACTGCAGCCCATGGGAAGGACCCATGCTGGAGCAGTTTGTGAAGAACTGTAGCCTTTGGGAAGGGCTCATGTTGGAGAAGTTCATGGAGGACTGTCTCCCGTGGGAGGGGACCCCACAGTGGAGCAGGGGACGAGTGAGGAGTCTTGCCCCTGAGGAGGAAGGAGCAGCAGAGACAACGTGTGGTGAACGGACCCCAACCCCCATTCCTTGTTCCCCTGTGCTGCTGGGGGGGAGGAGGTAGAGAATTCAGGAGTGAAGTTGAGCCAGGAATGAGGAAGAGGGGGTGGGTGGAGGGGAAGGTGTTTTAAGATTTGGTTTAATATCTCATTATCCTACTCTGATTTTGTTTGGTTATAAATTAAATTAATTTACCCCAAGTCAAGTGTGGTTTGCCTGTGACGGTAATTGATTGAGTGATGTCTCCCTGTGCTTATCACAACCTATGAGCCTTTTGTTGTTATATTTTCTCTCCCCTGTCCAGCTGAGGAGGGGGAGAGATAAGAGTGGCTTTGGTGGGCACCTGGTGTCCAGCCAGGGTCAACCCACCACATCCTTCTCTGTGATTCTGTGGAAAAGGTATATATTCTGGGAAAGAAATATCTATATTTCAGACTGAATTATATATGTAGGTTAATTTTTTTCCTTTCTTCCACTGTTCCCATCACTTTTCACTTGAGAGCAAGTAGTCCATCAGGCTGGTGTGTTATGCCTTGGGGAGTGTCCTAGGTTCACTGTGTATTGCTTTTCAGCTACAAGAGAGCACAGTTCAACTTCATTATCTACTCTGCCTCTGTTATTTTGTATTAAAGCTATATTCCTGCCCCGTTTGGGAAAAGCAGTCCCATTAAAATGACATTTAAACTGGCTGTGTGAGGCTTAAAATTTTGTTAGGTAGAGTTAGTAAAAATTCCCGTTGTCTGGCATTTATGATACTGGTAATTTCTTGAGACTACAGTGCTTTGAGAATACATGGTGTATAAGCACTAGAACAATAGTAAAGCCAAATGCAATTGAGGCTTTCTGCTTACTAAGGTATTTAACTCCTGGAAATTTTTGCATGATTTCATGTGGGATTTTAAAATTCATTTTAAGAGATAAATTACTCCATTAACTTTACAATAGATAGCTATTATTTTATGCTCATCTAATGCTGTGATACCATATGGCGATGGAGATCTGTGAGCCTCTAAATGCTTTACATTTATTTTTGTTGTCTTGTAGTAAATTATGTTTCTGGGAAGTAGCACTTTTAATGTAGCTACTGTGATCATATTTAGATACTGTCATTTCTTTCCAAACTTAGTTTTTGAAAAATCTGTGCTCAGTTTGCTTTTGGGAAATTGCGTGTGTTAACCCTGTTATGCAAAAATAATGTATGTTTTCCCAGGCACTCAGTGTTTCATGCACAAAGAATGTCCTTATTCAGTGCTATTGATGGTTTCATTTTTATGTATATTAGCTTTATGATAAAAAGCAACTTCCTATCTTTTGTATTTTTTTCTTGCTTCTTACAGTAGCATCTTTGGAGGTGGTCTTCTGCAAAAATGCAATTGTATGCACTGAGGATTAAAAAAAGGCGAACTCTGGATTTGAGTATCTCTGAAACATAGAAAATTTGTAATTTAAATTTGTATTTAAGATGAATTTTGTTTTACGAAGTTGACTTTTGAGTTGTAGAAGTTAACTTGTCAGATTTGGAATTTTTTTTTTTTATACTTGAAGGGGTGAATGTTATTTAAACATGACTTTTTATAACTCTTATATTCTCTTAGTAACAAATGTACTTTATTTTAACTGACACATTGCACTGACAGTGTCCCAAAAGCCCCTTGCTGTCTTTACAGTCCAGACCACAAAAAGTTAACCTGCTGTGTAGATGGCCAGCCGTAAATGCCGGCTTTATGATTCTCATACATACCTGCTGTTTAAAGGTTAAGTTTAGTAACTTAAAACGTTTTGTGTCATGTTGATTAATTGAAAGATACCAGCTGATAAAATCACTGCACTGAAGTCGGAAATTTCATACCTTCTGTTTTGCTTGACAACAAATTCTTAAGAAATAATGTGATACAGCAGATTTCTACTGGCTAATAATTCTTGTATGTGTGAAAAAAGTGGATGGATTTCCTAATACAAGTAAAATGCTGTTAACTAATGCTTTGCCGGAACTACACATCATGCAGAAATAGAGAACTCCCAGGCTTTTAAACTACAGATGGATTAAATACTGCTATATCCTTTGTAAGTACAGAGCCTGACCTTACCATGGCATCGACACAATTGATGTGCTTGGGAAAGAGTGAATAAACAGGTTTTGAGACATGTCTGAATTACTGCATACCTGAGCAAAGCGAGACAATGACAAGGGAAGAAAATTTCTTAGTTTAGTAAAAAATGGAAATAAAACTTCAAGCAAGCTAGGTATAATCTTTTGTTCCAGTGGATTATCAAAACTGCATAATCCAGTAACAATAATAGATGTATATCCTTGGTTATGTTTGTTTCATCACATGAAGTTACATTACAGAAGCAGCAATGTATACACGTAGTCATTTTTATAGAATGCAGCCAAGTCCTCTAACTGTTACCATTGGCCACAACTGAAGAAGAAAAGGCTAGTCTTTCTTTTAAGGTAACGTAATAATTTAATAATTTCTTATAGGGGTGCCAGATACCTGCCTTTCCAGATTTTGTTTTAGCTGAAAAGTTTGTAAGAGATCTTGGTAATTATCATTGCTTATTTTGGTTAGTTGCAACTTGTAGCCATTCTCATAATGTTTACATTTTTGTTCCAGTACCTGTTTTAATGCTTCATTTCTATGAAAACTGAGACAGCAGCTTCTTAGAGACAATATCTCGTGTGAGCAGAGGAATATCATGCTCAGTAAGGTGGCATTTATTTGAGAAGTAAGCCTTAGATTCTATTTCTGAGGATGAATTATTTTTTTGGTCTTTTTATGCTGCTGAAAGTACTGAAGAAAAAATAGTCTGATTTTTCTTTATCCTTATTGTAGGAGTTTGTGTGTTTCATCAACCTCTAGAAATTTTGGTTTTATTCAGACACAGTTATGGTGGTTTCTTTTCACAACTTCCCCCCCCCCCCATTATTGTCTCTTGTAGTTTCGAGCATTATAATATTCCTCCTTTATGTACTTTAAAAAATTGTTTTGTTTTAAATATTCTGAATTTAGTACTCTGTGGGAACATGAACTGTTTATGGATAGGTATTTTTAAAAGGTAATTGAACTGTATTGATTTGAAAATAAGATTTCACCAGAGTATTTTCTAACCACCTATTTCTCATTTTTTAAAAAAGAATAAATAAATGAAGGACCTACTTTTCAGTATAGTGTTTCTTTTTTGTTATGTTATCTTATTCTTAGCAAGGAAGTTATAATTAGAAACCATTGATAATTAGTAGCAGTTTTGGATTTGTTTTGTGACATGCTATTATAGAATGTAGTATAACTATACAAGAAAGACTTTTATATAAGCTGTATGCATCAAAAATCAGGGAAGGAAAAATGGGTATGTTTAATCCTACTTAAGCCTTCAAAGGGATGGGAGCATAATAAGCAGAACTTAAATTTATATTTAGGCGGTTGCAATCTAAATATGTATAAGAGAAAATAAAAAAGCAATTATCATTATTGCAATAATAACTCTAAAAAATAACATGTTTTATGCTCATTTTGGTAAGCAGGAGCGTGTCAACTGTGGAGGTCTAAACTATCTTTTTTTCATACCAAGCTGAGTAGCCAAGTCCTGGCAATATGGACTCATTGAGGACTATATGGAAGACATGTTCATTACTGGCTACCACTCTTACGTGCTGTATCTTGATCAAAACAGTAAGAGGTTTACTTTCCTAGTTCCCAAGTAGTTAGTTACAAGACATCTGGACTACCTTGTTGTCATGGAACAAGAAGCAAATCTTTTTCTTTATGAACCTTTTTCTCTGCTTCTTATCTAAAGACAATTTTTCTGGTAAGTACTAATCATTTTGGCACGTACTAATCAGTTGTGAGAGAATCAAGTGAAAGCTGCGACAAAAGGTATTACTTATTTTAGTCGAGCTTTTAGCTGTCCTTTCCAACTTTCATCACTAATGAGGTGAGTAGCAGCACCCACATGACTCTAAAAATGGTAGCTGTGAAAACTGGGGTAATTCTTTTTGAGTGGAATATGATAAAAAATTAGTAATCAACTGTATAACCCCTTTTCCCAGTATTTTTCAAAATGTTCAGGCATGATATTTTTCTTTCTGGACAATACTTTCTGAGATCTGATTTTGCTTTCTGTATCTTTATAAAGAACCTTTTGATCTGAACATCAGTACATGAAAAAGAAGTGAAAAATAATGATCTGTTTCTGTACTTAAACACATGCCAGTCTTTATGAAAAAAATCTGCTGCAGCATTTATAGCATTGAGAATTTGGCATGTGCCTCTAGCATCCAGCTGCTTAAGTTCCTCACATCTTGCTGTTTAGAAAGTCAATTTATTTTTTACAGAACTTATGTTCTTATACAGATAAATTTGAGACTATCACGAAATGAGACACAGTAATCAATTTAAACTCAGCAGTTGCCTGCTATTAATTGCCATTTACACACATTTAAATGCAAAGCTCATGATAGCTCTGATTCATAAAATGTTAAAGATATTTTTAATAGGGAAAAAGTCTTGAACTCTGTATGTGGCAATAAGAATTTGCATTCCTTCTCAGGTAGGCATCTTACAATTCTGTAAAGATTTCCCCTCAACACAGGCTCATTACTGTGTCTTTGAAAGCTAACTGGGAAGATATTTCTGGATTCGCAGATAATGCGTATATTTATTACATAATATTGAGCAATAAGTTGTAAGAAAATGAGGTAATTTGACTAAAACATGATCTTTAATGTGTTTTCATTTATGTTTATCCTTAGATAGCATTAACTGATAATCATGATAGATTCTGTGGGTTTCCGAGTTCTTGCTTTGGTGTGCTAGTGTTATTCACAGAAGAAAGTCCGTGCAGTTCCTGCCTGCATAATGTTGTATTTGGAGATGTCACTGAGACATACGTGTATACTTCTGTAATTAACACTTATTCTGGAATTAGTTTATGGATAATTCGTGCATTTTGTTAACACAAAGGATTTTAGAAAACATAATAAATGCAAAGCAGCTTGCCCCAACTCTGTAATTGCTTGTTATCAATATATGTTACCTATATGAATTTATATATGTGTACATATAAAATGTTATTGAAACTTAAATGTCAAATTTATATAGTGTTCAGAACATAAAGTCTGACTTTCCTTGATTAATCCAGAACTACGCTATAAATGAGGCCAGCAAAATTTACTTCAGAAGGTTTCAAACGTTTTTTTTTTATTTGGATACTGGATCCAAATAAAATCTATATGAACTGCAATTCATAATTTCTTCTTGTGCTTAGATTTTAAATGGACAATGTGTTGCTATTTTATAACAAAATAAAAGTTGGAAACATGAATGATTGTGTTTTAAATTCAAAGAGTAATCAGTTTTATCATTCATTGAGCCAGTAATTTATTTCAGAAACTGCTTGGTGATGCTTGCAACAGTGTCTGGACAGATTCTAGGGATACCATACAGGCAGTTAACAAACAGTAATGAGATATTGCCAGGGTAAAAGCATTATAGTGTAAGCATAAGGCCTTTGTAGAGAAGACAGTATGAGAGAAGTTGTTTCCCTTATGCTTTGACAAATTAGTGAAAAGTGCAATTTCAGGTGAACTCAGCAAGATTAATTTGATCAAAGGAGTAAAATTCAAGCACCAGGAGTCTGTAATCAGGCTGGCATTTATTCATTGGCATTTATTGCCTCTCAACAGCAGATAAGTACAGAGCTAAGATTTAGAACAAATTCATGCTATCAACAGACAGGATACTATAGTTATATCTTTTGGAGTAAGTGGAATTTTTCAGGTTATTTTTACTGTGGCTTAACCAAACTTTTCCTTGAAGAAATGCTTTTGTCTCTTGATTGTCTTTTCTTCTGGTTATATCAGATGGTTTAGGAAAAAGTAAGATATTACCTCTTTCTAAAAATCTTGCATCATATCCTTCAACCACAGCAACATTACTTCCACAGATTTGTTTTTAACATTTAAATAAATTTAAAAGAAAAAGGAGGGAAAAATCTTTGAAAGCAAAACCTTAGCAAAATATTTGTGAATGTAAAAGCTCTAAATCCATGCAGCATGCTTTCTGCCTCTGTTCATATTATTTAAAAGCCTAATGCCTTCCTCCTCAGCCTACACATGAACATGTGAACACCCGGGCCAGTCTGTTTAGTTCAATGTCATGCTGAAGCTCGAGAAGTGGGCCCATGTGAACCTCATGAGGTTCAATAAGGCCAAGTGCAAGGTCCTGCACCTGGGTCGGTGCCACCCCTGGTATCAATACAGGCTGGTGCATGAAGGGATTGAGAGCAGCCCTGCCGAGAAGGACTTGGGGGTACTGGTGGATGAAAAGCTGGACATGAGCCAGCAATGTGCACTCACAGCCCAGAAGGCCAACCGTATTCTGGGGCACATCAAAAGAAGCGTCACCAGCAGGTCGAGGGAGGTGGTTCTGCCCCTCTGCTCTGCTCTGGTGAGACTCCGCCTGGGGTACTGTGTTCAGCTCTGGGGTCCTCAGCACAGGAAAGACATGGACTTGTTGGAGTAAGTCCAGAGGAGGGACACAAGGATGATCAGAAGGCTGGAGAACCTCTCCTATGAAGACAGGCTGAGAGAGTTGGGGTTGTTCAGCCTGGAGAAGAGAAGGCTCTGGGGAGACCCTATAGCAGCCTTCCAGTACCTAAAAGGGCTCTACAGGAAAGCTGGGGAGGGACTTTTTACAAGGGCTTGTAGTGATAGGACAAGGGGTCATGGATTTAAAATGAAAGAGGGTAGATTTAGATTAGATGTGAGGGAGAATTTTTTTACAATAAGGGTGGTGAAATGCTGGAACAGGTTGCCCAGAGAGGTTATAGATGCCCCCTCCCTGGAAACATTCAAGGTCAGGTTGGACGGGGCTTTGAGCAACCTGATCCAGTTGGAGATGACCCTGCTCATTGCGGGGCAGGTTGGGCTAGAAGACCTTTAATGGTCCCTTCCAATTCAAACTATCTGATGATTCTATGCTTCTAACTGGCCATTATATGCTAAAATAGAAGATGTGGAAAAACCACAAGGCAAAAAGAGAATGAAAACTCTCTTGATATAGCTTTTAACTACTTTTAAATATTTACATATGCATATACATAGTGAGAATATGAATATTTCCATACAAGAGGATTTCCATCTAACATATTAATACGGTTGATAACATTATTTGGTGGCAAAATTAATTTCTTGAGTTCCAGTTTCAAATTTATAGTAATTATAACTTTGTTGGCTGAGTATGAACTCATTTTGATATGTAAGAAAGTGACAATTATATGTTAAAATGTAGTGGCAGGAAAATCTCTGAGCAAAAGAATGAGCATTATAAAGGAACAGACAAATGAATGATAAGAAAACTCTTGTATACCAGGTTTTTCTGGGACAGTATGCTCTGCTAATTGGAAAGAATGTATCCAAGAACTTAGTTACTATAGATGTTCCAGGTGGTTACATATAATGTGTCCAATTTAATCAAATTATGCTTATTTATTTACATACATATTTTTAGATGAACTGGATCTCATCCATACTGGGGGTAAATTGATGTATTCCCATTAACTTCTGTAGATGCAAAACTAACTAGTGTCTTCACGAGCCTTCTGCAAATTTGTTTGTTGTTTGCAAGTTGCATCTTGAGGGAAATCTGTTACTTATTAATTCTCCCATGTTACTGCATGCTGTAATGAAGTATACAATTAGGCCTAATCTTGAATTCTTTTCAAAAAGCTTCTGAGCAATGTGTTTTCTAAAACTTACTTTAAAACTGTACTCTTATGAGTTGAATTTAGAAAGCTTCCATTTATCGATGGCTTTGCCGCAAGGGCTTGCAAAGACTTTAACTTTTTTTTTTTGTAGGCTGCTGTTACTTTTTTTTTTTTTTGTATTATACATGTACCTTGAAGCCTCAGAAATCCTATTGTGATGTACAAATGTCAAAAGACAGCAATTTCTTGAATGAATGAAGTTACATGCATGCTCAAATGGCTTAAAGAAATTGAATTAAGAAGCAAAAAGAAGGGATGATGAGTAGTGACAAAATGTACTGGCTACATACTGCATGTGCACAATTTTACTTAGGTTGCCTGAGCAGACTGTTGGGACTAGAAGGTCTAAATGGCCACTTCTGCTTGGTGGAAATTAAAATCTGATGAATGATTCATCAGACAAAATTGTGGTGATTTTTAATTGACAGAAAAATGCAGAAATGCATTTCAGCAGATTAGATTAATGATGCTGAGTATTCAGGTAGGTTTTAACCATGAAATTATGAAAGAAATGGTTTGTTTTGGAGTAGAATCGGTCTTTGGATGGTTTCATGTTCTGAAAAGGATTTGCAGCTGTCTGTTCTCAAGATACTTCCATGCTCTGCCAGTTTTTAATGATCTCGGAGATCTTGGAGCTTAATCACCCTTCTCATAAAAAGAAGGGCTCTCCTTGTATCTTTTTTCTTCCTTTTGTAGGGACTACTTTCCTTTATGATGTGGTGTATCTCAGGGTCTGAAGTAACTCAGATTGATCTATTGGGCAAGCTGATAAGTCAGGTTTTTTTTAATAAGCACAGACCATACCTTAAGCATCTCAAGTAGGGACTTTTTTTAATGCAGTGAAGACACATTTTGAATGTATGGATGATGAAAGAGAATGGATTAAAATGCTGATGATTTAGCTGACTTCTTCTTTGTAGCCTAAAGACTATGTAAAAATAACTATTGTTGTTTTAAAGAATGTCAAGAATGCCTTGAATGAAGTAAATGGCAACTGTATGTCTTCGTAAGAGGATGAAATTTGCTATGTGGCTATAGAAAGCTAGTTACTAAACTTTTGGGTAATTCTAAAATACTGGGTATTTTCAAAACTATTTTCACAGTACAGATGCTATGACAGTGGAGCATCAGGAGTGTGTATCGTGCTGTGATATTTTTGCTTGTCACTCAGATTTTTTGGATATATTAAGTTGCCACAGCAGCACTTCCTTTTCTAGATAGTGCCGTTATCACAGGCACCTTACCTATCACTTAAATGTATGTGTGCTGAGATTTTTGTGATGTCTAAAATTTTTGTTACCATTAAGTTCACTGAAAAATAAACTTTTTTCTTCATAAATGTATTCAAGAAGCACAGGATTTACTATATTAACATCTATATAAGTATATTTCTATTATCTATACGTATATATATATATGAAGGATGTATCTAGCTTATATATAAGGTACTGTTCTATAAATTTGCTATTGAAAAACCAAGTTTGCATCTGGGTCATTAAAATGCAAAAATCAATTTGAAACCTGTAAGGACCGATGATGGTTTTAGACCTGTAGACATAATCAGATGACAGATATCTTAGTTGGTTTATTTTTATTTTCTTAAAATAACTTCTAAGTAGCTTTACTGCCAATTTTAAAGGAGGATAGTTTTTTTTATCACCAAGGTAGAAGACTGTGGAAAAACTGGGTCTTTGAGGAAATGCTGACAGAACCTTAACTATAGCAGGAAAGAGCAGGTGTCACTATAAAAAAAAAAAGAAGTGATTGAGAATGATGGCTATAAATAGATGAGCCATTTTAGTCATTTGCCTTTGAAAGCAGTTTAATAATTCCATGCTGAGTCCCCTTTCAACAAATTTAATGAAAATCAGCATGATGTTGTGGCAGTTACTATTGGATTCTTTTACCATCTTCTTGTGCTTCATGGTGTGAGAGATTAAAATAGCATCTAATAAACTGCATTAACAGTTCTACATTTCTCATCTGAGGCACAATTGCATACAATTCCTCCTCCTCTGGAGGGTGCCCCTGTTTTTCTGTTCATTGTTACTATGCCTAGGCACTAAGAATTGCTAAAGAGTGATTTTGTGGCTTTATTTCCTATTCATTATGTTTGTCAGTGTGGAGCTACTCTGAGGCATTCTGAGCAGGAAGTAATGATTTGATTTGCAGCCTACTGTGAAAATTTATTAATCTGAATGGACCCTTCTGAAATTCTACTTGATAGGCATAAAAATAACAGATGCCTATATCAATGCTGTTATCTATTGATTTCCATAGATATAACACAGAGCGATATTTCAAGCTTAGAAAACATTCTTATCCAAATATGAATCACTTAAAAGTACTTTTTCTCTTGTATTTCATCTTTGCATTTAGGATCAATAATCAAACTATGTGTTTATTACAATGCATGAGGAGCTGTGCAATTGCAAGGGAGTTCAATGCAGGGTTCAGCTGCTGGGTACCTTCTATAACATAGTTATCTTTACGCTTTATGGTTTCCAGTAAGTTCACTGAGTCTAGTATAACAAAGCACAAAGAATGGTGACTGCATATTTAGGGACTATTTTGGAGGTACTGTTCATATTTTCTTGTGAAGTGTCAGTATACTGTTGGGCCAGAGGGAGAGACTTCAGCTCTTCTTGGATTCAAGGTACGGTGTCTGTAGAGCGTTCTCATGTTCTCAGTCTTTTTAAGTTTAGGAACTTCTGTTACTGCTTAAAAAGTAAAAGTTAGCTGTAGTGGAAGAGCGATTTGGTTGACTATTTAAACTGTCTGTGTATAAAATATATAGACAATATATTTTAATTTAGATGCTCCTTCTCTAGCAAATAATGGAAGTTTTAAACTAACCTGAAACTTATATGCCGTGGACTTGACAGAGAGAGATGTCTAGAAGGAACGTAGACGTACTGACTTCTGACAGTAATATAGACAATTAAAAAAATAGTTCCTTACTGGTTACTTCCTAAGTACAGGAAGTCTTATTTCTTGATTTATTTATTTTACATCCCAGTTCATGTTTCCTTCTTAGCAATAGTTTGGTCAATATATTCCTGCAGATGTAGTCTCAAAGCCTTCCTGATCCTCTGGATTTCTGCACTGTGACTCTGGTTTCTCTAAAATCCTGTTCTGCACTTTCAACCAGGTCTCCAAAATGGTCTCAAATCCTGCAGGCTGCTGCACTAACTGTTCTGTTCATTTTGCTGAGTTTCTGGGACTTAACTGGAACAGATGCTTTGTGGTAGTCTCTTGCAACAAATGAGTCTTTACAGAATCTTCAGATGTAAAAATAGTCCCGCTAGAGCTTTTCCTTACCACAACATGTATATAAAATAACACTCATTCACCATGTTACCTTTAATTTTCTATATGATATCAATATCCTGTTCCCTGTCTTTTCCCCTGCCCCAGCAGTCACAGTACTCTGTTTTTCTCAGCTGTGGTGTAGTTTTCATTATTTTTTGCAAGCATGAAGGGCTATGGGAAAGAATGTGGGAAACGCTGGACTTTTTTTACGTATTTTTTTTTTAAATCAGTTCATTAATCTCAGATTACTATTGTAAAACACAGATTTTTGGAATCTGATACTGCTTTGAAAAAAAAAAATGTTTTTAAATGTAAATATGGTGAAATAAATTCCTGTAAGTGGGTGCTGTGGTGCAGCATGTGCAAATGCATCTACTACAGTAACAATCTGTTAATGGGCACTGTTTCTATAAGTTTTTCCTCTAATATCTAATCAAAATAGAAGCTTTATTCATGGAGAAAATGGGCTTTACTTTCTTTGCCCCTTAAAGACTAGAGAAAATGATTAATATTTCCTTATGAAATTTCCTGTTTATTTAAGCTGGTTGTTGCATATTTGAGAAATACCGTCTTGAGTAATTCTTTTGAAATGAATGTGCAAACTTATTAAAGTAGGCACAAAAACTATAAACTGTAGAATATTTTATGACACTTAAACATGGTTTTATGGAAAAAAATATTTATTTGAACTTGCAAACAAAATGAAACAGCTCCTCCTCCCGCCTTGTTATTAAAAATAGTATTATAGTGCTGTATAAAGTATTGTAGAGGATATGAAAGAGGAGGGTTAGGGGATAACAAAGATTTTAAAAAGCCATTTGAAAATAAATGCAGTGTACTGATGTACTGTGGATGTTTTTGCTTTTTCAGAATATGGAGGTGTTTATTTCAGATATAATCCTGTGTTCTTAATGTTTTGATGAATAAGAGTTTACATATCCATTCTTGAAATCAGATGTAATTTTAAGTTCAAGTTGAGAGGGAGTTTTGGCAGCATTAGTGTGGAATGACTGTTTTCAGTGAACAGTGAGCATATGCTAAACAACTGATGTGATTGATGGTTACCAAGTTAAAGCTGAACAAAACAAAAAAGCAAGGATGGTGATGCTATCTAGAGAAATTTTACTGACAGTTGTAATTATCAGTTGCCTTTTGTACGAGGGTAATGGTGAAAATTCCATTGGCTTCAGTAGGTCATGGGTTTCATTAAAAAATAAATAAATAAAATATCAGGAACCTTTCTGAAGATTTTACATTTCTTTCTAATCTGATAAAATAGGGAGTGACTTTCTACTCATGATGGAGTCAAGAGAAATAAGATTATGAACCTTGCTGAGAGTTGTGTTACAGGAGAAATGAAAGCTTAATTGTATGTGGAGTACCAGCAGTGTAGAATGTAAATGTGGTGCTCCTGGATGGTAGTTTTAGAGAGGCTCAGGGAAAAATAGTATTGATTTATTTTATATTAAAATAAAGGCTCTTTGGGAAATAAGATACATATTGCTATATTATTTGAAGAACATACCTCAAAATACTCCTAATTCTTTTCTTACTAGTGGTTGTAAGTATGAAATCAAACCTAGACTTTGAGATTTCTGAATATTTTTGTCCTTATGCAGCTAATAAATACTGTTCTGAACCATGTGACTAGGATGGTCTCTGCTTCTAGTGGGTTAGACAAAGACCAACAGATGAGAGACTGAAATTTTAGTTTGTTTTTGTCACTTAGCTCAGGATCATAAAATATTTTGAAACACCTTAATACTTTGAAGAAATGGGTCTTATTGCTTCGATTTTTTTTTTAATATTTTCTCTAAATTTCTTTGTGCCTTAGATTTAGATCTGTTAAAGAATAATATTTAATAACTTTCTACTAAGCTGTTACATTAATTAGTAGATGCACAGTGGTTTGGAAATGAAGAGGTTTATGTAAACTCTTATTCAGGATAGCAATTGAGCATTCTGCACAAAAGGATCATTTGGAGAGGTGTATGTCAGATTGTAACTGCTTAATCTTCCTGTAACCACAAACTTGAATTGTGTCAGGGCAAGCCCAGCTGAGCATTCACTAGCTGGGCAGCTGAACTTGTTAATTCTTTAATTTTTAAACAAGCAGTGAAAATGGTTGGAAATGGAAGGTCTGAAGGGCAGCCAGTGAACAAATCAATGGAAGCTTTTTCTACTCTTATGATAGTAGGAAGATTTCAGAATCCATTCTGTCTCTACTTGGTAAACTAATTTAAATAAAGAAATACCAGTTTGTGTTTTAGACCTAATTTTCCAGTGTGTGCTAAGTATGTATTATTGTCTGTTTCATTTAGCATTATTTTTATTTAGCAGAAAGCAGATTATTACAACCTTAGGAGGATTGGACTGTAGTGGTATCTCTCTTGGGTGCAATATATATTGCATCTTCACCATTAATAAACAATTGATTTTGAAGTTAATTGTTGATATTGATGGATATGCTACATTGATTTCTTGATCTGATTTACTGAGCATTGGTTGTCATCAGAAGGAACCTTTGTTTCACACCAGATGCAGGGTAGCATAAATCAACTTGGACAGATGTCGTTAATGCCTTGTAAGTTGAGTAACTATGAACAAATCATGAGTCTACAGAAGCTGTTTTTGTGCACTGCAAAGATTTTTGCCACCTGACACTTGAACGTTTTGCATCACAAGTCATTGGAAAATAGCTTTAATCAAGACACGTCTTCTATGTATTTCTGTCCTCTCCTCCCCTGCTCCAACCTCCCCATTTCTTGTCATGTGGTAAAGCAGGCCAGGCTGTAGGACTTCAAAGAACAGCTTTGGTCCTGTTTCTACATCCAAGTAAAAAGTATATTTATTTCATAATAGAAATATCTTTGAAATACTGCAGATGCTGATTTGCTCTAAATTAGATGTTTATATAATTTCAAGGGACATTTCATAATTCGTTTCTTCTTCTATGTGAGTAATGCCTAATTTAATTAGAATGTTCTGTTTTGTTAGATACTTAGAAACTACCAAGATACAGATGTGTATGACTTGGTTAGGCATGAGGGAGTTAGATTCAGATGTTCTGTTTTGATAAGTTTTTAAGAAAGCAATGGTGATACTAAAACCTCTTCTTCCCTTCTGAGATGTATTGAGTGTCCATGTCCAGTTTGTTGCTGCAGGGGTGGCCTCTGTGAGGAGCGACCGGGGGCTGTCCCGTGCCAGGCACAGCTGGTTCCAGCTGTCTCTGCAATGAGCCCACCACAGGGCAGAGGTGAGCAGCAGAGAGAAGCTGTTAAGGGCTGACTGCAGCCCATCAGTCCCCATCCCCCTGCGCCGCTCGGGGTGGGGAGGTGGTAGCGGAGTCAGGGATGAAGGAGTGAAGTTGAGCCTAGGAAAAAGGGAGGTCGAGGGAAGACATTGTTTTAAGTTGGTCTTTGTTTCTCACTACCAAGGTCTACTTTAATTGGTAATAAATTAAATTAATTTTCCACAGGTCGAGTGTATTTTGCTGGTGACAGTAATTGGCAAGTGATCTCTCTGACTTTATCTCAACCCACGACCTTTTTTCAAGTTTTTTTTCATGTTATTTTCTCCCCCCATCATGTTGAGGAGGGGGAGTGAGGGAGCGGCTAGGTGGGTGTGTGGCAGCTGGCCAAGGTCAACCCTCCGCATGAAGTTATCTCTGAAAGTAGTGCTTACCTGTGGAGAGCTTCATACTGTTGTCTTTAAAATTAAGGCGGCTAGTAGCTCATTGAATAATCAGACCTTAAAATACTGTACTACCGCTTCTTCCAGAATCTTCTTTGTAGTATCTGAAAAGCCTGCTCATTAGTTACTGCTAATTGCATACTTTACCTTGCCATTTTTTAAATGTCTAGATTCTGAATCTGTGAATAGTTGTGATTCTGTATGGCTTAAAAGTCTCTTGCAAAACGTCTAGAAATCCATGGAAGTGAATTTAACTAACTTGTTTGTTGGATTCTGAATGGTTGATGGAATTGACAATATTTGTACTTTCTATTTGCATGTCCTAAATATTATAGGCAGATTTTTTCTGTTTCCTTTTGATATATTAAGCTATAGATTCACAATGACTGTGATAAAGACATTTAAAAATTATGCAATAAATAATGCAAAAGACAATTTAGCTTAATCCTTCAAAAGACATGGTAAAATTTAGAAGTAACTTTTTAGTATGACAGTTCCTCAATAATATTAATGAATGATATAGTCCTGTATAAGGTACCTCATCTTTTTATGTCTTATATAGAGATTAGTAAAATTGCACTATATTCTGAATCAAATTGAATTACAATTACATGACAGTCCTTTTGCATTTAGATATTTGAAATTGATTTGAAAACTACAAGGGAATATGATTATATTTTTAAAAGCTCTTTTACTGAATAATTTCTATCCCTTAATATCATGAACATTCCAGTCGACCTATTGTGTCTGTTGCCCAGTGGAAATGGACAGCCAAGTCAAAATGTGGAAGGTAACTAGGAACCATCAGCCACCTAAAACATGAACAGGAAGTCTTTTTTTGGTTATACAAATAATGAAAGTGTGAGGTGCTTGGTGTTGAGATTAATAAAGATGATGGCATCTATTGGCTTTGTCAGCTTCCAGCTCTGCTGTGTATTAAGCAAAAAATGAGAATAAAATGTAGAAACATATGGACCTGAGATAAAAGAGGAAAAGTAAAAAGAGAGAAAGGCCTTTTAACTTATGTGCTTTGGTGCTTTCTTGTCTTGGTCCTTCTGGCATGTGGTGTGTTTACAGATGGTTCAAAAAACAGTACACCAAAAGGCAGGGCATAGGGACTAAGGATACTTCATGTTTTATTGTGAGGTAGTCGCTTAGAAGCTTGTCAGATCATCTGTATGGGCTATGTAGAGAGTCCTCGGTGGGGAGTATTCCATTTCCATTGTCAAAGATTGTCACAGTCATCTCGCTTATCAAGCCATAGACAGATGGGAAGTGTTGTGTTAGTGTATAATCTTTATCTAAGGACTTTGAAAGTTGCAAAAATGGCAGACTCTGAGGAGAGTGCATTTCTGAAATGAAGTTTTCTTGTTTAAAATATTATATTATTAATAGCAGTCTATCCTTTCCAATAGGAACTTGTAGTCATTCACCTCCAAACTATGGGTATATTCAGGTGGCTTGCATTTCTGCATCCTATCAGATGGTTCTGGATTGAAGAAGTTTCTAGTCAATAGGAAATTTCTAGTCAGTTTAGAAATTCACAAAGTCTAAACTCCATTTTCCTTAATCATTTTGGCATACGTTAGAAATACTTCTCTTGACTTCAGCTGCAGCAGCAGATGATTATTCCCTTTTCATATCATTGCAGACCTTTTAACAGACTTTCATTGGCCTCAGGTAAGACTGGAATTACCTTGTCCATTATTAGTGATGTTCCTCCAAAAAGGAAACATTGTAGTAAGACAATATTAAGTCACGTCTTAATGTAAGGGTTAGTCATATGAGGGAGTGAGGTCACTATTCTCTTTTAGTATGGACCCTTTTCCAAGCTATTTTATAAAAACTGGATAGGAATTTTGCATTTTGGGATAAAAGTTAGAAATCAAATGTCATTGTGTGAGTTTGGTAAACTAGTTGAGGGAATGCTTCTGTTCCATTTCTTCCTCATTTCAGAGAGATCATTTAATGGATTTCCCTAAACTAGTTAGAAGGTAGTTCTTTTTTTCTTTTTCATTCCCCCCTCTCCATGCCCCCCTAAAGTAAATGAAATATTATGTGTGATAGAAGTTCTGACTCTGAATGGAAGTCAGAAAAGTGAAGATTTTTAGATACTTTTGACTTTGCAAATAAGGTCGTGAATAAAGCTTTAATTCCACTACTAGTTTTATTTTAATAACTGCTTCGTTCAGTTTGGCCCAGCACAATATTTGTAATTGGTTTAAAGAAAATTTTCAAGTGACAGGTGAAGAACAGGAAACTTGGAAGGACGTATATAAATGATTAAGTGTCCAACATGCAACAGAACATGTGTTATTTTCAGGTTCTTCTTTCATGGAGAAGTGAGAAAGTAAACACAAGTCTAGCAGCCTTGAGGATTAGGCTATTGTCCACCCATTATGACATGGTCCTGATGGACATATGATTCTGGCTCCTTTATGATGATTTTCCCCCATATATGTGACTTTTCACTTAGCGAAACATGAACAGATTCAAATTACTAAGGATTTGAAGCCAGTAACTTCCAATATGCCAGTAACATAATGGCAATTTCTTTGCTTTACTTGTATAATAGGCATTTTCACTTAACACAAATGAGACTGTCACTTAAGAGCTTGCCTGCTGGAAACATGTTGGATATATAAAGAATTATTTTTCCAGCAAATGAGAAGTAGAGAAGGCTGAAAGAATTATAAAAGGCTGAGTAGTCTACTCTTTTCCTTGCACTTCATGTTATGTGCAAATTTGTGAAATTTAAGGAAGAGGCTTCTGAAACTAGTGTCTCTGAGAATGGGTAAACCAACTCAAAAAAACCCCCCAAAAACCAAAACCCTAACAAAAAACCTGGGAAATAAAAACCACAGGAAAATTACTTTTTAAAATGCCCAAAGCTGTGCCTCATTCTCTTACTTATCTTGTTTCACTGTGATGGTAATATTTAAGAAAAACTCACAGAGGTTTAACTGGGTCTGTTATATAAACTGAAAGCACAGAAATTTCCAGAAGAAAAACTGATTACATTCGTAAAAATCCATGCTCTCTGGATAACTTCCAAATGTAAGATGCTTTGTCAGTTACTGTGCCTGATTTGCAAGACATAAAAATTACACTCCGTGAAAAGTGAACCTGATTTTGCAATACATGGAATATATGTAATTTGCCAGTTCCCTCTCACATTTTTTTAATGTGGTATTGATTAATATTTTTTTAAAGTTCTGTACTGTGCTTAGAGCATTTTGAGAAACGTAAATGGTAGCAAAAATTAAATACAATATTTTTTAAAAAACCCCACAATTTCATCTGAAGTAATAATGTTGAAATGTCATGCTGGAGTACAGCAATTAATGGACTTTTAAGTTATGTTGCTGGCTAGTGTATTCTGAACTAAGAAATTTTAAATTCTCATATATGGAAGCTTAACACTTTTGATGGAATTTTAGAGGAGATGCTCACGTGGTGAAAATATTTTTGTTTATCCATTTACAGAATATTCTGTATGTAAATAATGATCACCCTCATTTCACCAGCATGCTGCAACAAATGTTCATTTACAGGGAAACAGTATTTCCTAAAGCAGGGGTCTAAGCCCAATGCTTTGCTAGCATCTGTGTTCTAGGGTAAAGGCCTGGGTTAATGAATATACCTTTGGCTCGTATTTGAGTAGTGCATGTTTTCCTGGCATAACGCAATGCTATATTAGATATCTTCAGCTCTGGGCATACTATATGGAATAGGTCAACACTATGCAGAGAATCTGGCTCAGGTGCCAGAAGTCTTGCTTATTACAGATTTTCATTACTTTGTGTGCAGGTGTGACTAAACTAACTCTGGGTCTGGAATTGGATTGTATGGCATTCAACTGGGAATCTGCTTACTATCCTCCGCTGCTTGGTGCATATGCACTTCTTCAAAGGAAAAGAGCTCATACTTTGTGGACAGTGAAGTTGTGTGGAGTGGTCAACACATAGGAGGTAGGAGTGCCACTGAGAAGGACTGTGACAGGCTGACAGAGATGATGGCAACCTCATGAAGTTCAGCAAAGGCAAATGCAAAGTCTTGCTTCTGGGATGGACTAACCCCATGTGACAGTAGAGTTGAGGTTGACTGGCTAGAAAGCAGCTTTGCAGAGAAGGACGTTGGTGGTCCAGGTGGACAAGTTTGTTGGCATGCCCTTGTAGTGATGAAGACTAATCATGTACTGGTCTATATTAGTAGGTATGTAGCCAGCAGTTCAAGACAGGCTCCCTCCGTTCAGTTCTTGCAATACTGCATCTGGAGTATTTTGTCTCGTGTTGGGATTCCCACTACAGGTAAAACACTGATGTATTGGAGAGAGGCCAGCAGGGTGATTATGGGAGAGAAGCATGTGGTGCATGAGAGGTGGCTGGCAGAGCAGAGTAACTTTTGACTGGATGGAGAAGGATATAAGGGCATCTTCTTGCAGTCCTCCACTATTTAAAGGGAGGGAGGGATGTTGGAGCATGGAGCCAGACTCTTCACAGAGGGACACAGTCTCAGATTGCAGGAAGGGAAATTCTGCTTAGATGTAAGGACAAAATTCATCACCATAAGAGTTATGCAGTGTTGGAGCAGGCTGGTTGGAGAGGCAGTGGGACCTCCATCCTTGGAGATTTCAGAACTTGGTATGACCCTGAGCACCTTTATCTAATGGTGGAGGCAGCTCTGCTTTGGGCCAGAGGTGGGAAAAGATGACTTTAGGAGGTCCATTCCAACCTGAATTATTACATTTGAGTGCTGCTTCCCAAGGTAACAAGGAATTTTTGGGAGTATTACATAAGCAGCTGCTGGACCTTCATCTGATGCTTGTTTTGTGCTTTACCCATTAGACTGATTTGTTTAAGCTCCCCAAGACCTGCTAACAGTCCAGGTACCAAGTGTGTCAGACCAGGCAGTACATTAATCTACCTTTTCTCTTGAGTTTTAATCTTGGAACTGATCTGGAAGATTACCATTTACCTCTCTAGAAACAAGCAGTAATTGCAGCTTAAACCTCACAAATACATATAGACTTTATAAAAGCTGGCAAAATAACAATGTTTTCCTTTAAGCAGGACAAGCAACATAAATCTGGGTGTGGAAAAATATAAAGAAAAGGTTCGTTTTTTTAGCACTCCTGAGTATTCTTTGGTCTCATATCAGAGGCTTCCTTAAAGGCTTCCCTTTCCATATATAATTTTTTTTTTTATCTGAGATGGAGAATCTTTCCTTTTGCTGCTGTCTTCTTTTTAGCTGAAAGGTTTCCTTGTTTCTTCTGTTCCGTCAACACTCAATTTTTCTCTACTAGTCTTTTTGAATTGTAAAACTTGGCTCTGGCACTTTGTCCTGCTTTTGAGAGTGTAATTTTAAATTTGTCTAAGGTGATACTGAAAGGGTTTAAGGTGATAACGGTCTTTTACTTGTCACTAGAGGTTGCGTATTATGTAGTCTGCTGTGTCAGCTGAAAATTTGGTTTATTTAATGTTTTTTTGGTCCCC
>JAOBAS010000007.1:6601307-6632729 GCA_025311575.1 Elanoides forficatus | reverse complement strand
GGCATAAATAAGCTCTGCCTCAGGCAGATCCCAGAGAAACTCACACTTTACTCTGGAATTCCTTGTGTATGTATACCATAATGTTAATGTAATTTTTACTTTTTAACCGGTCTTCTCCATGTGATATTTATTGCAGTGATTGGTGGAAATAGTAATGGATTTTATTCCTGGAAAAGCATAGACTTAACATACTATCTGGTATGTCATTTAAATTTTGAGGTCTGTCCTTCTTGATTCCGAGACTCCTCTTTGTTCCTCAGAATAGTTTCCAGAAAATTGATGTGATCATTTAATTCTCTTCAGGTACAGCCAAATGTTACCCAGCTTTTTGGAAAGTGGACTTGAAGTGGCTGGGTGGCTGGATGATCACAGGCTTTCTTCATCTTTGATTCTCTGGGGATTTCATTGTTCCTCTGAAGGTTGACTTTCATCTGGCAAACAATTTCTAACAAACCTATGTAATGGATTTCACTTTTCCTATAGTGGATAAAAATGTAAAAAGCAGTAGTAGATAATATTACCTGGGGTTCAGCAGAGGTAATTTTTTTTTTTTTTTTAAAAGATTGTTTATGCTGTTCAGTATGCAAACTTAACATCTCCCCGACCCTAAAATAGTGTCTGGGTAGAGCACTGAACCTTTAAAAGTCACTGAGCACACTCTTCCTTTTTTTAAGGCATTTGCCACCTTGTTTGAGGGGTGTGTTGGTAGTGTCATGCCAGTTAAGCCTCCCTCCCGTTTCTCCTTTCCTCTTTTCTTTTTCCCCCTTTGCCTATGAATATATTGAAATTTACAATGAAGAATCTCTGGGTATATAATATTGCATAGCAGTTCCTTTCAAATAAGTGATCTGTGAGGGCTACAACGTTCATCTCGGTCTCACAGTCTGTTTTTCTTGTGTGTATCTCTTGCCCTACGTTAGATACTCTGAAAAGCCATTGCACCTATCTGAGTCTTGGGAAAATTTTATTTTCAGTATTAGCCTCTTTTTCTTCATATCTAAAACAGTTTTTAAGTTGGCTTAAAAGACTCCCACCAAACTAAAGGGTTCTTATTCTTCAGGTGATCTGTTGATTTTCCTGGGCCAAATATAGCTTATCATATATAGCAGTCTGTGTATAACCTTATGTAGAAAACTATGTGAGACTATGGCCTAAGCTTTTCAGGTTGATTTGGCTATAGGAGGGCTAGAAACAAGCCAGGAACTTCAGTTCCAGATCAGACTGTTGCCTCAAATCCCTTGCCATTGCAGCTCAGCATTAATGATTTCTTTTCAAACCATGGAATGTTTTCTTGGTCTCCTTCTGCATTCAGGCACATCTGTAAATAATTCTTGTTGTAATTTCTCTAGAGACCTCAACAACATTTTATCATCTTAATTGTCAAGCACTGAATGACTATCACTTAACATATTTTGTAGTTAGTTCAGATCTAGTTTTAATTCACGTGAGTAGCCAAAGAGTGCTAAATACCTGCTGCTATAAAATAAAAGATGCCTTAAAGTCCATGATGAGATCAGAATTCTTCTTTTGGAATTCCTAGTCTGTATGTATCCAAAGGTTAATTTTATCAGCCTTTGCTATGCACTCAGATTCTATATTTGTACCTTATTTGAACTTCTTGTAATTGCATTTAGTTAGAGAAATCACAAAACCTTTTACATCACAATAAAACAGCAATATTTTTCTTAAGTAATTATCCAATGTTTACAATATTAAGTAACTCTTCTAACACCAGTCCTATGACAATTCAATGTTACTTTATAATACTGCAGGAGCATTTAGTCATTCTTGGTTTTTGTTTCTAACATGGAATTAGCTTTTAAATACAGATTGTTCTAAATTCCGTGGTTATTTGTTTTTCCTAATTCTATATAATTAAACAAAATATATGTGATGATTATTCTCTTTAAGCAGTGCTACACATTTTTTATTCCAGTTGAAGAAGGATGGGATTTTTTGTTATATTTTTGTTTCTTTTTTTCCTTAGACAAATGTTTAATACACATTGATGTAAATTTGTAATGCTCATCTATTTCTTCTTTTGAAAAACATCTTTTAATCTAACATCAGGAAGCTCAGAGCAGCCTCTGAGCTCTTGAAAAGCATGACTTTATATTTACAAAAGCATATTTTGAAGAAGCCTTTTCTTTATGAAGGGAACAAAAGGAAAAATGAGTTAGGAAAAAAATATTCTCCAAACTTGCAAATGTTATGCATGGAAGAATTCGGATATATTTTCCTTTTTGTTGGTTAGCAATGCTATTTACAGCAATAAGAATAAAAAGAGTGTTTTTCATCGAAAAGGTTATTTTTGCTTCTTTGGTGGTGTATTCATAGCTGATAATATGAAATGGCAGGATAAAGAGCACAATTTCCCTCCCCTGTAGAGCTCTGTTCTTTTCTTTTTTAACAAGATTAATGACAGCTATGCTATCAGTTAAGTAATTAAAGTCTTTCAGAAGGGTGTAGAAGCAAAACAAAACTATGAGCATCTAAGAATGATAATTCCATATTTAATTTGGAAAAAAATTTACATCAGTGAATGGCTTCCAATCAGATGGTGATAAAATACCCCAACAGAATTAAATTGTTGACATACTTTTTCTGAAGTATGTTTTTATTGATTTTTCTTACTGAATTAGGCTAATCAAGCAGAAAGAAAATGTATGCTTAAATTATATGCAAGGCAAGTCACAAGATGTGTACCATTTCTAATAAACATAAAATATGACTGGTTAAGGTTATAAGACAGTAGCATATCCATTTCAGTTATAAACACTATATTCTGCATGAAGTTTGTTTGATAAACTACTAAACCTCTGCTTTTCAGATACTCAACCTGATATGTGTTTATAGTGGAGTTACTGATTCCCTTCAAAAGATCTTTATTTCCAGCTATGTCAGAGGGAAATACAAAAACATTTTTCTATAGAAAATCCTATTTTCATTTGATAGAAGTTTACATGATCATCTTCTAAACCAGTAAGCTCAACTGTATTCATCTACTTTACCAAATATTTTATCTTGGAAATATTTGTAGTTTAATGTGTATATTTTGACAAGGACATGAGTCAGGAAATCAGCATATTTTAGGATTTAAGATCTTGTGTAAGGAATGCTTTTTTTTAATCCAGGGATGTGTTTATGTGTAGTAGCCTTCACTTTGAAGGCCTGAGTATGAAATACTGACTAATTCCTGCATATTTATGGCCACTGTCAACTTCTTTTCAGATTAGTGACAGGTATTTACTTACTTTGGAGGAGCTGGAAAAGGAACCCAGGACGGATCTTGTATGGAAAATTATCTATCTTCAAGAACAGGTCATATGAAGAAGTGTGTGTAGGATTGGTCTATTATATTTATGATTAGGTTAATAATTCTCATATGACAAACATGGACTGAAGAATGCATAGGAAGAAAAAAATTCTAAAAGTCAATGCTGGAGGACTTTATAGGTTAAATGAGATATTTTAAAAACAATCTATAGAAGCAAGAATCCACATGTAAAAGACAGTGGACATATAATTCTTTGTATGTCTTCTAGTCTTTCTAGTTGCCTTGAGCTTTATCTATTAAAAAACCCTTTTCTAGTTTTTATGCATATAAAACTTGGGAAGGGGTAGGTCTGGGGACAAAAGGAGAATTTAGAAGCCTTTTTTTAATTGTCTTTGAGTAACACTTTAGGAATGGCTTATATTTGTGTCAAAGCTCTAATATACATTGTACCCTTTCACATTTTCATATGAACACAATCTATTTTTCAGCATTTCTCTGAATTTTTCATTGTTCTATCAGATAACACACAGTCTCGAAGTTCCCCATGCAACAGAGGCAATCAACACACAAATTGATATCTTGGGTCATTCATTATTTTCCATACTTGGCTCCTGACCAGGAAATTGCAATAGAAAAAACTCTCATAGTTTTCTGGCTCCATTGACATTGCCTGTTCACTCATTCTGGAATTCTTCCCACATATGACACTTTAATATCTCCAACGCACTTTTGTTGGAATCTTGAAGTACACATTACTTTCAAAATTGTAGTATTGCCTTACAGGTTTTCTCAACTCCCAGCTTTCCAAAACCTAGCTTTTAACTTTTTTTTCAAACATACAGGTTGTATGGGCTTATACTGATACAGATTGGAAGTCAGATCTTTCCTGGTATTTACCCTCTTCTAAAGTCCAGTTTGGTTTTGCCCTTGCACATCTATGGTCTATCACTAGTTTCTGGATTGTTCTTCTCCACACTTTCTATCATACAGAATAAGCTTTCTCTCCATCTGACCTTCAGATCCTTATAAATTTTATGAACAGCTAAAATGCTGTTTTTTCACCGTTTCTTGTTTTATTTCTCTGTTGTTACTTGTTTAACTTTGTGTCACTTGAAATAACTCTGATAAGCTTTTCTAAGTTAAAAACATTGTGCCAAAGAAAATATTGTATTTATTTATGTGTCCTGTGCTAATCGGCATATTTAGCATAGAAGCCTTTGCCTTGAAAATTCTGTACTGCTACAGGTAGGTAAGATGGTGTGTGTGTTTAGCTTTCCCATTCTGTTTTCCATCCTTGCTTACACTAATGGTGAAAGCATTTTGATGTCAACGCTAGAAATAACATCAAAATGCATTTGCATTGTCAGATCAAATAAGGAGTTCATTAAATGTGCAGCCCTTCTTCCTGTAATCAAATGGCTACTGCAGCAAGGCTCAATATTGTCTGTAGTCTGAGAAAAGCAAGATAACATTATTTGAGAGGAATTTAAATGTGAGATCAAAGCTAAGAAACAAAGAACACATATAAGTGATTTTTATTTTCTTTTGATAAAAATAACATTGAAGTTATTGAATACTTTAAAAAGAAAAGTAAGAGTTACCAACATATGTTTCTGTATTGTATTGAAAGGATGAGAATTACTGAACGAAGAAGGCAAATGTTTACATCATTCAAGATCATAAAGATGTTTGTTATGTGGCATTAGAAGAAGTCTGAGAAGCTTTAATTTCGTAAAATATAGAGAACTTGGAAGAAGTTCTTAAGGATACTTTTCCATGTTTTAAAGCTTATTTTCTTTACATACATATAATACTGTTTGTGATTTCACTATACAGAAAAATAAAGTGTATACACATGCATTTATTCTAATTGATAAGGAATATTTAGAATCCAGCAGGAAATTTCATTTCTTTAAAAGGATTAAACTGGCCCTTTGTGATTTGATTCCAAAGTTACTAAATAAATTCACAATAGAAAATGTCTATCAGTGTTGTAAAAGACATAGTATCACTATAAAGGTCTTATTACTTTATTCATGTGGAATATAGTAAGATCAATACAAGAAAAATTTTACCAACTTCAGAAAATCATTGCCGTCTTTTTTTTCTTAATTGCAATTGATTTCAGGACTAGAAGAATTCATGTGACAGTGTCACAGACAACAGAGTTTCCTGGAATCTGTTTCCATTTCAGATTCCAGTACCTTTGTTAATGTAGATCATCTTCTTAAGGAAAAATTCCAGTATGTCGATGAAAAATTTCAAGTGATTTATCTTGATTTTGATGTTATTTCAGGGATCATTTATATTCACTGTCACAATAATCTTATCTCATCAGTCTGAATGTGTCTTGCTTTAGTATTTTTTTTTCCACTTTCTGTGTTTTGTTTGGTACTGTCCCTTCCCCTTTCCAAGCTTCTATCTTTGCCTGCTAAGATACAGTAACGTCTACTAACTTACCCATCTAAGGAAGTTATTAAAGTTCATAGTCTGTGATCATGTCATTATTTAACTCTCTTTCATATATTAAGTCCTTTAGGTTTTGGCATATGATTTGTTATTCAGTCCTTCAGCTGTTCTCCTACCTGTCCCCTGAACCTTCTCCAACCTATCAACTCATTCATTGAATTCTGGACTCCAGAATGTGACGGTGTCTAGCTAGGGGATATTCCAATGTCTAATATTACTATAACAGGGCTTCTGTATCCTTGCTTCATATTTGTCTGCTAGACATATCTAGGGGTCTTCAGTGTAACTCTCAAGTTATCCAATATGACTTTTGAGGAGACCCTATTTTGAGGAGATAACTGTCATGTTTATAAGCACAATTCAGTTCTTTTTAATTCTATGATTTTTCTAGACTCAGATTTATGCTGAAAAAAAGTTCATTCCATCTGTTCCTGCTTATTACTTAACCTCTTACCATTGTTTTATAGAACTGCACCCCTGAGGTGTTTCTTTATTTCGTTTCACTTTGCGCCCTGTTCATTTTGAAATCTTGGTATTGTACTAGATGACTGCTTATTTGTTGGCCCTTCTTATCCTCCCCTTTTATTATTAGCTTGCTCCCATGGTGTTGCGGCTGTGCAGCATGCCATCCCGCTGGAGTTTCTTTCTTGTCTGTTAGCTATCTGTTCTCTTCATTTTTGTTGGTCACCATTTAATTTCTTCCTTCAGTATGAGCTTTCAGAAGTTACAAGGTTCTTTACTTTTTGGTCTGTCTGATATTCATCCTTCAAATGATAAAGCTACTTCCAGTAAAGCACTGCTTCAAAGGAATTCCTTTCTAGAATGAGACAGAAAAGAAAATATTACCCATCAGGTACACCTAGAAACCACTACTGCAGCGTCTGTCTTAACAGTGCTGATCCACAGAAACGTATGGAAGTTTCTTAAATTTTTCTGTTACTTATATTCGTGTTCAGGCTCTAGCTTGAGACACCTAACAGTTGCACTTTGAGTTGTTTAGCCGAATGTGTCCCTTGCTAGACTGTATAAACTTCAGAGAGAGTAAAGAAATAATGTGCATGTCATTATGGTCCTCAGATTAACTATATTTACATCTAATCCCATCAGACATTATCTGTTAGACTTTGGTTCACCAAAATTATTGATAATATAGTTTTATTGTTTGCCTTACTGCCAAGATACTTTAAAAAAAATCAGATTAATAAATGCAGACAAAATTAATAATAAATTAGATGCTTGAATTACTTTGTGATGCCAATATCTATTCAAGGATATTTTCATTGGTTCACACTTTAACTAGAGGGACTAGTAATGTGGTTAGAACTACGAACTATATAATGTTTTTTAAAATTTGATCCAGGATTATTTTCTAGTATATATAATATTATCTTTAGATTCACCTCCTTCATAAGAAAGATTTACTTGAAAATCAAATCAAACAGTTTGTAGGTCTTTCTACAGTCTGTATTTTCTTAATGTGATGTCTCATCTAATCATAGTCTTAAATTTATGCCCAATTCGATATTACAGGGAATTTAGAACTGCTCTTTGCAGTGCTTATGGTTAAGCATGCATATGTCTCCTCAGGATTTGTATCTTTATCTTTGCAGGTTCTTCTGTTTAGAAATTAAAATGGAAACTTCTAATGCAAAGAGACAGTCATCCTGGTAAAAGTATTCTGCAGAGACGTAACTTCCTTTTTGAATTGTTCAGACATGGTGAGACAGAGAGATTTGTTGTCATCCAGTGTCACTAAAGAGTCAAAATCTGAAGTTTGTGCATAATTACTCTTTGGATATACAGACTAGAGCGTTCCTTCTTCAGAAGTCGTGAGCTGAAACAGGAAGGAACAATATTCCTTTGGAAAATTACTACACTACATTGTAAAGACTAGATTATAATATTGGTACTATATATTACCCTACTGTTCTTTCACAGTTATGTAGAGAAATTTTTTAGTTTCTCTGTCATTTGGGATCATTACCAGAATGTATATGCAGCTTGAAAATGAAAAAATAATGGTAAGTTTAAATACATATACCAGTAAAGATCCAAACCCAGCCTTTAGTAGGGTGGAACAGGGAAGTTGTAGCAAAGCATGTACTTATATTGCTAAAATCTGCAATGGAAATCCAAGCTATATTAACGTAGTAGTAAGATTCCAGACATCTAAGGTGTTGGCAGGTAAAATAGAAAGGTGGGAGAGAATAATTTCAAAGTATAGTCAGAGAGCGGTAAAAGTGTCAAGAAAATGTGAACACTGATTCTACTTTCCTTTTAAAAGCCCCATTCAGAGATTAATTTTTTTTATGGAACCTTCCTTTAGAAATAAACAGTTTTACTTTTAATAGAATCAAATTTTTATCTAGGGCAGAATTTTGGAATGAAGATGGCACTGTGTCTTAAACATCTCAAATTTAAATTCTAGTCTTCACTTTTAACATAATGAGCAAGAACATATCATTAACTTTTCTTAATATGTCAGATCTCTGTTCTAATTCTGCTGCTGAAAGAACCTTACTTTAAGTGGATGTATGCTTTGTTCCACTAATGATTTTTTAAGGGTTGATACATATCCATCAGCAGCTTCAGCTTTTGAAAGAATTTCTTTACATTAGTAAATGATATGATTAATCTGAAAAACCTTAATCTGAAAATTTGATGCTACCTTGGAATTTTTTCTAGTGTGTATATGTGTCTCCCTCTCTATATTACATAATATCCAAACCTGAGACTGAGATTTGTGGTAGTTAATGAATGGGGGAAAAAGATACTGATTTAATAACAGAGAATAACAAATAAGAAAATGGTACTTTTTCTGTATGAGAATCATGTTACGGCAAACATGAAATAAACTTTGTGTTTCATGTCCAAAGGAGAAGATGTTTTATAACCTTTCTGAATCTCTAAATTTCTTTTAAAGTAGTTTGGTTCTCTCTCACTGATAGAAGAATATTGTCTTGGAAACCTCTAAGAACAGCCTTTGTGTCCTTCTGGTATTTTCCTTTGCTTTATTTATAAATGAGGAAAACCACCTATGTCAAGTATTAGCCTAAAGAAAGTTACCTGTATAAGAATCAGTAAGAGCCTGAGGGTGTTTGGTCTGCTCAAGGCTTCTTAAAAAGGCAAAAAATCAAAGCAGCTCAAAACTACTACTTTTGTAGGTGTTTTGTAGTTTTCCTCTTTAGATATATAGTTTTGCTTTTCCTTCGCCTGTTAATTTTCTCTAAAGCAAGAGCACTGGGGAGTTTTAAAAAAATATGTATTGTAATCTTTGATCAAAAGTGATACAAAAGTCACTTGGATTCCTAGTCTCACATTGACTATTTTTGAAAAGAGGGAAATATTCCTTATCTGTAAATACTTTGCTTCCAGGCTCTTGAAGCATTATTTTGATCACATTTATTCTCTTCTATATAGTTTATTTTAATTACTGTATATGAATATACTGATTCTTTACCATCTAGGTTCATATGCATCCCATCTGTTTGTATGCAAGGTAATTTGCATTTTATTTCATAGTTAAAGCTCCAGTCCAAATTTACATAATAACTAAACTGCTGATGGGATAAAAGTTGTTATTAAGGCAATTTTATATTGTCCTAATATTCTTAAGATTTTCTGGATCTTGGAATTTTACACTTCTCCACACAATAACAATGAGGACTTTTATTTTTTTTCATTCCTTATTACTGCAGTGGTTTTTTTGCGATTTAAGATACTTTGAAGTTTGTACTATACAAGTATGCAGATACAAGTTAAATATTTCTTAATTTGTAAACACTCTGGAAATTTTAAGCAGACAAAATCTGAGGTTTGCAGATATAAAAAATAAAAGATGAAAACCACACTGACTTCACTGGTTCTTCCTAATGTCTCTTTCAACCTGTCTCCAGACAGCTTGATTTAAAGCTTGCAGAAGGACTCCTATGCAATTTAAGTGGGCTTTGAATGAGGTTATATCAATTCAGCTGCAGATTGTCTTTGGAATAATTGGTGCTATGCTAATTAACTTGGTGTTTCCCAGCCTCCTTGCAATTGTTAGTCTTTCTTATGTTTGATTTAAACTTCGTTGGACTCCATCTCCAAAATTCAGTTTTATAGGCCTCTGCTGTGTCTGTGTGAGCACGTATTTATGTTCTCCCTCTTGCTCTTCTCCCTGACAGTCAACTCTCAAAGTGTCATCTTCACCTGAGTTCATCCACAGGCAGCTAAAATCTGGCATTATTACCTCTTTGACTGATTTATTTTCTTTTAACCGCTTAATGAGGCACTTGAAACACTGCCCAGATAAACTATGCTCTATGCTGACATTCTTTTTTTTCAGCTTATTCTAAGATTTTGCTCTTTTTAAGCAGTTTGTTTGCTAAGATGTATTAATAACTTTGTCAAACTTGGAGTAATGAAGACAGATGGATAAGCTGAGAAAGAGCTGCTTTATGGATGGGCCATATCTTAATTATGAAGAAGGAATCTGCAAGACTTACAGTTTGGACTTGAGAATCAGAAAGAAATGAGCATGAAAGAAAGTATTTATTCCTCTTAGGGACAAGTAAGATGATGATATTGTCTGTATTGTTGGAAAATGTTCCAGAGACTAAAAGCTAGGTTTTATAAGTCTTCATGAGGTGACAAAAGTTATCAGTAAGAATATGTTAGAGAGAGACCAAAATTTAGTTTTCTTAGGAAGATCTCTATCTGGTGTAGAAAGGCAGTTTTTTATTCATTGGCTAGACATAGAAATCAACTCTGCATTAATAGATGATTAAGGTGGATGCTAAGGTGTACAGAGAGAGACAAGAAGGACAACAGCAGCAGACTCTTGTGGAGAAACCTGTAGTAGGGAAAGACCTTATTCTGACATCTTACGCGAAAGTTAGATGGTGTTAACTTTTTTCCAAATATGACAGTGAGCCTTGAGATGCTGACTTTAATTTCATTAAAGACTGTTATTCTAATCATAGTTTATTTCTTCTGAAGAATATCTCTGAAGTGATTTAATATTGTCTTCCATGTAATTTTTTGAAGTGCTGAATACAGTCTAGCATATTATTTTTCTACTTTAAGGATCTATCTAACATTTCCCTTTCTATTCCTTGAAGAAAATATGGCTTTGTTAGACATAGTAATGAATGTGATCATGAAAATCTCAGTACCATAAGATTTGCCCTTGTAGATCATTTAGCTTAGTGATGAAACAGCATATGCCACTATGGCCTGGGGCCCCACTCCTTTCAGTTCTTGACCTTTTATAGCCAGTGAGTCCAGGGTCACTTCTGTGCCCTTGAATATACATTTGGACTTAATTTGTGTTCAGTATTAAGGTACATCTTATTCCGTTAGCTTTGTGCGTGTGAAGTCACCACCATTTAGCACAAAAATGCTGAACAAAGTCTGAGGAAGGAGCAAGTGTCTTGCATAGTTGCCTTCACCTGCTGCTTCCCACCCTCCCAGTTGTGAAGCTTCCTCAGCTTATTACTGTTACTGCATCCTCAGCAGATTTATTGACTAGCTAATATGGGTGGAAATGCAGTGCTCTGTAGTGACAAAGCCCTGCTTTTCACAGTCTGATTGAAGTGGGTTAGAGACAAATAGATAGTGCTTTGTGTGGCATAAATTTCTAAGGAAGAACTGACAGAACAGAGGGAAAAAAGAGGAATTAAACTCTGAAATTAAACTTTGCTTTTGAAACAATGGTGATTATGTGTCCTAATTGGAATGCCAGGTTTAGTTTAGGGACAGCTGAGAGGCTTTGCATTCTGTCCCTGTAGTTTCTGTTGATATCTCATGGTGGCTCTTCTGTATTTCATAACTCTTGTTTAGCAAGGTCTAAACCTATTCCCCTGTGTGGTAGGTAAATATCACATTTTACAGATGACACAGAAGAAAATCAGAGGAGTCTTTTCAAGACAGAGCAATTCTGTGCTCCATTTATCTCCTGTTCCAAAATAGAACAGGAGTTCTATATCCAAGTCTATTCTTGGATAGACTTCATAGTGTGCACGATAAAACATCCAGAGATTCGTGGAAATTGCAGCAGGGATTTTATGTCATCAAAGCGCACAAAACTGACTTTATGCCTTTTGGGTTATGACTAACCCACTAAGTTGCTGTACTTAGAAAAATTGCTTTATATCTATTCTTGGTGTGTCAGCCTTAAACAAAACGCATTTTGGCATTATGGAATAATTTAGGGATGGGAGACTTACAAGCCAGGGTTGGAGTTACCACATGGGTGCCTACATCACATATAACTGCAATAAAGCTGTATGGTTTTATACTTCATATATATTACATAGCACTTTTACATGTACAAATGTGTGTCTTGTCAAAAATCCTTGAGGCCTGTTGCTTTCAACAGAGAAAAGACTTGCTATGAGGGATAATGGATTGGACTTTAGTTTGTCAGCTGTTAGACGTTTGAGTCTCTTACTTTTTTGTGTGAATTTGGGATTAATATACATAGTTCTCCTGTTTGTATATTCATCAGATTTGAGGATTTTAACACAATATTCATGTACTTGACTCTGAAAGTTTAAAATTAAGCCTTTTTTTTTTTTTTTTTTAATGTTGCTAGAAGTGATTAATTGTCATTTGATTCTTGGAAGCCGAAGGAACACAAAACACTGTTAGAGTAATAATGCGTTACTACTGTTTCCTAAATCTGCTGCATTTCACAGACTTAAAAGAAAAATAGCCTTATTCTATGGAAACGCAAAAGAATAAGAAAGAAGGAAGAAAAGACAGTGACCACTGCAGAAAGTGTACTTAACTATTTTGTGATGAGTGAAGAATTATTTAATAAGGAAAACTAAATAAAATGCTTTAAAAGACTTGCTAGAACAGGAATGACATAATTTGCCTTGAAATTGGATTCAGACATTAAATTAATACTAAAAAGAAAAACTGATGTTCTTAAGGATAAACTATTGAAGATCTGACCTGTTGAAGCCATTTATTTCTCCTGGTAATTTTTTTTTTTTTTTGTAATATTTTCAGGAGTGAAGTTAGCCTTTTGAAAAAAGTTGGTAGTAGAGGGAATATTATGGTTTCATTCTTTAGTACAGCAACCTTTACCACTTTTCTGAAGTATGGTTCTTAAATCAGCATGTATGCTAACAGTTGTGCTGTAGTAAAAGCTCTATCACAGTGCCTTAAATAGTATTACGTTCCATATTATGAATTATAAATGTTTAGCTGCCTGTATTTACTATATAAATGTAGCAACATTTTTGCATATACACAAAATAATTATACCTATGTGAAGAATTTTTAAAAAATATTTTGAAGTGGATTTGGACTAGTGTATTTCCACTGCTCTTGCAGCAATGTCCTTCCTCTTTACCTGCAAGCTTACCTCTTACGTACTTCTAGATCTCTGTGTCTAGATAGCTATAAGGGGTCAGTGGGGTTCCTGAATGATAGCAGATAAATTGTTTCAGCTATCAACATGCAGGAGACATGCTTGTTAAAAGATACTATTAAACAGCTTTGCCTAAAAGGCGAAAGCAAATCAGCTGAGCCTTGTTAGTAGCAGTGATTTAGATGAAAAAAACCCACAGAACTCACTCAGGTTGGTACAAAATGGGTATAAAATCATTGTATGTATTTGTAACATTTTAATCTTCAAATTATCAATTGATGTTTAAAAAAGAAATAAATCTATTTTGTTAGAGAGTAATTTGTGAAATCACAAGTAATTTATGAAATTTTGATTAAATGCCTATGCTTTTGACAAAAACAATGACAAGAAATGTCAATGAAACTGATATGAAAAGCATTATTCTTTCTGTGTGATATAGGAAAATGTGGTACATTGCTTCATTCAGAAATGCTTAATTAATGGAGCTACATGAATTAATGCTTCTTTAGTGGGGCTGCATTTCAAGTACATCTGTTGAACGAAGGAATGATGATAAACTGGATCAAAAATTGTTGGTGTGAGTGGCAAGAAGGATGTTTTTAGTTGACCTGTGTGTTCGGTTCTATACACACTGATTTCAAAGATGTTGCTGAAGAAAGTAATTGTATAACTGGAATGGAAAGGGTCATTATTCAAGGAGATCTAGCAGGATTACTGTAATTTGAGAAAGAAGTTATAGCTCTGTAAGAACAACATTTGTCCTAAAGGACTGTCTATTTTCACCCAGTGAAGAGATGAAATACACAACTTTTTTCTGAAGTGTTTGAGCAGTCTATCCACAAAAGTTTGTGAAATAAATTGACCATTGTGGTACATGTACCAAACTCAAGCTCTGACAGACTGCTTCTCAGGAAAGGAAATAGTCAGCAGCCTATCTCCATCTTCAACTATGACTATGAATTCAAGGCACATGATGAAAGCAATGCAGCTCTCACTATCAGTACATGTGTCAGTTCTGTGTGTGATGTAGTGACTGCTGATGATCTTGAATTTTATGTACAATGATTCTATAATTTTATTCTATAATTTAAAAAGTATGTATTCAGTAGTGCCAGTTCTATGTGATAATCACATAGGAAATCTTTATTTTTTTCATTCACTTCTGAATTAGTTGTCTTATGCTGCAGGTAATCCAAGGAAACACATTTGAGGACATTTTGTAATTTCAAAGGCATGTAGGCTTTCTGAAGTATGGGTTATACACATAAAATACAATTTTTACCTTTCTGGGCACACTGTGAATCTTATTTTTCTTCCCAGGTTTTTAGTTTTATAAGGGTTGCTAATATTTTGGGACTATTTAAAAAGGTGTAGTGTTTAATTTTCTTTCTATTAGGATATGTGTTTTCATAGATTGTAGAGATCCCCAGAGTGTCAATTATCAACTCATTATGCACCAAAGTGAAATTTCCTGTTAATTTTCTTTCATATAAACCAGAATTGTCTTTCACAATTTTTAATTTTCTTCTATTTTCATATAGCTGCCCCATTAAAGTTGTACAAGTATGACTAGATATTTTGCCTTAAGGTAAAGATGTATTTTTATGTCTTTTTCCACTTTGAAAAATACTGTAGAGCTTGAAAATAAAACAGCCCTCACAGAAACAAACAACTAAAAATCCCTGAAAATTATCTTCAAATTTGAAGGTAGTGCTTCTAATCTGGATTCAGATTTGAGAAAATCTGTGTCAGATTTTCTCAAATTTTCTCAGATTTTTCAAATGTCAGATTTGACAAAAGCAGAGTATGTCAGGAAGTTACTCAAGATTATTATGATAAAGGAGTTTATATAAGGAAAGATTTTGCAAACCTAATGATCAGTCAGTCCATTAATAGAAAGGAAAACATTTTATCAGAAGTTTTAGAACTGAAGGTGACGGTGATCGTCTCTTTGCCATACCAAAGTTTATTCTAAGAATAAACTATGTCCCTTTTCTTTCACTGAGTATAATAAGCTGAGTTCTCATTCACATGTGTAAAATGAGCATGCAAATGAGAGAACTACATAGAGCAAAACTGTATCAAGTCTTGACCTCTTTACTGAAAACAACACAGATAAAGCTTACTTTTGATCTTGTGATACTGGTTAGGGATAATTGGCTGGGGGGTAAGCAGAACTTGCTGAAGTGATGTTTGTGTTTCTCCTAATCTCCAATTACAAGTTGTACAAGTAGTTGTGGTCACTTTTCTGTTTGCTGCCATGTTCAGACAGTTCCTGATGGTGGTTTCTAATCTGTATTAAAGGACAAAGAGCTGCAGCATTAACTCCAGCAAATCTCTTCAGTCTCTCTGTTGTCCCATTTCACTTCTCCTTCCTTTCCCCCTTATCTTCCCTTGTAATCTTTTTTTCACCTACCCTGAGGATTCAAGTCTTAAATCAGAAATGGAATAAACTGTGTTTTAAATTGATGGCTATTCTGTGGTTCTGACAGGTACTTGCAAGTGTAAGAGAATGTTGGGGGCAGGCCTTTCCTCAGGTCTGAGAGAAACACCAAGGCAAAATACAATGTGCAAACAATTGTTTTGGATGTATTTGGCTATGCACCAGATCATCTCAAAGGAAATGTAGCTGTCGCCTGTGAAGGGGAGAGAATTTTGATGGGAGGAAGAGATAGAAAGGAGGGATCTGAGGGTTATTTACTAGGGAAAAAGAAGACAGATTATAGGAAGTTAATGGAGAAGAGGAAGGTTGAGTTATGTCATATCAGCAGACCCTCTATGGAGTCTATGGTGTTTGGTATAAAATAAAGTTACCTTTTTTTTTTCCTACTTTCATTTTTGGAAGGAATTTTAATCTTTTAGAGGATTTGAGAGAGAGAGAGAGAGAGAGGGACCAAAGAAGTAATTGGTCTATGAAAATGTACTCCCATGTGTTACTTGATATTTTATTGATTATCTGAGTTCATTCTGGTTTGTGGAGTTTGTTTTTTGTTTGTTTGCTTAGTTATGGGTTAGCACTGGATTGAGACTACTACGTTTCAGGAAATGCAAGAGTAAAATATTGGGTGTTAGGTTATTCTGTTTTAAGGAGTATTTATCATGATTTTTTGGAAGTGTATTAGCAGATTTACATTTCCCACTAAATCACAGTTAGATTCATTTGGTGCTTTCCAGACTTTGGGGAATTTGCATCTAATGATGAGTTTAGTTAACCTTGGGAGCATGTGAAGGCTAGGAGGCAGCATTCTGATATAATTTCCTTCTGCCAGTGTAGATCATAATGGTTTAATAATTTGTTGTATAAATGTCTTGGTAGGGTAGTATGTGACAACTGGGATTACATGATTTATGTTTTGTATTAAAGAAAACTATTTCATTTTAATTGATAGTTTAAAAAAGAAGTAAAAATCATTGTATTTCTTAAAGTAATATTGTTCTTGAATAAAGGCCCATTTTGATGGGTCTCATAGGTATTCTTTCAAGAGTGAACGTGGTGATAGGAGAGCACCTAGCTGTGTATTGAAGATTGTTTGAGACTGACTTTGGATGGTGACTGGTTCAATGGAATAAGTTGTGTTTGTGGATTTTCTGTATATGATAATTTTGAAGTTGACACTTTGGATGGTCATCACAGTGTCTAGGAAAATTATGTTGGTGTGGTCATATTCCAGGCTTAGCCTGAGGAAGTATAATACTTACTCAGTTCATGGTGGAAATGAGTGATAAAGTACAGGCTTCTGGTGGAAATGGTGGAAACATGTGTGTCCCACAAGTTTATCAAAGGCCTGGTGATGCAGTTATTTTAAATTTCTTCATCATGTCTCATGAGAAAAGCAGTATATTTTGGGATCGTATCAGTATATTATGTGTTGGTTATTAAATGTTATTTCTTAAAAGATTGTTGTGGGTTTAGTAGAAATGTGTATCTCTTGACTGAACTATGAACATTTTGTCTTGCTCTCATGAGTACTCCTGGTAGGTCATGATGCCATCATGGGCTGGGAGGCTGGCACACAGGCTGGTGGCATTCTTGCTGCCCTGAAGGGTGGAAAGAAGGGTTATGTTGTGTAACTTTTCAGGAGAAATTGGATGTATCTTGGAGAAAATTTGTTCTTTGAATTATGAGAGAATATCTTTAAGGATGTTTTTGATGATCTAAGAATTTCTTAAAGGGGTTCCCATCATGACATGTTAGTGGATCTGCCAGGAGTATTGTCCTTCTTGGTCTGGATAGCATGTGTAATATCCCTGTGGTGGGAGGAGGAGAGGAAAGATTTTTTTTTCTTTTTTTTTCTTTTTTTTTTTTTTTTTTTTGGAGTTTTTGGAGTAGTGATTTAACTGTAATTGTGAAGTTAAATAATTATATAGGTCTCTCTTCTTTGTAGTTCATAGTAGGAACTATGTGAGAGTAGCTTGTTAGCCTTGTTAATGTAGTCGTAATGGTTAAGTTTACTATAGCTCATGCTCTGTCTACAGGTTTAACTGCTGGGTTTTGGGTGTTAAAACCTGCATAGATTTCTTTTGGGTGAGAGAGGGAGAAAAGATCAGTGGTTGTGTATTTTGTTGAGCACATCACTGTTGATTTCCTAATGTAAAGGTCCCAGATATGATGTCCAACATTTTTTTGTGGTGATCTTTCTTGGGGTGTTGTCATGATGGCAAGTTCTGCTTAACTGATGATGGAATGATTTTTTTAAAAGTTAGTCAATGAAAAAAAGTATCTAATTCCTCACCCATCCATATGTTGTTTAGATGCTTCTTGGAGCCACAGGCATTTACAGAGGCAGAGTGTTCTTGAATAGTGGGAATTTGGTTAAGCTGATAATTGGAAAGTTGAATGGTACCTCTATCCGTATGCTGAATAGTGATAGTTATATATTAGAGATGCTTCTTCTCATGCAGTCATCTTGCTGTTGAGATAGTTATTGTCTTTGCCATTGTCTTCTGGTGCTGAATGGCTGATACTGAGTAATTCTGATGTTGGCTAAATTGTAGTGTTTCCACAAGTGTTCAATTGCTCTCTGTGAATTTGTTGGAACATATATGGTTTTCTTCTTCCACTTGACCTCTTTGAGAACTAATTAGGTGAAGGAGATGATTTCTGAGTTGTTTTCTAGGTTTTTTTATATTTACAAAGTGTCTGGACTTAGGCCAGATTGGCAGAGGGCTAATGACGTAGTACTCTGGGGATTAGTGTTTCTTTCACAAGCTTATGAATACAGTGTCACAATTTAGCATTGTGTCCTTTTACTTCATGTTATTTCCAACCCAATTGGCAAATTTCAATATATTCCATATTTTAGTGGCCTGGTTGTAGTTGTTTGGTGCAAGTTGTAGGCAAGGAAAGGTTTTTTGGCGATATCATTTGTTAGACCAAGGAGTAAAATTGGAGATAATAAAGAATAATGGTACCACTTAGTCTAGTACAGATATCTTTACCTATAAATGATATAACTAGAATCAACAACAATTAGCCATACTCTCCTGATTCTTCTTGTTGAGGATTCAAGTGGTATGGTTGGGAATATTAATTAACCATTACTTCTATACATTTAAGCCATTCATTGCAGGGACAGTGACAAAATTTTTAAGTTGCCAATTTGTTAATAAAGTAAATCATATGTCATGTGACATCAGTATCATTTTCTATCCTGCTTTAGTTGAAGTGAGCATAAAATTGGTTGTAATAGATTTATTAAATCCAGGATGAATCTGTATTTTATATACTCTGTTTCAGAAAAGAAGGTATATAAATGCTATATCATACTTGTATATTATTTTGACTTCATTAAAGCCTGATAAAATAATACTCATACACAGGTATGTTGGTGTATGTTTATCATATGTTTTTAGTTCCAGTTCATAATTTTGTCTAGGAAATGGAGCTTTGAAGTGTATTTTTTTCCCTAGATAGTCCAATGAAAACATTAATAAATCCAAATGTATTGACATCAGTAGTTCTGGGTCATCCAGTAATTTTTCCTAGTTTGAGAAAACTTGAAATAGACATTTCTTTAACATGCCAATTTATGTTACATGCTAAGATACAAAGTGGTAGTCCTGACATACACCAATGTGAATCTCAAGTAGGAGTAATCCTCCATATCTAGAAGGACTGAAATATTCAGAACTGCTTTCTTTCCCCCCCTCCCCTTCATCTTATATCCAGAGCTTAAAAGTAGTGTTGAAAAAGTAATTGGAGCAGCTTGTAGGTTCTAAGCAATCGGGAGGTATGACATTAGTTTGAGGCACAAAGAGACCACAGTCTTTGAAAAATACATCCTTTTAGTAATGTTATGAATGCCATTGTTGGCAGATTTCAACAGCAGCAAGTTAAATAGCTATGGCCTTTCTAATAGTGTCACTGTAGTCAAAAGGTTTTGAGGGAATATGATATAATTTGATCAATGAAAAGGTCAGAAGAAGAGGTGCATTGGGGGAAATCTTTAGGGTTTTTTTAATATCACTTGAATGGAAATTAACATAATTTTAGAGATTGACTTGAGTGCTATGAGTGCTATGAAGTTAAATATGCTATAATTGCCCCTTACTGATGTAATTTTGATTTATTATAGCCATTAAGGACATTTTCTTGTTCCTTTGTTCTTTTTATTCTTTTTGTACCACTGATACTAGAAGCAGAAGTAGAGATAGTTCAAAATTTGACTGAAAGCATTATTGGCAAATGCGCCATTTTTAAGGTGTCACTATGAATTCATAAATTATAAGATTTGACAGTGAAACCTTGTTTCTTAAAGTCCTTCTTAAAATACAGTAGCTACTGAGTTGGCTGTCCTTTGCTAGAGCTAGTCTGTAATTCAGGATAAGATTATGTCTGGAATTACTAATTCAGGAAGATCCAGAAGAAGCTCAGTGGCAATATAATAAATCTGTTAAATATTCAATTATATTTAGGAAGTGAAGGATTGAAATATAGAAAAATATATGCTCAAGTAATATGATGAGATTGAAGATTCTTTGTGTTGCTTGCATTAAAAAAACTTTTTGTAGTTTCACAGAAATAACATTGACATTCAGATCTTCTAGTTGCAGCGTGACTAGTAATTTTCAGTAATTTCATTTTGTAGGTATCATTCCCTGTATTTGAGTGCACTGTTGCAACTGAACAAGTGTATGTCTGTGTATAAGGAGTGAGAGGTCACTGCGGGGGGCATGTTTGGAAGATGGATGAATCAGGCCAGTTTTGAATTTTGGAGCACCTCTTTGCTTGACTGATGTTCATTAGCAATACAATTTGTGCTAATGGTTAGCCTTTACTCATTATCAATCATTATCACTAAGCATTCAAACAGATGGTCCTTAACAATCATAGCCCACGTTAGCTGTGCATGTACAGCGGATGCTGTGTCATTAGCACTGGTGGCTGTGGTCTGCACTGGTCTCAGTTGCTGAGGCTTGAGGGACCAGGCTCCAGCCCTCTTTGATAAGGGGAGCTGAAGCCGAAGGGTGACCTTTTTCTTCCTCATTTTTCAACACTAGTCATTGTAATTTTATGCTCTTCACCAGCTCTTCAAAAGAAAAGGGGGAGGATTTCATCTTCTCTAGGCAGTTCATATCATCTTATTTTTGGGACTGGGATTTGTTCTGGCACCATCACACACATTCCCCACCTGTTCTACATCCTTTGTTACAGGATTTACTGCTTACACATGTTTTCCTATTCCTTGTTTTGCAATGACTCCACAAGTCTCCATCTGATCATATGTACTTATATGTTGTTTGTATACATTTGCTCAGCTATATTAGAAAGTGCTTATATGTTGCTGGTAGTTATCCATTAGCAATGTTACAGAATACTTATGTACTGTCACTAGTTGTTATTTTAGTGTGCTTGTGTTGGGATTCAAGGCAAGCAATTATTAATAACATCCTGCTTAGTTTACTTTCATCTCACAGATGTGGCAAGCCTCTCTTTTGGCTACAGCACACTAAGGTATATTTGTCTTGGAACTTGGTATAAAAGTAGTAAAGGGGGGAATTTTCTGGTTCTGCTGGATGAGATTCCCAAGGTACTCAGCAGGATTCCACAGAAATAGGATTTGCTTAAAATTATGTATTCAGAGAATGGGTTTTGGGGTAGTTGGCTGAAAATCTGGAATTAAAAAAAGATATTTCAATTTGTCTTTCCAAAGATATTACAGTGTAGTGTAAAACTTTTTATCTCCCCTTAAGTATAGTTTACGTGAGCTCATCTTCTGGGAAGGAAAATAATCATGGGCTTGGAGTAGTAAGAAGAGCTGGTATTTAGAGTTTTGACATCTGGGCTCGCCTTTGGCTATTCAAGGCTCTGAATGTAGGGGGTTAGCATTAAAATATTTCCTGCTTTGCTTTGTGGTACTCACAGTATGTTTCAGTTGAGTTATCTAATATTTTTTTTTTATTTCAGTGAAACAGATTTTAGACTATTGACATCTTATTTATAGGCAGGAGGGGTTTGGTTTTTTTTGTTTGGTTGGGTTTTTTAAACAAAAAGCAGGCACTGGATCCAGTGGATTTTCAGCCATGAAATCAAGTTTTCTGAGAGGTTGCCTTACTGTTTGAAGATTCATATTCTTAGAATAAAAATGTACAATCTTGATCTATTTCCACATTCTTATGTTCATAATTCAACAAAAAATGGAAATAATTCAAAATTGCCAGTAGGAAAATGAGCATAAAATTGCATTGTAGCATGAGAATACACTCCTTTATAAGGAAACAATAGATTTACAATTATCAAGTTGTTCCTAAGTAAGGATAAATGCATTTTATATAACAAATTGGCATGGGAAATAATGTGGTATCATTTCTCATCTAAGTGCAGAACTTGCCAATTCCCTTCTAGGCTTGAACAAATATTACATGAGTGAGGGCTCTTGTAAAATGTTATGTTTTGAAATAGATTTCATTAAGGGTTTCTAGTGATAATTTATTTCTTCCTTTATGCCTATGTCTCTTCTCATACTAATAATGGATAGCTTATTTGCATATAAATAGATTTCAGTATTTGCTGAAGCAGGGACCTAATATGTTTCTCTTTTTCCATGGACATTGTTAAATAAGATAGAATATTGCAGTGATCAGCAGTCATGAATTGTAATAATTTTCTTGGTTCAAACTCTTTAGAGTGCATCAACTACATCAACTGTGACACTTTTGTGAAGACCTCAAAGTTTAGATATCAGTTACAGTATTAAAAACTTGAAACCTCTTTTGCTTCTGTAAAGGTGTTTATCATGCTATCTCAGAAATATTTACTGACAGGTGCCAAAATCGGTGGCTCTTTGGGTACCTGTTCTTAATTAGCACTTCCGTGTGTTTTCTTGCCATTTCTAATCTGGTAGTATGTGAATATTTTTGTAATGCAAATATCACACTGCAAATGAATATAATTTAGTTGTCTTTAGTTTTTCTGGATTATAATGAATTTGTGGTTCTAACCACTTTGCTTTGAATTAGAGATATGCATCGAACAGAAAACTTTCATGGCATCATTCTGATATACTGCAAAATAAATAAATTTTAGTAATACTCCATTAAGGATATGTGAAACCAGAGATCATTCTTATGACTGACTTCTATTTACTAAAAATAATGGTCAAATAAGATTTGATTAGATCAGTTTATGAACTCTAAATAGCCCTCACAAAATATACAAAGCTGCATTCCAGATTCGGATGTGTCTTCCAGAAAGATGAATGGAAGAAACTATTCTGTACCACAGTACTACCCCAGACCTAAAAGTAAACTCCAGGCTTATTCTTCATATACCACTAGCTATTCAGTAGATGCTACTTCACATAAGCTGCTTCTAAACCAAGTTCTAGCTATATATTTCTTTAAAAGACTCTGGGAGAAAGTTAAACTGAGTGCCTCAACAAATTTAGTCAATCCTTCTTGTACACTGACTGTCTGAGCATGCAAACATCTTAATTTTATGTATACATCTACCTGATGCAAAGACAAATGAATGTGAATGTGCTTCTGTATGTGTACGTGTATGGACGTGATTTAACCGCAAATGTGCTTTTAGGGGGAGTTCTGCCGTGTGTGTGTGTGTGTGTGTCTGTAAGTTATTTTTACCAGCAGAGGTCACTCAGGGTAAAGTGAACAATTGCTTCATCTCTTAAGGAAGGCATGAACTTCGTTATGGGCTGTGGGATGCATACTGAAAAGCAGGCATCTTCAAAAGCACACAAGCAATCTACACTTGCTTTTCCTTTCCTTCACATCTTTGTTGTTGTGTGTATTAAGAATAAAAGATCAAACATATTAAAAACTTGTAGGCTTACACTGATGCATACCAGAGAGTAGTCAGCAAAATGTTGGACTGTAAGAGTACTTATTTTTTACTATGCTTTATAAACCAACACAATAAATATGTAATGTATATTTCATATATTACTTTACAGTCAATAGGTTGCTTTTTATGTGTTCACCTGGTTTCTTGAACAAAGTCTCATCCAGCACCATCAATTAACACTTATTCTCTTAAAAGGTCAGTAAATAGTAATGATTGCCTGGAATTTATGATATTACATACTTTTTTTTCCCTCTGCATGATGACTTTGTAAATGATGTTCTCTTAACAGATATTCTTGTTATATGTATTTAATTATATCTAACAGTTTTAGTTACAAAATAAATTTTAAAATAGATTTTTTCCCTATCACTGCTGTTTTAAGGCAGCTTTTTGAGCAGGAGGAGGATATATTCCCGTGTAATATGAATACATTGAGTTGTGCGGTGTAACTGAGAATATAATGTAGCCTGCTGTGACGAAAGGGTACACTGCAGGATATTTTTTTATTTGATAATGATGCGTAAGCAGAAAATGCCCATCATGCTGTCAGAGCTCAGAGACTGGCAGATATTTGTGAACTGAACAGAAGTAGGTGAGAGGTGATAAAAGTGGAAACTGATGTTACAGTTGCATTCACTTTTCTAAATAGAATTTCCTTTAAAGCTACCATCAAAATCAAAATAAGAATGAAGAATCAAAGTTATAATATACTGCAGTCATCATGAATGAAATTGTTTTAAATTTGACATGTCTTTCCTGGATACCAAATGGAAAACATATGTCCAGTTGTCAGTCTACCCGCAAAAGCTCAGTTATCACATATCTGAAGAAAATATGTAGGGTTTTTAATGTAACTGTGTGACTGGTTAGAGGATTGCATAAGTCATTCTGGAAGGGTTTGTCAAACCATTTGACATCAGAATATTGTACAGTACCTAGATGAAATATAGGAAAAGAAATTATTTCGGTGTTATTAATGCTATTTTTTGTGTTCTTTTTTTCTTTAAATCCATATGGCTGGAGGCTAGGGTCTATGTGATTTCTTTGGGACATTCATAGGAGGCCACAGAATTTAAGCTCATACAAAACTGAGTTGAAAAGTTAAATAAGGAGGAGATAAAGAATAAACCTAATAAGCTTGCATCTACGTGTATGCCTTGTGGTTTTCTATAGCTTGCATATTTACCCAATGTAAAACAACTTCTGAAAGCCAAAAGAACTATCTGACCTTAGAGGTCCCTCCTATTTAATTTAAGCTTTTAGGATAAGTCATAAGATACCTGGGAAAGAGCTTACTACTGGTGAGAGTACTTCCTTTCCCTTTTCTTAGTCCTATTGCCTTTTTTGCTTGGACATCTTGGTCATAGAGTTCAAAATTCCTGAAATTGCAAGCAATTGTAAAAAATAAAATTTTAAGAATCCCATAAGTAGATACTTGCACTCCTCTGTATCTGATGAATGTATCTGATATTCAGAGAAACAAAAGTGGTGTAGTTCTTGAGGAATTCGGTGGGAGATACTGGATTTTGGTTCTTATTGAAGCCAGACAAATACAAATATGTGCATGTATCTTGTATAATGCCAACAGTTTAGGCACTCTAGAGAAAAGTTAAAAGAAAAGGATCATGTTCTGGGAAGATTATGGGCTAGGGATGTATTCATACATACGATATTGCAATTACTGATAAACTTGCATCTTTTGCATTTTTAAGTAGGTGATAGAATTTTTCCGTTTTTACTATAGAAACTTCCAATTGAGTGGTACAAGAGCTTCTTCATTTTCTATAATACAAGAGTATTTTATCCTTTCTGCAGTGCATTTGTTGTTGGTGACCTAATAATATGAATCAGAAACATGCAAATGATTTCTATTAAAAATACAATATCCTAATGTCCTTAATCAGATTAGCCCCATAAAATTCTTTTGATTCCTATATATGTACTGTTCAATTGTATCCAACTACAGTTCCACACACTGGAGGAAGTAATGCTATACAATGCGTTTACATGCTCCAGGCACTAAAATTAAAACAGCAAAGTGTTTTATTTTCTTTAAATGTTTCCCACCAGAGATCCAAGAGCCTCTTAGGTTCATAAGCCTCTGCTTTTGATTTCCCTCCCCTTTCTTTCTCTGGTTACAGATCCACTATAATGGCACCCCAAACAGTGTTCCAGTACTTAAGTAGTCAATGAGCTTAACTGGTTTACAGAAATAGCATTGTGGTTTAGTGGATATTGCCTTTTGGCTTCTGGAATCTTTCTTCCACTGCTTGCAAAATTGTGCTGTGTGGAAAAATGATCTTGCTGCTATGTTTCTAGAAAACAGGGTATGAAACTTCTTGCCTACTGCTCTTTAGAAGTCTACATCATAAAAATATTTTTTTATATCTACATTTCTGCACTATTTGCATCTGCATTCATCTAGAGTTTAGCATGCCTCTCCTATGCATTAATAGTTACAACATAATTGGAGTAACCAGACCCATAAATATATTTACTTTCACAACCCAAACAGAGAATGGTAAAAGATGAGCTTTGCAGCACATGTAGAAGATTGACAAGTCAAGGCTCTAGACAAAGACTGTTCTTTCAGCAGCCTGTTCTTATTACATGCCTCAGATCTTCTTAACCTAGGGTATTATCTCATAAGCTAGAAAAGGATGCCTTAGATAAGCATATAAAACTTTAACCATGAAATGAGAAAGCTTACTGGTATAGTCACAGATTACAGAATTATCCTTTGTAAAACACAACAGCCTGTTTACTGCCTTCAGATTCTCAATAGTAGAAAATCTTACAAAAATTTAATCTTGACATGACGAACATGCGAGTAATTGTTGTAAAGTCCTTGTCCAAATGGGAAAAAAACACATTCATTCATTTTCTCAGGAATGGGTAGATAAAAGGTCCCCTGCCTTCACCTTTTGCCTGAGCATCTCCTAATCTCGTAGAACCTAAGATTAGGACCCAAATGGTGCGGGAGGGGAAGGGACCTTCTTGGCTGATGTGGTAGACCCTGCATCCATCCCTTACCTCAGAAGGGGGGACTTGAGCAGCAATATGCAGAACAGTGTCACTGATAGGAAAGAGAGGGAAGAGAAGCTGGAATAGAAGACAACTTTGCTATATACGTGCCTTTAAAGAAAGGATTTATCACGCACAGTGCAGTGGGAACTTTCTTACGGAATTACATGTTGGAAAAGATGCAGGCCATATGTACAGATGTAGGGACTAAGGTAACTGCTGAGGAGAAAGAGTCTGCCCAAATTCCTAATGTCTGCTTGAGTGAAGACACTGGCACGCAATATCTATATAGTTGTGATTTTTTAAATTTTTAAATGAAGCAGACCCTTCGGTGTCTTTGCTGTATTATGTTTTTTTCCCATGTAGATAACTGCTGAACTCTGACTTTTCTACCTGCCTGACTTAATTACATGCAGCTAAGACCAATTAAAGGAACTTGCAGGTGTAAAAGCTGCTCTGTTACAGTGACAGTTTTCTTGAATGAGTGGAATGAGGGTAAGTCTTTTGTCTAATAAGGTTGTAGTTCAAATAAAATATCTTAAAATTCCCGAAGTGGGTAGTCCCATTCCATGGCCTAGCAGCACTGAGTTTGTTCGGCTATGTAGGCTCTCACTTATTTGAGAAGCAGAGAAAAAACTACTGTCGGTGACTTGATAAGCAGAGTGATGTGGGAGTGTGAATCCTAATAATTCCATTTACAGCTCCAAATTGAACTTGGAGCCTGCCATGTTGTTTTCTGAACTGTTGTTCGAGAAATTAATTTCATTATTGTCCAGTAATATTTTTTGAACAAATCATCTACCTAGTTGAAGGGATTAATGTAGCCCCAACTGCATCCTCACAAAAGGCTTCAGATTTAAGTACTTAAAATTATTTGCGTGCTTTGTTTTTCTTGTAGGACAAAATGTGGAGGTTTTTTTTGGGTGTTGTTTTTTATTTGGTAAAGATTTTGAAGTTGTTTCATATTCATTTTACTTGAAACATTCAGCAGTTTCTCCTGTAACACTTTGATTTGTTTATAGCCCTGAAACAATTAATGTAATTTCTTTATTGTAAACAAAAATCAGATCACACAAGTCCAGTAAAGTCTGGTACAGTCTCTTTATCTTTTCATATGCAATATTTTACTTTGCATATTTCTTCATATTTTATTAGAATATAGTTTAATTAGTAATAAGTCTTTGTTATTTTGTGTCCTTCTGTTTTTATCCAGTGCCTCACTGACAGATGTATTGGAAGAATAAAAAAGCTCCTGCTTCTTAGATGGGAATATGTAATCTCCATTATACATTAATTTTCCCATTTCTTGCTGCTGCAAGAGTTCGGGGGAAGGAAAATCAGAATATATCAGAAACATAACTTCTCAAAACTCCACTATGAAATTACACTTTATTGTATGTCCTCTAATATACCTTTTTATGCCTCAGCATTCATTCACAACAGATTTTTCTAGCTTATATAAAATGTTGTAAAAGTAGTTACTAGTAATGTAGAGGAACAAGTGAATAATACATGGATAACAAATTCTTTCCTCATCGCGAAGACAAATTCGTGCTTCTAATCTAGTTTGGATTTTATATTTCTTATTTGCAAAAGCAATAATTCTCCAGACCTCTTCTAAAGTAGTAGAATGCTCAGAGTGTGAAGCCAGAAGCAGAGACTTTCATTTTAAATTACCCATTCCTCATGTTCTCTGCTGTTTTTGCCCTGTAGCATTGGTTGACATTTCATAGAGAGTGAGCTACCATAGGGCTGCAAAGTATATAATTATAAGAATCACCCGCTTTTTTGATTTTTCCCATTATATACCAATCAGAATGCAGACATACTTTTCATAGGTATTTAATTTCTAATGAGAAGTTTTTATTCTTCATTGACCCGTGAGTAAAGTGTGGCATTTTAATAAATAAATGGAAGATACTTTCTACATAATTCAGCTCAGAAGTCATGCTTGAGAGGCTATGCAGGTCTTTGACCTGTATCATGTGAGTGGCAGCGTAAATAACTGAGAATATATTCTTAGATAAAAACTGTATAGTACAAAAAATGTATAATGTTTTAAAGCAGTTATAATACAGGAATAGAAAAGGATGATATCAAGCAGCTTATCAAATTATGTCTTTTTTTATTACTCAATACAGTGAGAGTGGTTAAAATATAATAAAGTTAATTAAGTAATTAATTTTAATTGTTTTATGAGATTAAAAGTTATATATATATTTTGAGAAGAAAGTTTTTGTTTGGGTTTTTTTTTGTTTTGGGTTTTTGGTTTTTTTGGTTTTTTTTTGTAAGCTTACAACAAATGCTAAGCGCAGAAAACTTGTTAGGTATCAACAGATGAATAATTGAAACTAGTTCACTAGAAAATGTGTGTTCATGTTGTATGAACTTAAACAGATCTTGATCATAAGATGATGTGTATTTTTCTTTCCATTCAGATTAGCCATGGTCTAGGCACACAGTTCCTAATAAATGAGATTCTGATCCTGTTCTAATAGACTTCATTGTTTGATTGAACCCTGCATGCAGTCATTTCCTGGACACTGTCTAGGAAAACTACTCACCTATTTTTCAACACAGCCATGCCTGGGAGCCCTGATCAAGGCTCTGTTGTGCTAGCTGCTGTACAAATACACAAGGTAAAGATCACTGAGAACACAAATGTTACACATCTGGGCTTGGGTAGAGATCAGAGAGTAAAAGGGAAAATACATCCACAGTGAAATTTCAGATTGATACTGAATGAAATTCCAGATTTCATTCCAAAATGAAAATTATAAAAGGATGATTTCCCATGTAGTGATCCTTATGTAGCAATCTCCTACTTCTATGGTTAAAATTAAATTAATCACGAAGCTCCTGTCCTCCATTAACTAGTCACTGTAAGAAAAAGCACCCAATCCACAGTAAAGGTAGAAACAGTAACTTGGAAATGTAGCATGAAATGTTTTGCATTTATGCTCAGTAATGTAGTATTTTAATAGGAAAAGGAGTGTATGACTCAACATCTATCCAGGTGTAGTCATAAACATATTTAATATTTCTCAGAAGCTGGAAGGCAACAGAGTACGTGCAAGAAACTAAGTGTAAAAAGAAAAAGAACTTGTGAAAAGGGCTATGTTTAGCTACCAGATAAGGAGAAGCTACGATATATATTTACAACTCATGGTTTGAAGTGAATGTTATCAGTCTCATCCATAAAATTAATAAAATCTTTGTTTTGAAAGCTTTTAGAGCTCAGTTTGGCATTTTTCTCCTCCTTGCTTCCTTTTTCTTTTGGTCATGCCAAACTCGTAATTTCATTGTATGTCAGACGCACAGAGATAGTATGAGCACCTAATTCCTGTACCCTGCTTTGATATTCTCAGTATAGATGGTTTAGAAAGACAGGATTTTTAGCTCAGTTCTGGTTTTAATTAATAAAGTCCTTCCTGACTATTATTAAGAGCATATGATGCTCAACAGCTGAGTAAACAGATTTTGATCTTTCTGTACTTTAACAGTTTTTTAAAATTTTAAAAAATTTTTATAAGAATATACGTGAAGGAAGAGAGTAAAGTATTTTAGTTTGCTATCATGAAATGCTGACTCAGTGTACCTTCCTGGTTTTTGAGTACATTGTCATCAGCTCTGAGACTTCCAGTAGGAGTCGGTTAGCTGAGTTTTGATTGACCATTTTTTTTTTAATAGGCTTTTGGGAACTATATCTTCTCTATGTGTTTTCAAATACTGTTTTTTTTTTTTCTTCTTTTTTTGAGGTGTGGTGGTGGCTTTTTTAAACAAAAAATATATATCTATATGCAGAATGAGAATTTTTCCCTAATGGTGTTGTAATAATAGAAAAAAAAATACTGAAATATTCACAGCTTTTTGGAAAATGTAGCAAAAAATTTACAAATATAAAGAAAGTAAGGAAATCTTCCTTCTTTCAGCAGTGGTGCTTTCCAAATTCATCACAGGCACATAGGGATACAGCAGTTACTTTCATATGTTCATTCTAATATACATACTGAGGCCTTCTATAAGCTAATAAACCAGTTTGATTAAGCAAGGAGAACTTTAACTCAGGGTAAAATGGGGGAAAATCTCCTGGACAAGACTTGGAGACTTCACTGATCTAAGAAAATTTAGATGAGGTTACTACAGATTGTCTTGCTCAGATGTGCTATGCTGGATTATTCAACATGGGTGGAACTGCAGTAGTGAGGCATGTATTGATTTATTTTCTGATAATGAAGACAGACTGAAAACAAAACAACCAACCCCAGCATCTCAAACATACTAGTTCCCAATGTGATCCTGTAAACTCATAATCCCTAATGTTCTGTGATGATATCACCTGGTTCTCACTGTTTTACTATTCCCACATTTGGTCCCTTCTATTTTAGCTAATTTGTTGCCAGAAATGCCAGAGCCCCTACCAAATGGACACTGGACTAGCACCTCTCACCCAATAACTCTTTGAAAACAAAACATTTTGTCAGGATGGTGTGAGTAGGTCTATACTGCTTCACAATAGCCTCTTCCAGAAGATTTACATGCATGATCTGTTTCTGATGCTATTGCAAATATTTTTAAAAGGTTAAATATCCTACTAATGCATTTTTCCCCAAAGTTAGTAAAAGGTGTGGCCATTTACGGAAACGTTTCAGACCTAAATCAAACCAAACCAACCTCCCCCAAAACAAAGCTACTAGTTTAATAATTTCATTACTAATCTTCGCTAATTTTGTAGGTGTCAGGGCGTACAATCCTGTGATGAAGTCAGCTTCCCACATTTCTGCATCTGTTCCCAAAGTGGGGTGTTTCAAGGAACAAAAAGAGACCACGGCTGGCCCTGGAACATACCAGGTTTGTCAGTACAGCCATAATTAGACATGCATTGGGGCTGATTTTGTCTGAGCACAGCTATAGTGATAATTTTTTACATTGAATTTTCCTGATGTAAATGTAAGCCAACATAATTTTTGGGCTCAGTCTATATGT
>JAOBAS010000007.1:6552900-6572528 GCA_025311575.1 Elanoides forficatus | reverse complement strand
AAATGAAATTTTTGCACCAGTTTTCTTGTTGCCTTCTCCCCCCTCCAAGTGTTTTTGTAACCTGGATGATTTCAGTCTATGCCCCTAAAAGTTGCATTATCTTGGTGAGGTGGATGTAGTCTAGGTGAGATACAGATGCAGGACCAAGCTGCAAAGGTGATAAAACCAAGAATATTTCAAGCCAGCTTTGTTGCTAAAGGACACTTTACACTGGAAGCTGCGCACTAAATCTCCAGAGCCTTTGTTCAATCTGTGTTGCAGGTCATTTTCTCTCCTTTTCCCTCAGCTATGCTCTTTTTCTGTAGTGGCTGCATGATTGCAGTCATTGCCCATGAAGTGAAAGACCTGATTCAGTTCTTTCTGAGCATTCTTCACATTAGTGGTAACTTCATACGTCCTTATGTGTTCTACTAAAGTTATGAAGGAAAAATTCTGTGCCAGAAAAGAGACTGTGAAAGGAGGAACATGATTCTATACCCTGATGATTAGAGCACTTACTTAGAAAAGAGGAGTTCTGCAATTAATTTCCTGGTCTCAGGATTGTTAATGAGTTTCACCTTGTGACTGCTTGACGTAAAGAATAGAAGCAACCGCTAAGCTGTGCTGTCAGCAGTACCTGAAATAGCTCATTTAGAATTAGCCATGATGTTACTTTGAGACAGCATTGCATTTTGCAAATTAGACATACCCACAGCTTGTTAAAGCCCTGTCTATACTCATCAATTAAAAGGTAAGGAGTTGCTGGAGCTGCTGGTGGTTTTCCTTCCTAGGATACTAAAAACAGTATAACCGCTGTTGGGAGATAAAATTGCTAGTTCACATGCAGTGTCATGTTAATATTGCTGCACTACTTTCTACAGAGCATTGCTGTATGTTGTGTAGACAAAGAATCTTATTGGGCTATTTGTGCTGTACTCCTCAGTATACACACTCTGAAGGAACTGGTCTTGAGGACTGCTAACAACCCTCATTCTTTATTAACTTCAGCACAGGTTGAGTGTTGGTTTAATATTCACTGTGGACAAATGAAAACACTTGAACAACCTGTTCCTGATTTTTCTCAATTAGATTTTTTCATGAAATATTTTCAGATATTTTGGAAGATTTGTCATACTGCTGAACTCTTTCTTTTAACAAATATCTTTTCCCTAGACTAAAATGCCTGAAGGTGGATACAGTACTTTCATACATATGTAAATTCTTGCCTCCTTAGTTTTTCCTTCTGTTCCCAGATTTGTGGCTAGAAAATAGCTGAAAATTTTACAGTCTAAAAAACCTTGATGGATAGGAAAATAGATTTTTTTTTTTTTTTGTTCTCATGTGTTTCAAAAAGTTATTCTGTTCTCTTATAAATAAAAAAGCAGGTCTTAAAAGTGGACAACAAATGGCTTTCTTTTGGTATAAGTTCATGCTGCTTTGTACTGGAAGATAAAACCAAGTCACTTTCACCATTTATTGTTTTTAATTTTTGAGGATGGAAGAAATGGATGTGTTTCATTGGTTAGACCTGACCCAAGCCAGGGAAAAATCAATGAGCGAAGGAGTGGTGTATCATTTGGTGAAGTCAATAATTTCTTTTAAAGAAGAGGAGTCTAACTTCTCAGTATCATGTCAGCTTTCACATTTTGATGAAAGTGAACCATCAAACAAAAGGATAAAGGAGAGCTGTATTTAATATTCGTGGCTTGTTCCTTGACAAATATTTTTTTCCACCCCTATTAAAGTGTAGAAGAAAATGTAGAAGAAGAAAGGCAATTGATTAGCAGATTGAAAGACTTCAGAGATTTCTACCTCTTTGACACAACACAGCATTATGTACAAAGCATTCTGGAAAATATCTTTTGCCTTTGTGTTTCATTTTAGGATGCCTTTTTGAAGGATATGTAATCTTTTGAAAGCTGACTTTCATTTGTTTGCAATATTACTCTGCTGACTTTTCCCATGATCAGTTACATCCAAAAATATAAAAGGTCATGTAGTCAAAGGGATAATGAAGTGGAAAATAACAAGAATGCCTTAAACTCTTTCCTTAGAAAGGAGATGTAAGGCACATGTTGGGTAAAAATCATGCCTGTAAGTAGGAAAACAGTGTGAGTGATAGCATTGATGCAGTATTTTCCCTTTATATTTTTTGTTTGCGTGGGTGAATATGAAACAATAAGATTCAGATAGAATATGGATGTCCATGTCAGTTTGTAGAAAAGTGGCACCATATGGAGTACTTTAAAAAGCACTGGGTTTGCAGATAGCTCTAGTTCCATCTCATGGTAACAACAGCCTTTTCAAAAAGTCGATGAAATGTAGTAGCTCTTTCACTTTAGTCTGTATTGTGCCCTTACTAATTTTTCTGTTTCCTTTATTCTTTATTACAAAGTGTATTTGCATGAAAATGTTTGCTTTGCAGCTTCTGCAGCTTAGTCCCTGTCTGAAGAGCCCTGGCTGTAGGATATAATTTTAATTTCCATAACAATAATTTGTAACATTGAAAGAAAGAAGATTGGATTAATTTGAGAGAGACATCAGGACAGACATATTCTTAAGAAGGTACTGTTAAATTTCTCCTCCACACTTCTGTTCTTAAAAATACTTTTCAAATTCCTATGTCCTCCATTTTCCACCAGAAAGCCATTGGTTTGAAGCTAAAATAATTTACAATCAAAATTTGACCCAAAAAAGGACTCTTCTAGTTCTCAAGCTTCCAGTGCAAAAAGTTTTTATTTATGTTGCCCTGCTCTCTCTTTTCATAAAACACGTAGATCATTTTAAGTCATAGGTTTGCACTGTTCCTTCTACATAACACATGATTTGTTTCTCTTAACAGCCATGATTCTGCAAGTGATTGCCCATGAAGTCTTTGCCAGACGTTATTACTCTGTGTGTAGTAATATAGAAGTGTTCTACATCGTGTTTCTGAAGTAAGAAGACTAATGTGGATTTTTGTTTCAGAGGGTTTGTGGCTTTCCTGCAGTTTAGAGGGAAATAAGCTTCTTTTGTGGTCAGTCAATCCAAGAACATTTATTGAAAAAAAAAAAAAAAGTTCTCATTTTCATACAGACAAAAGCAAAAATAGATGGTATAGTGTATTAAACAAGCACGCTAAATACAGCCTTTAAAGAGACACTGGGGCCAGAAAAAAGTGCTACCTGCTGAATTTCTCAATGAAAAAGAAAACATCTCTCATGTTAAAGTCTGATGGCTGCTTGCAGAAAAGTTAATTATGCTGTATTTTGCAAAAAGAAGTTGGGGACATTCTTACTGATGTCCAGTAATTTCTCTTTGCAATAATCATGGATTAATATAAATTTAACTACTACTTTTAATTTTCATGTTTAAAAAGGATGGTATTCTAGTACAAGCTCACTTTCAATTTTGGATAATTTTTGAGGCAGATACACTTTGTAGACAGGATCGTGTAGGTCGTCTTATAGCTCAGGCTAGATCAGTGTTCTATTTGTCAGGATTAGTCTTGAAAAAAGTCAGGTTCATCTTTGGCATTGACACAATTTTTTGTCAGGTGCTTACCTGGAAAATGGAGCCATCTTTTTTTTCAGGATTGAAATATGATCCAATTATTCATTATATCAATGCATAGACAAGATGTGATTCCTAAAATACAGTATTGTGGACTTTTGTATCACTCAAAAAAGGAGCAAATGTTGAATGTTCTGTCTACAGGTAAGAGAATACCTGGGGCACTGTTGTGGTACGTTTTCTGGACAGTTTTTTTTCCCACTAAGCCATACAGAGAAAGGGAAGATATTACTATTTAAAGACTGGATTAGGGTTCAGAATTTTCTTAGTCACAGATCTTTTATTTCTAAAGTGATTTTGCTTGCTTAGCCCTCCAAGAATACTCAGGTGAGTTAGACCATTAAGGGTAGTTAGTAAGACCCACATAAAATGCCAATAACTGACTCCTGCAGTAATCTCTAATACGTGTTTTGGAAGATGTTCTGATTTAGATACAGAAAAAATCTGAAGAATTCTCTATATCTTTCTGAACCTAGATTAGATTCTGATTTTTAAGGATAAAATAAAAAAGAGATGTATTTTTAAATCTTCTGGTATGAAAGGTATTTCAGTTTCAAGACTGTGTGAAGCAGTACTAAAGTTAAACTAAAGAAGTCTGATTACATGCATTTCAGTGCCAGACAGCCTCCAGATTTATTCCACAAGAGATATGGCAGTTTGGTAGGTGCGAGATTGAATTAATGATTTCTGCAAAGCACTTTGAGCACTTTATGCTTTTACACAGTAGTATTTTTGAGGCACAGAATGTAGTCACAGGCTCGCGCACTTAGGGAAAGCAGTTTTGCTGTGAAAATCTTCATTGCTTGCTAGAATGAGGGTCTGTCCTAAGTAAATTTATTTTCACACATCTATGCTTTCCACCATCCTTCAGTGAAATATGTGGATTTTCATTCAAATGGTTGCCTGTATGCCCATTCCACTGCTGGTGTAAGTGTGCAGCTGTCTACTTAAGCTCAAAGTCTTTGCCCAGCAAACATGTCCAGAGATTATTAGTGCTTTGTAGGGCAAAATGCATCATCTGTACTTAACTTTTCTCTCAATTATCTGTTGCCTCAAAATGTAGTTTCTTATGGTCTGAATTTCGGAAACATACTTATTTGGAGTTTTAGTAAATTATCACTAGATACTGTTGCAATGTTGAAGTCTCTTGCCTTTCGAAACTGCCTCATAGCTACAGGTACTTGTCAAAGTATTTGTCTCTTGCAATCAAAGCATCATGAACAAGAGCCTAAAGGAATCCTATATTCCTGGGTTTGCTCTGTCTGCAAGAGGAAGCCTGGTTTCAGATTTATTTCCAAGGGGTATCTATGGGGGGGAAGGCTGAGGTCAAAAGTCCCAGGGTCATTTGACTGGCCTTGAAGATGTCAAAGCATACAAGCTCTACAGTTCTGTTTTGCTGAGCACCAGCTTGTGCCCTGGAGGTAGCTACCCCATCCTGCTTTGACAAGGTAGAGAGCAGGAGGAGTTCCCAAAACACCCTTCCTTGTTAGTTATATTGACTGTAAGGACTGATGTCAATGAGACAAAAGTCTCTCCCCTTCTCTCAGGTCTCCGTTCCATAAACCTTAATGGAGGCCTTCTGAGGTCTTGACTTTCGCTTCAGCTGGATGAGATGATGTGGCCTTTACCAAAGCTATGGTATCCATCTGACTAATGAAATTATAGCTTTGCTGGGATAACTGAACTCTAAATGAAAACCACCAATCTTGCATTCTGCAGTTGTGCTGGACACACAGCAGCTTTTGACCCTCTATTCTTCCATGGACATTGTAGTCTTCCCGGCTACCACCAAATCAATTTGAAAGTAGCAGGAGAACCCACTTTTTCAAAGGGTTGGTAGCTCAAATAATGAGTTTACCCACCCTCTATTGCTGTAAAATGTCACTGTAGTTACTGCATTAAACATTTTCAATCTTCAGAGTGACTGCTGCTGTCCTAAGACTGCTTTCTCTGTTCACTGAGTTGAGGTGACTTGGCTCACTACCTCACATCACAGTACCTCAGTTCACCATTAACTGAGCCACTGAATCCTTAGATTTCCCTTTCATAAGGTACTATTTATGGTAGTACATATTTTTTGCTATTTTATTGCTAGCAACAGTTATACTTCTCCATGGGTTTGGACTCTTCAAGGAGGTTGAGAGAATAAAATGCAGTATACTGGCTACGTGCTATGCTTTTGGCTCCTTTGAAAATTATTCTGTATTGGAATTCAAAATGAGAATAAACTGATCATGTAAATTCCTGACTGCAGTCATTTTCTGCTGATACTGAAGGTGCTCACCAACTCTCAGGATAGGATTTTTAGGAAGGTTAGGGGAGACATCACAAAATCCTTGATTGGTGATGCCATCATGTATTAAAGATGAAAAAGTTGATAAAGAGTATTAACAAGAAGTGATGAACAACTGACCTGTATTTATCCTAACAGAACTGGATCCAGCATCTTGCATTGATGGTAGCAGTGATGATGTTCATTGTGTAACTATCTTTTTACTTCTGTTATTGCATAACAGATCTTTTTATTTCTATAATGTGTGGTAAAATAATAAAGTAAAAAATTGCAATCCTTTACTATGCTGTGGCTTTTAGTACTCTGTCCACTGTAAAGTTGCATGAGAAGAAAATTAAAGATCCTGTCTTTGTTGGACTAGGCAATGCAATGATGCAGAGGATTCCAGAAATTTAAAAGAAGAAAGTAAAAATGCAGAATCATTCCTAAATACATAAAAACTTGTGTAAATTTTGTATTTACTGTATGAAATTTGTCCATACCTCAAAGGATATCTAGGTAAACTAAGAGAAGTTCAGTTCTCTGTCATTGAAAAGCAGTGTTAAGTAATATTTTGAATTCACTGAAATGCTGAAGAAGGTTTCTAATCATCAACCGTCCAAAAAGTTTTTTCACAATGCATTCCACTTTTTTTTAGCATGTGTTAACTTGTAAAATACTTGTAAAAAACTTATAAAAGTGGTTTTTGTATTTTCAGTAAGACATCACGTGTTCTTAAGGAAGAACTGCTGGAATTTATGTTAAAACTAGAGCCTAATATAATGATTGACTGTTGCCTTATGTACACTGATTGTCATTTTATAATGATTCATTCCTTTTTCTCTTTCTGCTTACTTAAAGTTGGCTTGACAGAAGCATAAATCAAATTGTCAGTATGGAGGTTATAATTTGTTGTTCTTAAAATGTCAAGATTTATGAAAAATAAATTATTATGGTGTTCTAAATTTTAATACAACTTATTTAATTTACTTTGTATAATTTCCTTTTGTATGTATTATACTGGAATATATCTGCAGAGTATCCTTAAGGCATAGGTCTCTTCATTTGAGCTCTTATATTTTTGAGTGCTGGAAAAAGAGGGGTTTTGTCTTTTTTTTTTCTTCTTATATTAGACCATTGCATCTTTTTCTTAGTTCTGTTACTAACTGGAAGGAAAAAAGTCAAAAGATACATATTCTGCTTTTCTTACAGTGCATAGCCTTGCACTGTCAAAAATGTCACAGGTTAATGGTACAACTGAGCTCCATTTATCTTATTCTGACAGCTCACCCAACCTCATACATCTAGCAACAACATCCCTCCTAAAGTAAGTGACATTTTTAGCCTTTGTTCTTTTCATATGGGCCTGTTAAAAGGATTTACAGTAATTTTACATCGAGTTTATAATATGTTGCTTCTTATTATATGGAATTACAGTGGAGAACTTTTAGGCTAATTTAGTTCCATAGAATAATTAATACACTGTTGAAAATTAAAGTCTCACCTTAGAAATCTGAAATTATAGGAATGGATTTTATGAAAAATGATGGTATGTATTTTTAATTTTACAACCTTTCTATTACACTTGTTTAATTATTTATGGAAGATAAAAAAGGCCAGCATGTGGTAGACAGCAACCTAATTTTATCCTCAAAAAAAGTATGAGCCCTAACCAGTGGTTACTTATTGATGACTTTTAAAATGTATCAAAAAAATTTTTGCTGGAGTGAGTTTTAGGAAGCCAGGGCTAACTAAAATCTGAATATTTCATGTTTAAAAATTAGGTTATTTCATTAAACATGTTAAAATTGACTAATGTGTCTTTATAGGCAATAGCTATATGAAAGCAAACTGAAAGCCCTCCCAAACTTGCCACATTCTCAGAGATATGCCTGATTAAATTAAATTTAATAGACTTAGATATCATCTTTAACTTTGACTGGCAGAAACAGTTGGGATTTTTACTCTTGACTTAGAAGCAGCAGCAGCTGAAATCACATGGTGCTTCGAATGCTTTCTTAGTTTGAATAAATCAGGTGTTTGATACAAAGAGGGATATTTGTCTTTTATGATCTGGGTACAGTGCAGCTTTATTGAATTCTGTGGAGAGTAGAGCAGAATAGAATAGTTCAGTTGGAAGAGACCTACAAGGATCATCTAGTCCAACTCAAAGACCGTAGTCTTTTGAGTACGCCTGGGCAGGAGTCCTGGATGCCTCTGTGTTTTGTGCAAGTCCATTCCCCTCTTAAAAATTCAATTCTTCATTTATAGATTTGAAATAATAACTATTTCCTTTGTGAAAGATCTGAAAGCTTCCCAAAAAAGGCATATCTGCTTATAATATTTTTTTTTGTTCTCCCCCTATTAATAATAAAGCAGACTACATAATCATGCCATGACTGTTTTGTGACAAACCTGACAATTGAAAGAATATTCCCCTCCTCATATTTACAATACTTGGATGAAGTTCTGTATGATGTTTTCTGGATCAATCCATTTTTATTGGAAAATATTTACTATTACTTTACAATAACCATTCTTTGTGTTTCCACATTATTTCATAATGTTTCAGTATTATTTTATAGAAAGGGTAAAGTTAATGGCATTTCAGTTTAAAGTTTCAGGAAATGGTTTACATTTGATAAGGTTCAATGTATATTTCAGCACAGCTAATTTGAGCATCCAGGAGCGAAGAGTGAAAGTAAGGGACACTGTCTTTGAAAACAGTTCACTGCAGAAAAAAACAAACCTGTAACCCTCAACAACAGCCCATCGCTACAGAGCGCTTCATCCAACTCTCCCCCAAAACCAACCAACCAACACCTCCTCCTCAAAGATTAATTTTGAACTTTTACAGAAATACTATGGCTAAAAAGGCTAATGTGTTTGTTTTTTGGTGGTTTGTTTACTAAAAAGTTATTATATCTAAAAGTTTATGTGGGAATCTGATCTTTTCTATGTATGCACCATTAACAAGCTTGAGGTAGAACATTAATAAGCTTAATACTAGATATGAGTTTGGTGTCACATTTCAAGAAGGATGAAAGCATGCTCACATGGATCCAGGGGATAACGACATAATACAGAAACTTGTGAAAAATGGATTTTGTGAGTCTTAAGGAAGAACAGTCTGAGAGTCCACTGTGTGGTCAGATGGACAACTAGAGATGCGGTGGTTTTTTTTAAAAAAACCAAACATAAACAATCCTGATACTCTATAAGAGCATGATAGTGTTCTTTTATCTGTGTTTACCCAGTGATATGCTGCATGTGTTTCTCAGTCTTTCAGATAAAGGCCCTCAAATATCCAAGATTAGAACTTAAGCAAGTTTAACCATTTTTCTATCACATAGAAAATGCAGTTTATATGTGAGAAGTCAGGAGATGGTAGTTTCTGGCTTTCCCAGAGTCTGCCAATCCATCTTCTGATGAGAAGAATTAAAATATATAGTAGCAACATAAGTGTAAGCGTAAATAAAGCCACTAGCATTGCTTGGCTGGAGTCTATTCCCTATAACCAACAATGAGAGATGAAGGAAGATAATACTAGTCTTCAAGGTTATGTCAGCTTTTCAATGTATTTTCAAATAATTTATGTTGTTTGCTAAAAATTGAGCTACTTTTTCTTCAGTCAGTTGTTGCTAATAGATTTCTAACATAATGGAAGTTTTATGACAATGGCTCAAGTTTCTTCAAGTATAATATTATAGCAGATTGACATATGGTAATAATAATGAAAATTCTTTTATTTCAGCATTAATAATAGTTCTAAAAGATTAATAAATCAAATTAAATAAGCTCTTTGAGTTGTTGCATTTTATGTGAATGTATCTATTACAAATAGTGCTGCTGTATCATCTGTATTTCATTGGAAGTTATTGGGAAGATATTTTGTATATGCTGAAACTCATGCTCTAAAATTTTCTTCTTTGGTGATTTAAATCTTTATTTTAGGATAAAAATTAATTACTTTACATTAATTTCTGTGGATTATGGGGTCCTGCCAACTGTAGTTAATACAAGAATAATTAGAGTAGAATTCACATTCACCACAAGTATTAACAGAGCACATTTTTATAAAATTACTAGATAAAATTAGTATTTAAATTAATGAGTTTATGCAGCAATAAATGTATTTTTTTCAGTAACATTGGTGGATATTTTTCCCTTCCTAAATGTTTTTTTCTTTTGTATCCTACTCACACAGCCATCTATCAACATCATATTGTGAACATTTCTTCAAGTTTTTTTTTTTTTATTCATTTAATTGCTTGAATGGCATCACCTACAACTAGCTGTCAAACTGAATGAGCAGATTCCTTCCAGAGTGGGTATTTATGCTCTGCCAGTGTCAAGCTGCTCCAGGTAGACTCTTATCATTTAGAAACAGGAGCTTAACTACATTGCTATGCAAGTTTTACTGGCATGTAAATAGTTTAAGTATTATTGATTATTTTAATGATGGGTTTTCAGTTAGAAGTTGATTTAATAGATACATTTAGTATCTGACACAAACCAATATATAATAACCATGAAAATAACTTCTGAAGCAAATTCGTTTAAAAACAGTTTATCAGAAAATGTGTTAAACTATGGATGTATAAATGTATCCATTGTGTTTCACGGAATCATAGAATATCTCAAGTTGGAAGGGACCCATAAAGATCATCGAGTCCAACTCCCAGCTCCTCACAGGACTACTCAAAACTAAATCATATGACTAAGAGTGTTGTCCAGATGCTCCTTGAACTCTGATAGGCAGAACTCCGACAGTTTCAGATAATCATTGCAATAATTTACTGATGATTTTAACATGAAACCCTCTTTGTCATTTTAGGTGATTTTGACCTCTGTCATTTTGAAGGATTTTGATGGCAGGGAGGGTTTAATTTGTCTCGGCACTGGTGAGGCCACACTGAGTTCTGAGTGCCGAGTCCTGAGCTCCCCACTGCAAGAGGGACGTGGACGAAGAGTCCATGCGAGTCCATCATAGAGTCCAGCAAAGGGCCATGGAGATGAATAATGACTGGAGCATCTCTCAGGTAAGGAAAGGCTGAGAGAATTGAGACTGTTCAGCCTGGAGAAGAGAAGGCTTGGGGGGATCTCATCCGTGTGTACAAACAAACACCTGAAGGGAGGGTGCAAAGAAGATGGAGCCAGGCTCTTTTCTGTGGTGCCCAGTGATGGATGGGACCAGAGGCAGTGGGCACACACTGAAACACAGGGGATTCCCTCTAAACATTGGGAAACACTTTTTCACTGTGGATGTGACCGAGTGCTGGCACAGGTTGCCCAGGGAGGTCATGGAGTCTCCATTCTTGGAGATATTCAAAAGTCATCTGGACATGGTCTTGGACAGCTAGCTCTAGGTGGCCCTGCTTGAGCAGGGGGGTGGGACCAGATGACCTCCAAGAGGTCCCTTCCAGCCTCAACCATTCTGTGATTTCCTACAGATGCAAGATGGGCTGTTTAATATGCTGAATATCAAAATAGTGGGTCTGATTTTAGCCTGATACAAATGTACCTACAATACTGAGCTATTCTAACTTTACTTCAGCATAACTGAGACTACCCTGACTTGTCCACAGCTATCTGGCAGGTCAGAGGCACAGCATAAATAAAACCAAGATCCTTGTATTTCCATCTGCTTTCTTCAAAAAAGTATTAATAAGAGAAGTGCATCAAATATCTTGGTTTTGTTCTTTGACAACAGAAGTCTTCTCCAGAATGATATATTCCTTCTCAGCCTCTGGAATTTGTTTGCCTGGTGGATTTTGTTGGCTTTTTGTTTGTCCTGTATGTCTTAAGGTCATTGCAGTTTTTTCCCTTGGCTTCAGTCTTTGTGAATTTATTCTGCCACAGGAATGTATTCTGAAGGGCAAAGGATGTATCTTGGGGAAGGAGTGAAGGACAGGTGTGAAGTAGATCTATGGTCCTTTCAGAAATGCCGCATTGACTAATTGCTCTATGTAACAGTTTTACAGATCCTAATTAATTTCTCTACATAATACGTATAGTAGAGGAAGAAGATTTGCAGGTATTAAAATGCAGACATTTCTCACTCAGTGGTAGGACAGACCATCTTAGACATTACAGAAGAATTTTAAAACTGTAGATGAGAACATTGTCATTGAAATCTGGAATTTAGCCAAGGAAATGGAATAAACATGTCTATTCCTGGAAAAACCCTTGTATCCGACTACTCGAAAAAATCAAATGTACTTCTCTTTCAAAGTACTTCAAGTTCTTTAATTCTTTTTAGCACAACAGACCCACCATGTGAACACTGCATAGAAGGATCAGTTTGTTACTGAGTAAAAGGAATATTTCTAAAATAAAGTGCCAATGCATATTGTAGTTTATACTAATCCTTCATGGCTACACAATCAAATTTTCAAAGTTTTTTTTTTTTTTTTCTTTTTTTTCCTGTAGAATAGGTGAGTTTGATTGTACACTAAGTCATTTCATTACGGTACTCTGCTTTTTCCTTATATTTCTCATTTTCCTGCAGAACATACCTCTGTTACTACAGAATATAAATCTTCACAGAAATTTCCCATGTGTTTTTATTTTGTTTTGTAGAGGTGAGCTTTTGTTATGGTATCATGTCACAAATAAGTGTTTTTTACTAGTGTTTGGGCTCTGTATTAAAAGCTTGATAGTATGCTACTCTACACTTCATCTTACTCTGAGAAACAGAGGGATTGTATTGCACTGTGAAGCAAAGGAAATTAAATATTTGAGCTCCTCTGTTTGTTTGATATTGTGCCATTTTTTAAGTATCCCTTGAAGATAGGTTTTGCAGGTCAATCCACCCAGAGCTGTTGCTATCCAAAGTGATTGATGTTGTTATTGTGTCTGATCTTAATCAACTGAGCCAGTCATCCATAGTGACATAGTAATAGAAATCTCTTGTAGATATTTACACCAAATTAGTTTATTAATGTGTGCAAGTATAAATTCATACAAAGTGTAGGTGAATGAAGGTGTTAACATTGAAGAGTTAGCCAGCTGGGGAGGAGCTTGCTGAGTGAAGGCCAGTCAAGCATAGAAGATAACAGCTGGTCAGCTAATATAACTATTGCAGCTTCAAAGAAGGGTGGGAGAGAGGAGGGAGGTCAGAATCTTTTCCTGAATGTGTTTAAGGTAAGTAGGTTTGGGCAGAGGGAGACCGAGTCCTGTTGAGATTTCTGGAAAATCCCCCCAAAGTGTATAACTATAACTAGATCAGGATTTCCTCTGGTATGAACTGGACAGGACATGCAGGAAGAAATAGTTCTTGGTTAGGTGATACAGGGAAGAAAAAAGATCAAAGCAATTGAATACAGGCAGAGATTTCTAACCAGACTTCCAGTTCCAATCTCAATCTAAATAAACTAACTCTGATTTTTCATTCATTTCTTCACTTACCTCTTTTACAAAGCATTTTAAACTGTTCAGTCTATTTTGGATATTGAAAGTAAATATTTTCATTTTAATCTGGTTTTAGATTAGGTGATTTCAGTGTACCATCTGACATCAGTGTGTTCCTCACATAACTGATGAAGCTAAATGTTGGGCTACCAGAACACCATAACAAGGACACAGCTCCTCAGTCTGTTACTCACAGGCACGTGGAGGATAAGAGAGTATGCCTAATGTTTCAGAGGTCAGTTTTGATTGCAGGTACTACGGGGATTAGGAAAGGGAAAAATGCCATTGTTGAAGCATGAGTATCCTGAGGAAGTTTTTGACAACTCCCAAAAACATGGTTTCAAGAAAGGCAAACTCTTACAATACTACCGATTCTCAAATGCTACGTGCAGTTACTGGACACATTAAAGGCTGCACCTGGTTTTAGCAAGGTTGATTTGGGAAATTCTGGTTTAGGAAACGTGTGAGGGATAAGTGACCTTTTCACTGTTCAGCATCCAGTTTCACTGTTTTTCACACTGCAGTTTTTCTAAGTGCTTCATTAGTAAACATATCCATGTTCATCTTGAGCAATCTGGAGTTTCGTAACCGTGTTGTTGCAAGCTTTTACAGCATCACATTAGAGGGCAGTAATATTTGGAGGGAAGAAAAGAAATAGTGTTTGCTAGGAAGAATGGGCTGAGCTTTGGGGCTGGTGTGCTAATGTGCAGCTATCTTCTTTCTGTACCTTTCCATTCCTCTTGGCGTGCCTACTATGTCCAGGGCTATTAAAAGGGAACATTCATGTGCTTTGTGGAAACAGCTATGGCTGCTGTTTTATGAGTTTGGTTTGGTTCCCAACTCTGTATGACAGTATTAGGAATAATAACAGATTTTTGCCAGCAGAATAGCCTAGCAACACATATTTAAATTACTATCAGTTCAGTTCGGTAACTCTTCCTCCGTTGATTTGGCAGAGATGACTAAGGAACAGAATGCTGTTGTCTTTTAATTGATTGAAAAAAATCCCTATATGTAGATACCTAGAGCTAGAATAGAAGTTTCTACCAAAGTGAGATGCCCAGAGGGCTGCACACAGTCTTGCTAGGCACAAGGGAAGTAGGTGCAGGGAGGATGTAGGTTGCCTTTTGTGTGATAGTGTAATGATTAGAGAGAACACTCACCTAGAAGCAAACACCTGCATTTCCTAGCACCCAAGGGAGACAAGAAGGGGAAGAGACACTTGCTTAAAGTAAACCACTGTACTGAGCAGAATGCCAGTTTAATGGGATATAGACTAAGTAATGGGGCAGGACAATGTACAAGAGCACTGCCTGGCTGAAGGAAATCCTGGGTTTGTAGTCCCTGCTCCAAAATTATTTGTAGGATAATTTTTTCAATTTCTTTTTTTTTAACCCAGTTGCTGAAAGCATAACCACTCTTGAGACAGGGATGAGAATCCAGCTTTACTACTTCCTGGTCACATTCGTTATTTAAATGCTTTTATAAAATTGTGAGCAAGCTTACTACTGCTTGTCAGCACCTCTTGTTCCTTCTCTCATTAATGGAGCCTTTTCACTGCAAAAGCATGCCTGAGGGACAAAATTGCAGGAAATAGTGTTCCAATCTTCCACATGTTCCTAATTTGTGGCTTTTAGCTTCCTATCAGCTGACTTAATGCTTTCTTCCCTGCCAGTGCCCTGTGCTGAATCACATTTTAAAATGTCCACCTTTCCTTCTTCACTGCACTGACAATGCAATTGTCAAGTCTGTGTTTGTGCATCTCCTTCTGGACCTTCTTCTAGTGCTGAGAATCTGGAAGTGGTGGCACTTAGCGTTAATTGAATGTGATAGGAACATTAACGTCAGGCAAGTTCGTGTCTTTCTAATATTGCTTGAGAGGCCATTATTGTTATTGACTATGATCAAATGTCCCATTGCCAATGCTGAAAAATTGTTGTAATTTGCAGCTGCTGAATATATATGAGGTAAAAAAATGTTTGTAGTTATTCACTTAGGAAGACAGTACAGTGATTGTCTAATAACTGTTTTTTCCTTTGTAAAAGTACTAAAACATAATTTCAGTGGTGGAGTCAAAGTCAGAAGTTATGATTTGTCAAGTGAATGAAGTGTGGATATAAACATATGAACTTCTGCAGTAATGTTACTGGTTAAACAACTTTCCTGTTGTATTTGAATCCTTTACACAGCTGTGCAAAACTCTATTTTTTCTCTATAGGAATTATTTGCTTCTTTCCAGTGTTGGGGGGACGGCAAGGGAAGGGAATTGAGGTTTGGTTTTTTTGGGGTTTTTTTTGGGGTTTTTTTGTCTGTTTGGTTTTTGGAGGGTTTAGGTTTTTTTTGTTGTTGTTTTTTGGTTTTTTTTAAGCGTATTCAAATGTTGTGTTATTTTTAGAAGAAATTAAATTTCCATTCAGACTTGAATGAGTTGATGTTATCTTACAACCTGATAAATGTCTCCTTTAGAAATATAGACTATCTAAAGATATTTTTTAGGATGTGAAATAAATTGTGAAATCATCTAACTGGGAGTATGACAGCTTGATTTTTTTTTTATCATTTGTCTTATATACAAATAATGATTATATATATGTAGGCTATGATCTCTTATGACTAAGGAATAGTCTTCACAAATTTTGATGGTTTTATTATATTGGAAATAAAACCAGCCATTGGGTGGTTCAGAAGTAATTATCTTTTATTATGTGGCTCTTTCAGTATTGTCCATAAAACAAGGTAACTGCCGAGGCAACGTATTGCTACTCTATGTCTGATCTGCAGTTTTGTTTCCCCACTGGTAATTATTGTATGTACATTACAACCCCCAAAGAACTGTGTTTCTTGCTAGATTATGTGGATATATATATGAATAGGAGAAAGTGCATAGTGCAGGATGGCCTTGGGATGACTACTGAATGTCTCCTGTAGAATCTAGACTTTTCTCAGATTCTAAGTTAATGAAGCTAAACCTGTCGTAATTGCTTTCATAACGTGATTAATGGTGACATATTTTGGGCGGTTGGGCTGTGACCCAGCAAAACACTTAAGCACATGCTTATCTTTAAACATGTGAGTAGTTTTGAAGAAATCAATAGTAGTTTCACTGCTAGGCCCCATTTTTCCCTTGGAGCACTTTGCTATATTTGGCTTTTGATAAATAAAGAAGCTAAATTCTTCAAAATGCTCTAGTCTTAATTACAAAATATGTTTTAGTCTTGCATTTGACAAGTTTTAATTAAAGTAGTTTTATATAAATTATATGACACTTGATTTATGTACCCGATATACATTTATGTGCTTAGAATTTATCACAATGTCTTTTCAGTATATAAATGTTATTGTATTTATGATCTGTAAAAGCAATGAAGTCATAATATTCTATAATAACATTTCATTTTGCTGTTAAGTCTTTGGTGAAAAGTGTAGTGAAGTATTCAGGGATTTTGGTGAAATACTGCACATCTGGAAAATAGATTAATGTTTTCAGCATGTGTAATGAATGTCTAGGTATTTAGCTCAGGTTAATATCCCACAGAATTCGTTTATCATTCTGCTGTAGATGTAAATGAAAATTAACTCAGTATTGGAAATGAAATAGGAATCAATATAGGGAAACTAAGTTAGTACTAAACTGTGCTGAACCAGAAAGTGCTGTTTCACATCTTGTTTTGTGCCACCTTGAAAAAAATTTGTTCCTTTTCTGCAAGAAATGTTTTGGTTTTTTTCTGAAACCTGAGTATCTGGTTTGTGTGTGTTCCAATAAAAAACCCAAACACAAAGAAGTTGCTGTTTTAGGCTGTGAAAATACTTCATGAATTTGATCATGAGGGATTGTTTTGGATTTATTTGACTACTGAAAGAAATTTTTTAAAGAGCTAAGGCTATAGACATATAGGAATATATTGGCATCAGACACTTTGGAAATGCAGATATCTGGATTAGCAGTAAGAGTTATTCAAGCAGAATAAATTTGAGGATGCTTAGAATTTTAGGTGGGAATTTCAACTGTGATATTTACTTCAGCATAATGGACCATCGCAAATTATTCAGATTCATTCAAAACAGCAATGACTGTATATTAAAATTCTCATGTACAGCGTAACACAGTTTTATGTTGTATGTGTGCTATTTTCTATTATCATTTAAGGGTTAATAAATTAATCAGTTAGTAACCAGGAAGGTTACAGGAATAAAAGTAAATGAAAATATTAATGAGAATTATGAACTCATCTGTTCTATTGAGGTGCAGTCAAAAGTCAGGCGGCTGTGGAAGTGTCCTACTGCACTGACAGCAGAGGTGGTCTGCCTCATATAGCACTACCAGGACCAATAATGCACTTGGAGAATATGTAATTATTAACTCTCCTGGTAAGATGTTGCATACTCTTTCCAGGCAACAATGTTGGCCATACTAGTTGCATACAACTGAGACACTTCCTTCTCCCTGTCCTTTTGGGGTTCTTTTCCTGTGTAAGTACAGATAGATAGAGCAGCTTGGGAAAGTGTAATGGGCTTCCTCAAAACATGCTAAAAATCCATGCTAAATGCTAAAAAATCCATGCTAAAATGCTAAAAATAGCATCTGGATTTCCAAAGCTCCCAATCACAATCTTCCTATGAGCCACCCAGCACAAAAGGGAACAGATCGAGTGCCTGGCATATTTGGGAATCTTTTCATCACACTGCTACAACCTTTCTTCCTGTGCCAGAAAATCTACATGTTAAATATGGCAACCTTATATTAGCCTTATCACTTATTAATTACATCAGTCTTCTCTCTGCTGGTTGTCCTTAATTTTCTGTTACTCTGATTGTCTCCAAAAAATATCATTTTCTGTCCATGTCATTACAACTTTGGCACTTGCCCTTCATGCCTCTGGGCTTCTGTATCACATATATACTAACTTGAGCCTTCTTTGATCTAGCGCTCTCCCTCACTCTTTTTCATTAGATCCTCAATGACCCAGTTGGATATTCTGCTCCCAAACCTGTGTTTAATCATATAAAATAACAACAATAAAACAAACAATAAATTAGAGATTGAAATTAATGTAGTTCTGTAGTATTTGTAACCCATAAAACATGTCTAAAGGCAAAAGTATATTTTCTTCTTGTTTTAGCCCCATCAGTGATGTGATGTTTGTAGTCCATGTATTATCTATAAAGTAGATTGTATGCTTTATGTCTTGCCCTCAGACTTGTAACAGGTTTTTAATTTATACACAGAGAAGCACAAGAAACAAAACCCAGATCTAGATAAGCAGTTTAAAACAAAGGGTGAAAGATAGCAACTCAGTGAGGAAAGATGGAAGACATTTACTGAGGGGAAAATTTTAATTAATTTCTGAAATGGATGAGGAGCTGACAGGCCTGCCTAAGTATTCAGTTGATGTGCTTGTACTTCTCTGTGCATGGAGGATGTAAATCATAGTCTTCAGCAGAAGCTGTATGGTACTGAGTTGGGATTTGAAGAACCCGCAGAGAAAAGAATTGAAAAAAAATTAAAATAAAATTAGCATGGGACATACATGTTTGTTATTTCAACAAGAATATTCACGTGGTGGTTTAAGATCTGTATAATCAAAGACAGTTATTTAAATCAAATAATTTCAATTGAAAAATAAAATCTGAATGGTTCCTCAAGTGTATTTATAGATCATATTGATCACACATACTTGCAATTTCATAATGAAGATTTTTCATTTCATATGCAGCTTTAATTCCAATCATGATTCTAAGTAGGATCTGATACTTCTGCTATGGCACTAATACATTTTATCTGGGATTTTGATAGAAGCAGTATAACACAAACACAATTTTCATCTATATCTCTTTTGTATTTGGATGATTTATTTTACTTTTGATTTCATCACCGTTATGTTTTCTACCATATAGTTAAAATTATACAAAAAGTTTTTGCTACTGTTATGCTGAAGAGCTCCTTGTTGTTACACACAGATTTATTTATGGCTAGTGGCAGTCCTAGTTAGCTGATACTTCTACAGCCTGTCATTTTGTACTGGGTTTGTGTGGCAAGGTTTTGGTAGCAGTGGGGCTACAGGGGCAGCTTCTGTGAGAAGCCGCTAAAAGCTTACCCTACGTCTGACAGAGCCAATGCCAGCCGGCTCCAAGACGGACCAGCCGCCGGCCACGGTCGAGCCCATCAGCGACAGTGGTAGTGCCTCTGGGAGAACAGATTTAAGAAGGGGAAAGGAAAAACCAACCTGTGCAACAGCAATCACAGCTGGGAAAGAGGAGTGAGAACATGTAAAAGAAACAGCCCTGCAGGCATCCAGGTCAGTGCAGAAGGAGAGGGAGGAGATGCTCCAGGCGCTGGAGCAGAGATTCCCCTGCAGCCTGTGGTGAAGACCATGGTGAGGCAGGCTGTCCCCCTGCAGCCCAGGGAGGTCCA